>CM031583.1:14979019-15094371 GCA_018467065.1 Ephestia elutella
ATTCACGGGACGGGATCGATGACCAAAAATATCCTTCGTTGAAACTCCCCTACTCCACGCATACCCACACATCCGCGCGTGGGTCCAATGTGGAATGTGTCCATGGCTCATTCTCTTTATCCATCCATAGAAAGTAAGCCCAATACCCCAAAGCAGTAGAGATATTACAATGTCGGTTATATATACTCATCAATTCGAAATGGAGATATCACGATGTTACAGTTATCTCAATGTGAAGGACTGCTAGTGAAAAGCAGACTAAACAACGACCTAGATAATTAAATGACCAAATACTTTTAATGAACCGCAGATACGTCCTTCTCTTATTTATTAAGAGATTTCATTCGCCAGACACGTAAGCTAGACTGCTTCACTCCAGCAAATTAAATTCTAGGATTCTTGCACGCTTCGGACGTTCACAGAATAACTAGGTACAGAAGTTTGGACTTCTATTGAATGGTACTTTCATTCCATACCGTCTGACTGCAAAGAAATGTATTATTTATTTATTTATTAATTTTTGTATACTACAAATACATACAAAAGGAAACATAAAACATAGGAAAACTAAGTACAAAGGTTCTACTTATTTCTATAGAAATAATAATAACTGTATCAACACGCAGTCTTCTTCAGAAGCTGGATCCAGAATCGGAATCCAAGAGCCGAAAAGGGGAGAAAAATATATTGTAGTCTTTTTGACTACAAAGTGGGCAATTTAATTTCTAGGGACGCAACGTTGGCCGGGGGAAGGAAAGACCAGAACATCAAGTAGTACTTCATAAATCCTAACTAATCCTAATCCTAACTATCCTAATCATAACTAATATTATAAATGCGAAAGTGAGTTTGTTTGTTTGTTACCTCTGAATGCTTTAACTACTGAACCAATCTTCCTGAAATTTCGCATACATATAGCTAAAAAGCACGGAAAAGGACATAGGGTACCATTTATCCCCTGAAAAAAGTACTGTTCCCGTAGGAAATTCATGTAGCTAGTACTAATATAAAGCTGAATTGTTTCTCTGTTTGTAAATGCTGTAATTTCCGCAACTACCGATTCGATATGAAATTCATGAAGAGGGGGATCCAAAAATTCTCAAGAAAGCGAAGCCGCGCAGCACATCTAGCGTGTTATAACAATGAAAGTACTCAGGCGCATGGGGCTGCTCTCTGTACTATGTTACTCCATGCGGTCGGCGCCTTTTATTTCATTAGCACCCAGAATTGGAGCCTTCTTTAATATTAACGGGGGACAGACAGCGACCTGCCCTACTCGCGAGAGGAATATACCTCGGAGAACGTTTTTGTTTTTTATACAGACCCCAATAACCCACCGTCTAAATGAGTATTACATTTTATTTTTTGTTATTTATGCTTGTTTCATTTTCCTCATAATTGTACAATAAAGGGACCAAACAGGCACAGCACGAAACATTTGTTGAAGTGATGTTGGACTTTAGTAAGTAAGTAAAAATATTTAATTGCATCAAAACATAATATGGACAGAAACATGACTTTATGTCGGAGAGAAGAGGAACTAGGGACCTACTCAGAGAGGAACATCATCATGTCTAGTAGTACATTGGAATGAATCTGACACACACACACAGCAACACGGATTACTTGCAAAACTCATCAGCTACGGCAACACATGAAAACATGTTTACACAGCGGCACGCTGGAACTGATTGGCGTGACGAGCACAACTTTTTTTATCGGGGAATCGCCAGCCGAGTGTGAGACCTGGCTAGGACAGACAAACAAACACTTTCGGACAGTTTTTATTTTGGAAATTGTAAGCGTAGGTATTTCATCAAAAAGTTATCTACAATCATAATTATAACACTCATCATCATCTCGAGTCGAAAATGGCAAAAATGAGATTTTTTTAACCAGTATTTGGCCACTTCCACCCCCTGATAAATAACACTAATCTGTACTAATGTAAAAATCAATACATACATTCTAAATTCAACTTATTGAGATGTGACGGCAATCGTACTTTTTTTTTTAGAGTCTGTTGTATACTTGTCTCCTAAAATTCATCTACTGTAGTAAAAGTTGTATTAACTTTATTTTTTCGAAATTTATTTTCATTTCAGAAGTTCCCGTGGGAATCCCAGACCGTCCAGTAACAAATGTCTCTCCGTCGACTACCTGTTGTCTGGTGCTAATGGAAACAAACTCCGCCACGAACCCCCCACTTTATTGGCAGACGCAGGATTTATTCGCTTGTTTGTTACGATGTTTGTCTAGGACAGTCTAGGTTGTCTGGGGCTACAGTGCTAATTTAGTAGAAGATAAAAAACGTTTTACGTTCTTCTTATTCAGAAGCTCTAAGCCGATAATAAAGTATTCATCGTGGTTATTTTTCAGCTTCACATTTATTCGAATGAAGAGGGGTATGTAAGGTAACAAGTGAAAATGTATATTTCCTGCCTCTACGGGAAGTAAGCGTGATAATATTGATCATAATTATGTATGTATGTATGGTCCACAAGCTATTTCTGGAAATTCGAAATGTATGTGCATATTTCATCGAAATCCGATTAGCGGTTCAGGCGTTATTTAATTATTTATTGCAGAATAACAAACTGTTAAATACATAATGAAAAATATTTCAATATAACTAACAATTATTTTAGCGGCGACAGAGACTTGGGTTCAGGTTTCATAAATGTCAGACATAATAAACCCATCGTTTATCCCACATAACCCGCTTCGCTTGCCACGTCGACTGAATGGATCGCAGGTGTGCCCACCTGTTGAGCACCCCTGCAGAGATTACAGACAAAACGTTACTATATTAACGACTTCTGCCAATTTTTGCCATTTTTCCTGTTTTTTTTTGCACTGGATTTACCATAGTTATGCATCATTATCTCAGCCACAAGTAATCCATTGGGCCGATTGAATAAATAGATGAATATAAAAATATCTTAAATCCTACATTTTATTCTCATCCTCCTTTTTATTTTCATTAAATTAGTTAAAATTTTTCATGACATAATAATATTTTAAATCAACAAATTGTTAGAAAACAAACAATGGTGTATAGATGTGGCGCTCACTCGCGCTAACAGTTGACAATGACCGATGACCACACAGCTCATGAAATATAGAATCCTGAACTGCAGGTTCTATTGAAAAGGAACTGAAGAGATAGTTCCCGATCCCACTCCACGCCGGCGTCGCTTTGTTTCCCGGTGATATGCGGAATGAATAATGGTATCCGATATTCCTCGTGTAAGGTTATTTATCACTTTTCTCACAAACGAAAATAAAAAATGTAAATTGTACTAATTATATTTTTTTTTTGTGGCTGGATAGTTTTTTATGTAATAAATTCTACAAGCATACAGACAGACGAAAATTAAAAAAATAATTTTGGCTTCCATTGGCCCTATAAAGACCCCTCATTCTATGTCCAGACTGTACTGTACATAGGACATATATATTTTTTTGCAAAATCCTCAGACTAAGAATTTTTTTTAAAGTAAGATTTTAATATAATATTGTGACTGAATTTATCAGGAAATCAACATTACAAATAAATTGTGTCAAAAGACTTTAGTCGAGATTTCCGACAATATGGTTACTTTGTAGCCCACAAGCGAAACAGTGAGGCTTTATAACATTATAATGCTATAACGTTATGCTAAACAGGTTCATTCAAAGGGGACGGCGCGATTACATAAACAAGCCACGAAAGGAAATTCTTTGCTCATAACTTACGAGGAGAAAGCGAAGACGCCGCGACATAGCAGCAGCGTTGCGTCGATGTCAAAAAGAAAGAATAGTACTCTATGCAGCCGGCCGATCGGTCTGCTATTCTATTCTGTCAAATTCTGTTAAATCTGCGTTTAGTTTCCAGAAAATGCGTTAAGTACTCAATTTCCAGAAATTTGAAGTCTGCGATTTTAGGTACGTTGTGTTCGCTTAATGTATTTTTAGTATTAAAGTAATCAGCTTAATATGTGCCACCAACCAATGTAATTCATTCGTTATTGCGACTTTATCGCTGTTGTATACATACGTTTAGTTTGCACTGTTTGCAAATTAAACGTATATAGTGTGTAGTGTGCTCGATGCACACCACACAGGGTTTGCACGGCAAGGTTACTTGCCCCCGCCATCGCACGTAACTGTTCATCGCAACCGACACTTACTGATGATCCACCGTACTTGCTCTAGTCACTAATCACTGTAACACCCATGCTCATAGGCACCGGTCCGTACACCACGACGGTACTGAATAGACTGAGCCCCACTCACACTACGGCCCCGTGGCGTGGCAAAGGGGGGGATGACGTAGCGCGCTCTGACATTGCATCGTCGCGCTGTCATATATATATCTACATACACTACATAGTGTATCAATAATTTGATCAGTTTTAGAAAACATTGCATCATTTTATTTTTCATAATTATTTTTCGTCAGTTTGAAATAAATCACAGTTCGAACGAAAGCCGATGATTAAAACAACAAGCGATAATTAAAATGGAGAGAACAGACTGAGCCGACACATTTCTGGAAGTAGGTAAGGAAAAATATAAGATGGTAGCTGGGCGTGCGGCGCGCGGCGTCTGAACTGATTCCTTGGCTTAGGCTTGCAATCCGCTGATACCATCGCCGGCGGGGCGGGGGCGATCGTAACTCAGCCCGATTGTTTATGGTTACACGAACAACTCATATTCTACAAATGCACAAAAAGAAATATTGTAGGAAAAAGTAGATCTTATGAAAATGATTAGTCTGAAAGTTTTGTATTTTTTTACTCAATAATCGAGAGCAAGTCATACCTTTTTAAACAAACGATGGTGCATTTTGTTTACTAATAAAAATAAGGAACACAACAAATAAGTTAAAATGAGTACCTACAAATAGTTACCCACATTGGAAATCGAACGCGATGCAGGAGTGGCGGTATAATATTAATAACCACTAACTACGCCACGAAAGTTATCTCGAGTTGCTCAATATCAGCCGCTTTTAACTTTACAGCCTATATCGCTTGCAAGTTTCACTTTGATCCGAACGTTTGCCAAATTTTGACAGATAAATACATATACATAGATACATAGAATCACGTTTTCGAATTTGATGAGTCTAGTATAATGCACGGCGAGCATTCGCTCGGCGTACTAATTATTAATTAAATAAAAATAAAAAAAGCATTTCCGCTAATAGTAAAAGTTTTAAAATGAATTTGAATTTCTTGCTCGAGAATTTGAAGATCTTGCTTAGATTGAAAGATACTCATGTTTATTATCATATAATGCGAAACACCAAATACAGAATATCCAAGGTAAAATCCTAGGCAAAATGAGCAATACAAAGGTATCCATCCTGGATGACTGGCTGGGCTGTTATAGTATTTTTAGTAGGTACTTTGCTCTTATCATTACGTATCAAAGAAATAACAAGCCAGTTATTAAAAATAAAAAACACGACTGACAAGATTTTATTCAAAAAGTACATACAAACATATAAGTTATATACATTTTTGAAATCGCCTTTTAAAGCCCTTCAATTTGATACCCCACTCGATTTTTATTTTTTTGGTCTGCTATTTATCGCATATATAATCCGCCATTTTGTTTTTATGATGACGTCATATAGCCTATGTCACTCGGAGGAATGCAAGGAATCTAAAAATACCTTTCACATCAAAATCTGTTAAGCCGTTCAGGACTTATGGTGGAATAAAGAAACTTACATACATACATACATACATGAACCCTGGAAAACATAACACTCCTTTTTTGGTCAGTCGTGTAAAAAGCAAACTCTTATTTTTATTAGCAGTAGTGCGTCGTAATTAAACGTTATTTCATTAGTTGCAGGAAGCCGGCGCGTCTCTAATGAGTAGTTACAGCGCCGCGGCGAGCTGTAACGTACAGCCGAGTGCTAAAGTTGTTTAGTCAATCTCATTACACGTGCTTTAATAAATTTTTATCCATCTCTTTCTATCAAGTGCTCATCATCACATCATCGTCAGCTTTCTGCTACCCACTGCTGGGTATAAGCCTCTTTCTGTCTACGCCAAGCATCTCTATTCTGGGCCATCCCAATCCAGTTCTTGCCAGCAATATTCCTTACGTCGTCGACCCACCTAGCAGCCGGATGTCCTACGCTTCGCTTTCCGTCTCTTGGATACCACTCGGTCACAGCCTTACTCCACCTTTCATCGTTCCTTCTTGCCAGGTGTCCCGCCCAGTTCCATTTTAGAGTGCTAATTTTTTTTATATTTATTTAAATTATCTCAGCTTTGAACTCTTATTAACAAAACTATACGTTTTAAATCGAGTGTCGTAGCGTCGTAGTATCGCGGTGCTACGAATACGACTTGGGCTACGAGTTAACGTGCTACGATGCATCGTAGCTCGTAGCCCGTAAATTCGTAGATGTGAGTTTATTATGACAGTCCTAACTAATATTATAAAAGTGAAAGTGAGTTTGTTTGTTACCTTCTTCACGCTTCATCTACTGAACCAATCTTACTGAAATTTTGCATACACACACATAGTTAGAAGTACGGAGATGGACATAGGGAACAGTGCTTTTTCCCGGGATGAAAGGTATTTCATCCCGGGAAAAAGCACTGTTCCCGTGGGAAACTCACGCGGGCGAAGCCGCCGGCGAAAGCTAGTTAATTATAAAAAACAAAGATAATACGTAAAGTGACTATACAACATGTTTTTATTATCATTGGTTTCTAGCTCCGCCCCCGAGTCAATCTTAAATCTTTACAATATTGGTTCAAACTACATTAAACAAAATTTCCATAAGATTTCCAATGCACAACATCAAAATATCTCTATCTCAGAGCTCGAATTAAAACATAAGTACAACGCTTTTGTATTCGATTGTTCGCTACGAGCGTCGTAGCACCGTAGCTCGTAAACTCGTAGCCGTGCTACAGACTTGCGAACGACCACTAAAAATGATATACTCGCACTAAAATCGTTTTACTTCCACGTTTATTCGTATGCGCCCTGAAATCCTAGCTATTAGTTAAGTTAGTGTGTAGTAATGGCTTTAAAACATCAACATTGTTACTCAGTCTAAATTATACAGTACTAGCTGTCGCCCGCGGCTTCGCCCGCGTGAGTTTGTCTAAGATGAAAAATCTCTCTTGAAGCTTTTCATCAGATGTTCCAGATCTTCAATTTTTATACGTCAGCAGAAAATGCTCATCAGGTTGAACGATTTTTGCTAAGGCGCCATTTCCATATATGTTATAGTGTAGCTGGTCTCTTGCAGTTCTTCATCAGATGTTCCAGATCTTCAATTTTTATACGTCATCAGAAAATGCTCACCAGGTTGAACGACTTTTGTTATGGCACCATTTCCATATTTCTTATAGTTTAGCTGTTCTGTTAAGGTTCTTCATCAGGTGTTTCAGTTTTCAAAATAAATTATAGCCTAAATGTTGCCCAGGCTTGATAGCGATACAAAAGTTTCATTCGAATCGGTTCAGTACTTTCGGAGATTTGCGTGATCATACATACAGACAGACAGAAAGACAGAAAAGAAATTCCAAAAAAATTTTTTTGCGTTTTATTATTCTTTTTAAGTGTCCTTCTATCCATTTCAGTCAAAAATACTAAATGTACAGACAAAATATTTTTACTGTTTTATTATATGTATAGATTATTTTGAAATGGGTATTATATTTGTACCAAAATGGTGTCCGCCGAGCGTAATATTGAGAACCATACAAAAGTTATACCATTAAAGTTTTTGTCTTTTTTTTCACTACACATTATACTATTCAAGTATAACGAACGATCAAATACTTATTTATTTCAGATCGCGTAAAGAACACGCTAATATCTCAAAAACACAAAAGGCTGCCCATAAAACGGATTTAGATACGACCTCCATCGACGCTATTTCTGAATTTATGTAAGTCTGATGGCGACGCTTAACAAGAGCTGATAACTAAATGTAGCTCTCTGGAGCTATTCGAAAATAAATAAAAGATCTAGCCTACTAAACGACCCTAAACCACTCGTGATTACACCGTTTAGTTACACTGATACTGGCATAAATATAACATAGATATTATCACGCCTTTTTCCCGTGGGGGTAGGCAGAGACTAGCGATTTCCACTTTGCTACGATCCTTACAGATCTCTCTCGCTTCCTCTACACTCATCAATCTCTTCATACATTCTCTCCGGTTATGGTGCTCCTTCATATATGCTTTTGTTTTTTTTTTGCACTGGATTTACCATAGTTATGCATCATTATCTCAGCCACAAGTAATCCATTGGGCCGATTGAATAAATAGATGAATATAAAAATATCTTAAATCCTACATTTTATTCTCATCCTCCTTTTTATTTTCATTAAATTAGTTAAAATTTTTCATGACATAATAATATTTTAAATCAACAAATTGTTAGAAAACAAACAATGGTGTATAGATGTGGCGCTCACTCGCGCTAACAGTTGACAATGACCGATGACCACACAGCTCATGAAATATAGAATCCTGAACTGCAGGTTCTATTGAAAAGGAACTGAAGAGATAGTTCCCGATCCCACTCCACGCCGGCGTCGCTTTGTTTCCCGGTGATATGCGGAATGAATAATGGTATCCGATATTCCTCGTGTAAGGTTATTTATCACTTTTCTCACAAACGAAAATAAAAAATGTAAATTGTACTAATTATATTTTTTTTTGTGGCTGGATAGTTTTTTATGTAATAAATTCTACAAGCATACAGACAGACGAAAATTAAAAAAATAATTTTGGCTTCCATTGGCCCTATAAAGACCCCTCATTCTATGTCCAGACTGTACTGTACATAGGACATATATATTTTTTTGCAAAATCCTCAGACTAAGAATTTTTTTTAAAGTAAGATTTTAATATAATATTGTGACTGAATTTATCAGGAAATCAACATTACAAATAAATTGTGTCAAAAGACTTTAGTCGAGATTTCCGACAATATGGTTACTTTGTAGCCCACAAGCGAAACAGTGAGGCTTTATAACATTATAATGCTATAACGTTATGCTAAACAGGTTCATTCAAAGGGGACGGCGCGATTACATAAACAAGCCACGAAAGGAAATTCTTTGCTCATAACTTACGAGGAGAAAGCGAAGACGCCGCGACATAGCAGCAGCGTTGCGTCGATGTCAAAAAGAAAGAATAGTACTCTATGCAGCCGGCCGATCGGTCTGCTATTCTATTCTGTCAAATTCTGTTAAATCTGCGTTTAGTTTCCAGAAAATGCGTTAAGTACTCAATTTCAGAAATTTGAAGTCTGCGATTTTAGGTACGTTGTGTTCGCTTAATGTATTTTTAGTATTAAAGTAATCAGCTTAATATGTGCCACCAACCAATGTAATTCATTCGTTATTGCGACTTTATCGCTGTTGTATACATACGTTTAGTTTGCACTGTTTGCAAATTAAACGTATATAGTGTGTAGTGTGCTCGATGCACACCACACAGGGTTTGCACGGCAAGGTTACGTGCCCCCGCCATCGCACGTAACTGTTCATCGCAACCGACACTTACTGATGATCCACCGTACTTGCTCTAGTCACTAATCACTGTAACACCCATGCTCATAGGCACCGGTCCGTACACCACGACGGTACTGAATAGACTGAGCCCCACTCACACTACGGCCCCGTGGCGTGGCAAAGGGGATGACGTAGCGCGCTCTGACATTGCATCGTCGCGCTGTCATATATATATCTACATACACTACATAGTGTATCAATAATTTGATCAGTTTTAGAAAACATTGCATCATTTTATTTTTCATAATTATTTTTCGTCAGTTTGAAATAAATCACAGTTCGAACGAAAGCCGATGATTAAAACAACAAGCGATAATTAAAATGGAGAGAACAGACTGAGCCGACACATTTCTGGAAGTAGGTAAGGAAAAATATAAGATGGTAGCTGGGCGTGCGGCGCGCGGCGTCTGAACTGATTCCTTGGCTTAGGCTTGCAATCCGCTGATACCATCGCCGGCGGGGCGGGGGCGATCGTAACTCAGCCCGATTGTTTATGGTTACACGAACAACTCATATTCTACAAATGCACAAAAAGAAATATTGTAGGAAAAAGTAGATCTTATGAAAATGATTAGTCTGAAAGTTTTGTATTTTTTACTCAATAATCGAGAGAGCAAGTCATACCTTTTTAAACAAACGATGGTGCATTTTGTTTACTAATAAAAATAAGGAACACAACAAATAAGTTAAAATGAGTACCTACAAATAGTTACCCACATTGGAAATCGAACGCGATGCAGGAGTGGCGGTATAATATTAATAACCACTAACTACGCCACGAAAGTTATCTCGAGTTGCTCAATATCAGCCGCTTTTAACTTTACAGCCTATATCGCTTGCAAGTTTCACTTTGATCCGAACGTTTGCCAAATTTTGACAGATAAATACATATACATAGATACATAGAATCACGTTTTCGAATTTGATGAGTCTAGTATAATGCACGGCGAGCATTCGCTCGGCGTACTAATTATTAATTAAATAAAAATAAAAAAAGCATTTCCGCTAATAGTAAAAGTTTTAAAATGAATTTGAATTTCTTGCTCGAGAATTTGAAGATCTTGCTTAGATTGAAAGATACTCATGTTTATTATCATATAATGCGAAACACCAAATACAGAATATCCAAGGTAAAATCCTAGGCAAAATGAGCAATACAAAGGTATCCATCCTGGATGACTGGCTGGGCTGTTATAGTATTTTTAGTAGGTACTTTGCTCTTATCATTACGTATCAAAGAAATAACAAGCCAGTTATTAAAAATAAAAAACACGACTGACAAGATTTTATTCAAAAAGTACATACAAACATATAAGTTATATACATTTTTGAAATCGCCTTTTAAAGCCCTTCAATTTGATACCCCACTCGATTTTTATTTTTTTGGTCTGCTATTTATCGCATATATAATCCGCCATTTTGTTTTTATGATGACGTCATATAGCCTATGTCACTCGGAGGAATGCAAGGAATCTAAAAATACCTTTCACATCAAAATCTGTTAAGCCGTTCAGGACTTATGGTGGAATAAAGAAACTTACATACATACATACATACATGAACCCTGAAAACATAACACTCCTTTTTTGGTCAGTCGTGTAAAAAGCAAACTCTTATTTTTATTAGCAGTAGTGCGTCGTAATTAAACGTTATTTCATTAGTTGCAGGAAGCCGGCGCGTCTCTAATGAGTAGTTACAGCGCCGCGGCGAGCTGTAACGTACAGCCGAGTGCTAAAGTTGTTTAGTCAATCTCATTACACGTGCTTTAATAAATTTTTATCCATCTCTTTCTATCAAGTGCTCATCATCATCATCATCGTCAGCTTTCTGCTACCCACTGCTGGGTATAAGCCTCTTTCTGTCTACGCCAAGCATCTCTATTCTGGGCCATCCCAATCCAGTTCTTGCCAGCAATATTCCTTACGTCGTCGACCCACCTAGCAGCCGGATGTCCTACGCTTCGCTTTCCGTCTCTTGGATACCACTCGGTCACAGCCTTACTCCACCTTTCATCGTTCCTTCTTGCCAGGTGTCCCGCCCAGTTCCATTTTAGAGTGCTAATTTTTTTTATATTTATTTAAATTATCTCAGCTTTGAACTCTTATTAACAAAACTATACGTTTTAAATCGAGTGTCGTAGCGTCGTAGTATCGCGGTGCTACGAATACGACTTGGGCTACGAGTTAACGTGCTACGATGCATCGTAGCTCGTAGCCCGTAAATTCGTAGATGTGAGTTTATTATGACAGTCCTAACTAATATTATAAAAGTGAAAGTGAGTTTGTTTGTTACCTCTTCACGCTTCATCTACTGAACCAATCTTACTGAAATTTTGCATACACACACATAGTTAGAAGTACGGAGATGGACATAGGGAACAGTGCTTTTTCCCGGGATGAAAGGTATTTCATCCCGGGAAAAAGCACTGTTCCCGTGGGAAACTCACGCGGGCGAAGCCGCCGGCGAAAGCTAGTTAATTATAAAAAACAAAGATAATACGTAAAGTGACTATACAACATGTTTTTATTATCATTGGTTTCTAGCTCCGCCCCCGAGTCAATCTTAAATCTTTACAATATTGGTTCAAACTACATTAAACAAAATTTCCATAAGATTTCCAATGCACAACATCAAAATATCTCTATCTCAGAGCTCGAATTAAAACATAAGTACAACGCTTTTGTATTCGATTGTTCGCTACGAGCGTCGTAGCACCGTAGCTCGTAAACTCGTAGCCGTGCTACAGACTTGCGAACGACCACTAAAAATGATATACTCGCACTAAAATCGTTTTACTTCCACGTTTATTCGTATGCGCCCTGAAATCCTAGCTATTAGTTAAGTTAGTGTGTAGTAATGGCTTTAAAACATCAACATTGTTACTCAGTCTAAATTATACAGTACTAGCTGTCGCCCGCGGCTTCGCCCGCGTGAGTTTGTCTAAGATGAAAAATCTCTCTTGAAGCTTTTCATCAGATGTTTCAGATCTTCAATTTTTATACGTCAGCAGAAAATGCTCATCAGGTTGAACGACTTTTAATAAGGCGCCATTTCCCTATATGTTATAGTGTAGCTGGTCTCTTGCAGTTCTTCATCAGATGTTCCAGATCTTCAATTTTTATACGTCATCAGAAAATGCTCACCAGGTTGAACGACTTTTGTTATGGCACCATTTCCATATTTCTTATAGTTTAGCTGTTCTGTTAAGGTTCTTCATCAGGTGTTTCAGTTTTCAAAATAAATTATAGCCTAAATGTTGCCCAGGCTTGATAGCGATACAAAAAAAAAAAGTTTCATTCAAATCGGTTCAGTACTTTCGGAGATTTGCGTGATCATACATACAGACAGACAGAAAGACAGAAAAGAAATTCCAAAAAAATTTTTTTGCGTTTTATTATTCTTTTTAAGTGTCCTTCTATCCATTTCAGTCAAAAATACTAAATGTACAGACAAAATATTTTTACTGTTTTATTATATGTATAGATTATTTTGAAATGGGTATTATATTTGTACCAAAATGGTGTCCGCCGAGCGTAATATTGAGAACCATACAAAAGTTATACCATTAAAGTTTTTGTCTTTTTTTCACTACACATTATACTATTCAAGTATAACGAACGATCAAATACTTATTTATTTCAGATCGCGTAAAGAACACGCTAATATCTCAAAAACACAAAAGGCTGCCCATAAAACGGATTTAGATACGACCTCCATCGACGCTATTTCTGAATTTATGTAAGTCTGATGGCGACGCTTAACAAGAGCTGATAACTAAATGTAGCTCTCTGGAGCTATTCGAAAATAAATAAAAGATCTAGCCTACTAAACGACCCTAAACCACTCGTGATTACACCGTTTAGTTACACTGATACTGGCATAAATATAACATAGATATTATCACGCCTTTTTCCCGTGGGGGTAGGCAGAGACTAGCGATTTCCACTTGCTACGATCCTTACAGATCTCTCTCGCTTCCTCTACACTCATCAATCTCTTCATACATTCTCTCCGGTTATGGTGCTCCTTCATATATGCTCCTAATATCTCCCGCTATAATAGGAGGTCCGCATATATCCACTTAAATAGTGACTTCTAAAAATGTATATTAAGTGTGTATATATAATTTATACAAAAGGGCCAATGACATATTTTACTTTAAAGTTCTGGTCAATGATCGTTGTTGTGATAGTTGTTGTTCTATATAGACTAGATATGATTTAATCGACCGAGCGAGCGCAGCGAGCGAAGCGTCTCAGTTTCCACTAGCCGAAAATTCTTTTGTCTGTCCGGATGTTATCGCCTACAGGTCGCATTTCTGAACCGATTCTTATGAAATTTTGTGAGCAGGTTCGTTAATTTTATAGAATTTTTTAGTCGAGCCAGTTTTTTGAAATTTTATAAAATGGCGATAATATATAAAAAAAACCTTACATCTCAGCTATTTAAAAAAAAATTCAAAAATGTCATTAGACATTTTTGTTATCCTTATTAAGACGCAACTTTTTTGTATGAACAACATAGTGAAATTTAATAAAACCGCTATAAATCCATATATTAAATTCTTATACGATAGTTCACAAAAAATCAATAGATGGCGCAGCAAAGCTTTTAATACTCGCAAATTCATTTAAGAGTGACTTGATTTATTGATTAAAATGAGATTGTTTGAATTGCGTGTATTTTTTTTTAAACTGAGTGCGTTTGACCTCTATCTTGCCTGATGAGAAGCATAGATGAGATCTAGGGTGGTACACGCAAACTGAAAAAAAAAACTCAAGTACCTGTTTATTTGGTTAATGGTATTATATTGTTGATTGCTTTGCTTGGTGGAATTATCTTGAACACTTGAAATAAATCTGATATCAAAAAATTTCATTGTATGATTAGAATCCTATTAAAAAAAGTAATATATACGTATATGTATATAATAGATTCGATTTCAAATTGAACTTTCTTTTTTTAACTTTAATTTTGTTGCGCAAATTACATAAATATTCATACCTATAACCAATAGGTCAAACCATGCATTTCTGACGACTGACGACCTCCGTGGCCTAACGGTCATCACGCCAGACGGCGACACCAGAGGTCCCGGGTTCCATCCCCGGTCGGGTCAAGATGGAAAATAATCTTTTTCAGATTGACGTGGGTTTTGGATATTTATCTATACATATATGTATTTGTTATAAAATATAGTATTGTTAAATTAGCATCCCGTAAAGTCTTGAACTTACTCAATCTGTGTGATTTGTCCGTATATATTTATTAATATTATTTATATTATTTCGAGGCGGAAAAGGCAGGTCTCAGTAAATTTTTTTGTGGTATTGACCAACCACAAGAACTTTTTACTTTATTTTTGGATTTTTGAGCATCTCAGATGCAATATTAGTACTAAAGTACTCTCATATAGAAATAATATATGGTGAAAAAATTCCATGCGAGCAGGACTTGAACCCGCGACCAGGTCTTTATACGACCTTGCTCTTCCAACTGAGCTATCGCATTTCAATCCTGCACATCGAAAATCTTCACCATATCCAATTTCTATTGAAACGCATTAGGCATGCGTAACCTAACACCTATACCCACTACACTAGTAAGGTATTTGATTCAACCCATATTCGATGAAGTTGAAAATCAATTGAAGTGTAGGAAGCCATCAATATTTATTTTTGGATTTTTGAGCATCTCAGATGCAATATTAGTACTAAAGTACTCTCATATAGAAATAATATATGGTGAAAAAATTCCATGCGAGCAGGACTTGAACCCGCGACCAGGTCTTTATACGACCTTGCTCTTCCAACTGAGCTATCGCATTTCAATCCTGCACATCGAAAATCTTCACCATATCCAATTTCTATTGAAACGCATTAGGCATGCGTAACCTAACACCAATACCCACTATACGAGTAAGGTATTTGATTTAACCCATATTCGATGAAGTTGAAAATCAATTAAAGTGTAGGAAGCCATCAATATTTATTTTTGGATTTTTGAGCATCTCAGATGCAATATTAGTACTAAAGTACTCTCATATAGAAATAATATATGGTGAAAAAATTCCATGCGAGCAGGACTTGAACCCGCGACCAGGTCTTTATACGACCTTGCTCTTCCAACTGAGCTATCGCATTTCAATCCTGCACATCGAAAATCTTCACCATATCCAATTTCTATTGAAACGCATTAGGCATGCGTAACCTAACACCAATACCCACTATACGAGTAAGGTATTTGATTTAACCCATATTCGATGAAGTTGAAAATCAATTAAAGTGTAGGAAGCCATCAATATTTATTTTTGGATTTTTGAGCATCTCAGATGCAATATTAGTACTAAAGTACTCTCATATAGAAATAAGATATGGTGAAAAAATTCCATGCGAGCAGGACTTGAACCCGCGACCAGGTCTTTATACGACCTTGCTCTTCCAACTGAGCTATCGCATTTCAATCCTGCACATCGAAAATCTTCACCATATCCAATTTCTATTGAAACGCATTAGGCATGCGTAACCTAAAAAAAAAAAAAAAAATATTGATGGCTTCCTACACTTTAATTGATTTTCAACTTCATCGAATATGGGTTAAATCAAATACCTTACTCGTATAGTGGGTATTGGTGTTAGGTTACGCATGCCTAATGCGTTTCAATAGAAATTGGATATGGTGAAGATTTTCGATGTGCAGGATTGAAATGCGATAGCTCAGTTGGAAGAGCAAGGTCGTATAAAGACCTGGTCGCGGGTTCAAGTCCCTCGCATGGAATTTTTTCACCATATCTAATTTCTATATGAGAGTACTTTAGTACTAATATTTCATCTGAGATGCTCAAAAATCCAAAAATAAATATTGATGGCTTCCTACACTTTAATTGATTTTCAACTTCATCGAATATGGGTTAAATCAAATACCTTACTCGTATAGTGGGTATTGGTGTTAGGTTACGCATGCCTAATGCGTTTCAATAGAAATTGGATATGGTGAAGATTTTCGATGTGCAGGATTGAAATGCGATAGCTCAGTTGGAAGAGCAAGGTCGTATAAAGACCTGGTCGCGGGTTCAAGTCCTGCTCGCATGGAATTTTTTCACCATATATTATTTCTATATGAGAGTACTTTAGTACTAATATTGCATCTGAGATGCTCAAAAATCCAAAAATAAATATTGATGGCTTCCTACACTTTAATTGATTTTCAACTTCATCGAATATGGGTTGAATCAAATACCTTACTCGTATAGTGGGTATTGGTGTTAGGTTACGCATGCCTAATGCGTTTCAATAGAAATTGGATATGGTGAAGATTTTCGATGTGCAGGATTGAAATGCGATAGCTCAGTTGGAAGAGCAAGGTCGTATAAAGACCTGGTCGCGGGTTCAAGTCCTGCTCGCATGGAATTTTTTCACCATATATTATTTCTATATGAGAGTACTTTAGTACTAATATTGCATCTGAGATGCTCAAAAATCCAAAAATAAATATTGATGGCTTCCTACACTTTAATTGATTTTCAACTTCATCGAATATGGGTTGAATCAAATACCTTACTCGTATAGTGGGTATTGGTGTTAGGTTACGCATGCCTAATGCGTTTCAATAGAAATTGGATATGGTGAAGATTTTCGATGTGCAGGATTGAAATGCGATAGCTCAGTTGGAAGAGCAAGGTCGTATAAAGACCTGGTCGCGGGTTCAAGTCCTGCTCGCATGGAATTTTTTCACCATATATTATTATTTCTATATGAGAGTACTTTAGAACTTTTTACTTTCTTTCCAGCATTGGTAGGTTGGTTTCAAAACTCTTCTAAGCCAGGGACACGGTAAAATATCGGTTATTTCGTGGAAGGGCTCGCGAGGTCTACTGTTCTCACAGAACCACTAGTCTTAAAGCTCTCTATTCTTCTAATACCATTTCCTTCTAAGCTTCTTGGCTAAAATCAAATCTACGGCTTGTTTACATCCCGACGCTAAGTTAAGATTTAAAGGCGATCTACTAACTATTGCAGTTACGGTCAACTCTAACTTTGAGGGGAATAATGATGTTTTAACTGTGACTAATGGACGAGGTTTACTATTTATTACAATCTTACAATTGGCCCGCGTGACTTTTCAATCTATTTAGGGTGGAATTTCCAAAATCCATATCTTATACTTAGAACCTCTTTGCTTTCATGTTTCTACGTTAAGCGGATTCGATTCTGCAATGATCCAAGTCAGTAAGTCTTTTATAATGGTTTTTTTTAATATTGAATCTTAATCTCCACATAAATACATGTGCCAACTAGAAGCCAGTTGTGTTTGACCAGAAATCAATCCCTTCACCAAATTCACATTGACAGTAGTTACTGCTTTATCCTATGCTGTATGTATACAGAATGACGAGTGAGCTGAGTAGTCTTTCTACTCGCTACTGTCAATACAGAAAGCTTTCTGAATACAACACACGTTGAGAGTAACTTTTAAAGACGGACGGGATATATATTTTTCATGGTTTTAGAGGCTAGCTCTAAAGGTTCGGCTCTTGCTTATCCGTCTGTCTGTCCCTTTAAACAAGGGTCTGAGGTCTAAACTATTTATCTTCTAGATTAGATATTAGATTCGTAAAAAAATAGAACAGGTTCGTAATAAATTAATGTACGTAAGGAATTTGTATTACATATCTATATGAATAATAAAATTGGCTAAATGTTTAACTAAGAGCATGACTCAAAAATAACTGGACTGATTATGATTTTATTTCCAATTTGGACGGAATTTCGAGTGACGAAGTTCCGGAATGAATTCATTTTTGACTAGCTATCTTCTACGCCAATCTTGTGCATTTATTGCGTGACAACAATTTCATGCCTGCCTTTTTAATGCTTATTACGAGATGCATTGTCACAAAATATAACAATATAGGCTACGCGGGAGTAGTGCAGAATGTACACAACTGCATCTCTGAAAGCTATTGCGCGTCATATTTCCCAGCACAATGACATTATCAACTTGTAGATATTCCCGGACATAAAATATGGTAAGTGGCCGCTGCGCGCCGCCGCCCGCCGCCGCCCGCGTTGTCATGTTAATATGGACTATATTTTATGTAGATTTGCAGTGAGGCTGATCTACAAGTTGCTCTATTTTTGGTATAAGTTTTTATTCATTACTAGCTTTTGCCCGTGGCTTCGCCCGCGTGAATTTACCACGGGAACAGTGCTTTTTCCCGGGATGAAAGGTACCCTATGTCCTTCTCCGTACTTCAAATATGTGTATGCAAAATTTCAGGAAGATTGGTTCAGAAGATGAAGCGTGAAGAGGTAACAAACAAACAAACAAACTCGCTTTCGCATTAGTTAGGATCTATGGTAGGCACTTATCAAATTTTTACTTTTGTTGTATTGCACAACTAGTTTTGAAGTGTGTTCCTGTATCAACGATGCTAGGCTTCTACTAGTACTTCAACAATAATTTAAAGCAAATAAATAAAATCACTCTTGCATTGACAACATTAGTTGAAGTATTGTTAGGTATACTAATTCCTTTTTATGCCTACATTTCATGCAAATAAGTAAATGGATTGATTGAAAAGTTCATAAAAAGTCGTGTTTATTATCGCTGGCAATGGGGCCCCGCCCGCTGCCGCCGCAAGCAAGGGATAATCCCTAATCCCTTTTCGACGCGTCAACCGGGAATTTGTGTTCCTAAAGCCTAATAATTTAATTACCGGCGTCGCTTCGCTACGGTCGTCACAGCTCGTCACTGCCAGGGCTGAAGGTGTTGGGGAATATTGAAGATTTATTGGTTTACTAGCTGTTACCCGCGGCTTCGCCCGCGGCAAAAAAGGATTAATCATTATCCTGCCCCTGTGAAACTGTTGCTTGAGCGCGAGTTAGCACTTTATTCACGATGGAGCAAGTTGAAAAATAGGTAAAATAGGCAAAATTACAAACTCATAGGCAAATACCGTTTATACACTCGCATATATATGTGTGCATGTTAGTAAGGCTGCTTGCGTGTCGTGATTTTCAATCAAAATGGCGCGAAAATTTCATCGTTACCGCGCATAGAAAGATATATTGATAAAGATAAAATAACGTGCCAATTTTCACTCGAGGGATTTTGTAATGGCGGACAGATTATTACTAAATTTATTATTATGTCGCTGTTTTTACAATACAGATTATTATAAGAACACCACAATATAAAGGATTTCTATAAATAAACTCTCATTGACATCTCATAGATCTACCATTGAAAGGAATACAGAGAGGACTCCTATAATGGCGGATCAAATCGGCCGCAAAGTAGAATTAGTATGAATTGGACCAATCGCGAACTGGACCAACCGCGAATTGGTGAACTGGACAAAATGCGAATTGGACCAATCGCGCCTAAAGGACTTATTTTCTGCCTTCAAGTCTTTCCGGGCGGTAATAAAAAAAATAACCTGAACCTAACTTCGTTTCCGCCCTCAAAGTCTTTCCGGGCGGTCTTAAAAAAATAACCTAAACCTAACTACTACTATATGATCTTAGCTTCTCAATATACAAAGTTTAACACTTAAAAAATTTACAATTTCGGAAACATTGTTTATTTTTAGACCAACCGCGAATTGGACCAACTGCGAATTGAACCAACCGCGAATTGGACCAACCGCGAATTGGACCAACCGCGAATTGGGCCAACCGCGAATTTGACCAACCGCGAATTGGACATTTTTTGGAACTTTGGACCAATTGCGCCTAATCCGTGTCAATGATGTCTACAGCGAAGTGCTGGGCGGGGTGGGGTGCGGTATTTGAAATGAGTGCGGGGCGGTGAGTAGCCGATATGTACGTTAGTACTACTTACTATTCTGTGGCGCTACTGTTCGCTACACTATATGGTATACATAAACATTTATAAAAATATTACTCAAAAGAACATTCTTCGCGAAAAAATATTGAAATAACTTGTCCGCGGTAAAGTGCCATCTCGTGGCAGGCCGTGAAAACTAAAGGCAAGTATTTAATTAAAGCGCCATCTAATGACAAATTAGATGTAATGGAAAAAATGTAGTGTACCTCATACGGCTATGTTGCGCGCCCCACCTCCGCACGCCTCACAGTCAAGAGTCAAAAGTGGAGTCATACCTTATATATCATATTGCCTTGCAGGCGCGCAGTCCTTCATTGTGTGCGTTACGTCCATATTACGGACGTATAATTACAATAAGAACACTACTCACACTAAGCTAATTATCATATTACCCACCCACACCAAGACACAACTCTGCTGCATGCTAGTGCTTCGTGCTCATACTGCCTACGTGCTGCCATCTATCAAATTTACGGGGTACTAAGTAGTGAATTCTGACTCAGAAATAATAATACACTAATACACTACCTATAGTTTATTATAAAGCAAACCAATAGTGGTGAGTACGGTGACACGCAACCAATTGATAATTTCGTCACAAGCTAATGCATCTGCTGATCTAATCGGTAGTCGGATGGACTGCAGTTGATACAGGTCAAAGTTCGAGTCACATCCAGATATTTTATTTTTCATATTAAACTCAATTCATAAGCCAAGAGTATTTTTATATAATGTAATTGATATGCTTTTATATATTTGTTATGAAATAAAAATTCTCAAAAATCATGACAACTATTTATTCATGTAAATAGGTATAGTATACTTATGTAAAATTTATTATTATAAACTACACTAACAAATTCAAAATTTATGTTTAATCACTTCCCTATCTAATTACAGAATAAATAAGAACTTAAAAATAAGCATTCTGTAGTAAGTTACTTATAAGAATCTGTTCATTTATTTTATATAATATTACTTGTTGATGGCAACTCCATCACATCAACCACAGACTACGGGCGCGGGCGCAGACCCCCCGCGCGCCTGTCACCTGTCATCAACGGAATGACAGTCGATGAGTCGACACAACACTTCTGCACCGATAGCGAACGAAGCCGCGTCGATTCGCCGGGCTATCACGTTACCTATTATTTTAAATACATACAGTCCTCTTATTATATCGTCGAAGTTTCCTTTAACATCGCGGTAGGGATTCCCAACCTACTGGCACGGGCACCTATTGCAACATATTAGTCCTTCATCGCTAAGAACAAAGGAATTTCGGGCGCGACCAGCGGACTGTCAAATTCAAGTTTGAAGACGGGCGGTTACAACGGTCACCAAGTCACCGAATTCCTGCTAATCCAGCATCATCATCGTGTTTCCTGGCTGTTTCATCGAGTCTAAGGCGGACTCATCGCATCGGCAGCACAGAAGTGTCGTGAAGAAGATTCTCCGCCACAGGGAGGACAAGGATAAGGGCACCAAAATCGTGAGATCGACCCAATTTCCTTTACTTTCACTCTTCTTCACATTTCACTACCATTTAGTGTTCATTTCTCCATTTCATCTTCATCTGTGTTCATTAGTAGTTGACATTCCATCACCTTGTAGTTTAAAAATCAACGGTTATTCGTCATTTCATTTGAAAAATCATTGCCTATTAGTGATTTTGTGTGGTTAATCGTGTGTGTAGTAATATAATTATACGTAGTTTTGGTGTAGTTAGTGCTTATTTTTCACCCAAAATACCCATCACAATTTTTCATCGTTACAACAAAATCATCAATCACCTCATATTTAATCAATCACATCATATTCATTTGCAAATCATTCATTTAACGCTTAAAATATCATAATCATAACCTCTTAACAATAATATTCCGATTTACAGTTATTTTGCACTGACATATGTTTTTATCCTTATAGGTCGGTAGTCAGCTGACTTCGACTAACGGTAATAACTACCTACGTAGCGGTACGCCTGACGTAACATCGGAGCAAAATATACGTATCGTTCCGTTCATATTTCTTTATTTTCTTGCAGGGTTTCTATTTATAGCCTATTAACTTTGAATTTTTTTTTCAATTTCCTTCTTTGATTTTTTTCCAATCTTAGATTTCTTTGCATTTTAACTTAAACTTTGCCTAACCTATACAATGACGGACGTAAAGATATCACAACTAGTTAAAAAAAGAGGAACATTCAAAAGTAAATTAACATCATTTTGCAATTACATAAATTCATTAAATAATACTTCAGTTCAAACTCCTAGCGTCCTAAACGAACTAAAAACGCGTCTGGAAAAAATTGAGGCATTGTATTTCGATTTCGATGTGCTTCAGGGGGAGATTGAGGAGCTTTCTGACGAACCGAAGGAGCGGTACCAGGAACGAGAAGTGTTCGAGGGCCAATTTTATGCCGCCGTCGGCTCGGCCAAGGCGCTCTGTGACTCCGTGTCATCGGCGTCGTCGCCTGACACCTCCATGCATAGTGCTGAGGTAAGCTCTCATGATGCACACACACACAAACACAACAATTTTGTAAGACTTCCTAAAATTGATTTACCTACTTTTGATGGCGACTATCAGCAGTGGCTTGAGTTTAGAGATACTTTCATATCGATTATTCATTCGAGTGATAGCATAGATAGTATCAATAAATTCCATTATCTGCGCGCAGCTCTCCATGGAAGCGCAGCTTTAGTTATTAAAAGCTTAGACTTTAAAGCCAATAATTATGCCTCTGCTTGGGACCTGCTGTGCAAGAGATATGACAACAAACGCTTGCTTGTCAACAATCACGTTCAAGCTCTTTTCAATGTAAGCTCAGTTCAGAAAGAGTCTAGCAAAGCTTTACGTTACATAGTTGATATTACAAATAAAAATCTCCGAGCCTTAGCCACGCTAGATCAACCCACACAACATTGGGACACGCTCATTATTCATATGATGTCTGCAAAATTAGATCCTACCACAAATAGGGAGTGGGAGGAGCATCGTAATAATCGTAGTGAGCCACCAACCTTAGATATCTTCCTAACATTTTTGACAAACAGGGCTGACCTTCTCGAGACGCTGGAGGAAGCCAAGAGCAGCAAAGGTAAATTTGATAATCCTCCTGTCCAAAAACAGAGGAGTTTTATTGTTTCTACAGGCAAACGCAAATCATCCACTTGTCCTTTTTGTGATAAAGCTCATTCTTTATTTAACTGCTTTGGCTTTCGAAAGCTCTCAGTGGAAACACGCATTCAGCGAGTCAATGAATACAAGGTATGCAAAAATTGTTTAAGGTCCGGTCACAACGAGTCTCAATGTACCCTATCTCACTGCAAATATTGCAAAACCAAACATAACACACTTTTACATACAGACTCGCCAAATAAAGAGCCTATCTCTCATGAAAGTGTTGTATTATCTGCTGAACACTCACAATCATTTTCTAATGCAAACCATGTATTGCTATCCACAGCACTGGTCAAGGTGTTTGACTCCCACGGGTCACCTCACACCGCCAGGGTCCTGCTGGACAACGGCAGTACTGGTAACTTTGTTACACAGGATCTCTGTGACAGGCTACAAATACGCACCCACGCTGCGTGTTCAAAGGTAACAGGTATCAATAACCAAACGTTCAATAGTTCACAGTCTTGCTCTCTTACGTTCGAGTCCTCAGATGGTAGCTATAGGACACATATTGATTGTTACGTCTTATCCACCATTACGTCATTACTGCCTAACACATACATAGACATACACAATTTTGAATTGCCATCTGGTGTTCGTTTAGCCGACCCAACCTTTAACGTTCCGTCAGCCATTGATATTCTCGTGGGCGCGGACGTATTTTGGAAAATATTAGGCACCAATCGGATCCAGTTAGGTAAAAACAAACCGGTCTTATTTGAAACCAAATTTGGATGGTTGGTTTCAGGCGCCATAGCTACTTACGGTTCTCATCAGTCTGTATGTATGTTTAGTAACGACACACAACCGCAAATAGATTTGTCTCGCTTCTGGGAATTAGATACAATTCCGTCTCAGCATGAGCTTACCCCAGATGAGCGGGCATGCGAACAAGACTTTGTCAAATCCGTTACGCGGAATTCAGATGGTCGCTTCGTAGTGTCCATGCCTTTAAAGGAGTCTCCGGAAGTCCTGGGCGACTCGTACATCATAGCTAAGCGTAGATTTCTTTCCCTAGAACGTCGGTTAGATAAGGATCCACGTATGAAAGCACTCTACGACGAATATATGACAGAGTACCTAGAATCAGGTTATATGTCGGAAACTCAGTATAAAATACCTAACACTATTTATTGTTATCTTCCGCATCATGGCGTTTACAAGGCAAGCAGCGTTTTCACCAAACTTCGCGTTGTTCTGGACGCCTCTTGTACCACATCGTCGGGAAGATCACTCAATAGCATACAGCGCATTGGGCCTGTAGTACAAGACGATTTAATCTCCATACTTATCCGTTTCCGACAACACAAGTACGTCGTGTCAAGCGACATTGCACGTATGTATTTACAAATTTTAATTAAAGAAGAGCAACGTCCGTTGCAACAGATTTTGTGGAGGTTCGACCCCTCTCAACCGCTGAATACGTATACCTTAAATACGGTGATTTTTGGCACATCGTCAGCGCCTTTTTTGGCCACCAGATGTCTCACACAGGTAGAGTTAGATTCACCAGATCCCGACACGAAACGTTCCATTTGTCACGACATGTATGTCGACGATTATCTATCAGGTCAAGACTCACTAGAAGACACGATTGCACAGTGTAAAAGTGTTATTAAAACTTTTAATCTGCCCATTTTAATTTGCGTAAGTGGCATTCGAATAGCAAAGAAATTCTTAGTGCAATCTGTGACGACGCCGACATGTCAGGTAGTGTAGATCTTAGCGACAAGCAAACGTCGAAAACGTTAGGTCTTAACTGGATCTGTTTGACTGACACCTTAGTTTTTCGCATAAACATACCTAAATTTGATAAGATAAATAAGCGTCTTATCCTATCCACAATATCCCAAGTATACGACTCAATAGGACTTATCTCGCCTTGTATTGTGGAAGCCAAAATTCTACTGCAAGATTTGTGGAAATGTTCCTGGGATGAGGAAGTTCCAGAGAATGTCAAAAATCAATGGATGGATTTTTCTAATTCATTATCCCATTTAAACAATTTTAATATACCCAGATGTGTTAAAGTTACCCCATCTACTGACAACCAAATCCATGTGTCGCATCGCAGACGCATCGGAAAAGGCGTACGGTGCATGTGTTTATGTTAGGAGTGTAGCCACCGATGGCTCAGTATGTGTACGGCTTCTCGCATCAAAGAGTAAGGTAGCACCCATCAAATCTACAACCATCCCGCGGCTAGAGCTGTGCGGAGCTCTCTTAGGAGCAAGACTGTGCGCTAAGGTTATATCATCTGTTACCTTTGAATATAGCTCGTGTACATGTTGGTCCGACTCGACGATCGTGTTAGGTTGGCTCTCTTCTTCTCCCGCTCAGCTAAAACCTTTCGTTCGACACCGCGTTGTAGAGATACAAGACAGCTCTTACAACTGGCGCTATGTCCCAACCAAATTAAATCCAGCTGATTTAGTTTCACGTGGCTTAAGAGCCGATCTCTTACAAGACTAATGGTGGTCGGGAGCCCCCTTTCTACTGCTAGAGCAGTCTCAATGGCCAACTAAACCTAGCCAAAATAATGTAGAGTTGCCAGAGATAATACACACACTTCATACGTCACAAACACCCCCTTTAGATGTCAATTTAATTCAAACTCTTATTAACAAACATTCTAGTTTTTCTAAACTACAGCGCATCATTGCTTATGTTCTTAGATTCATCAATAATTGTAGAAATGTCACAAAATTTGGTGCACATTTATCGTTGTCAGAGCTGAAGGCCGCAACGACTCTACTTATAATTACATCTCAACAGGAATCATTTCCTGAAGAGCGCAATTTACTTTTAAATAATAAACCTTTGCCAAATAAAAATCGTTTATTATCTTTATCACCCTTTATAGATACAGACAATGTCATACGCATTGGCGGAAGGCTTGGTAACTCTCACTACGATTATAACACCAAGCACCCCGTCCTTCTTTGTAGTAAACATAGACTATGTCAACTTATCTTTGAAAGCTTACACAAGACACATTTACACGCAGGACCTCAGCTACTGTTAGCCACAGTTAGACATAACTATTGGCCTTTAGGAGGAACTAGACTTGCCAAACGCATTGTGCACTCCTGTGTAAAATGCTGCAGGTTCAAGGGTCAAACCGTTCAGCCAATAATGGGCAATCTTCCAGACAAACGCGTCCACCTAGAGTTCCCTTTCTTGGAGACTGGATGCGATTATGCCGGCCCACTTCTGATCCTCCATTCGCAAAGGTAGAGGTGCAAGCTTAATCAAATGCTATATTTGTGTTTTTGTTTGTCTAGCCACCAAGGCGCTGCATCTGGAGCTTGTCTCAGACATGACTAAAGAGGCTTTCATTGCAGCACTTAATAGGTTTATTTCGCGTCGGGGAAAGCCACAGAACATTTTCTCCGACAATGGTACTACGTTCGTAGGCACTTTTAGTGAGTTGGGAAGGCTTCTCAAAGATACCAGTCTGACGTCGAGTCTCGCCGCCGATCAAGGTATAATTTTTTTATTTATACCTAAATACACGCCACACTTCGGAGGCCTATGGGAAAGCGCAGTGAAGTCTGTAAAGCACCACCTTAAACGTGTCTTAGATCTCACTCATTTAAACTACGAGGAAATGTCGACTCTATTAATTCAGATTGAGGCTATTCTCAACTCTCGTCCACTCACACCTATCTCCCAAGATCCTTCCGATCTCACTCCACTTACTCCTGCTCACTTCCTTATTGGTCGATCTTTGGTTTGCGTGCCACATCCACAGATCACCGACAGATCCGTCACCAGCCTCCAACGCTACCAACGCATCGAGCTGCTCAAACAGCATTTTTGGAATCGTTTCCACAACGAGTATATTTTCTGGCTTCAGAGGAAGGCGAAATGGCACAAGACTCGTGGACAGCTGGAGCAGGGCGCGATGGTCGTCATCAAGGACACCTCGGCGCCGCCTCTCATGTGGCTCCTGGGCCGCGTCATCCGCGTGCTGCCGGGACTCGACGGAGTGGCCAGGGTGGCCGACATTCGTACCCGCAAGGGGACGATCCGCCGGGCCTTCAACACCATCTGCCCCCTACCAATTTTTGAAGATACTTCAAGGCCGGGAGTATGTTGATGGCAACTCCATCACATCAACCACAGAATACGGGCGCGGGCGCAGACCCCCCGCGCGCCTGTCACCTGTCATCAACGGAATGACAGTCGACACAACACTTCTGCACCGATAGCGAACGAAGCCGCGTCGATTCGCCGGGCTATCACGTTACCTATTATTTTAAATACATACAGTCCTCTAATTATATCGTCGAAGTTTCCTTTATCATCGCGGTAGGGATTCCCAAGTAACTGGCACGGGCACCTATCGCAACATTACTAAATTATACTTTCGCTTTTTGTTAGTTGTGCGCAGAGATTCCGGGCAAACGAAATGGCGGGAGGGTTCGGTACCGAAAAATTTACCGGGTAAAAAAAATACCGGTAAAAACCTCGACCCGGCACTACGTTTGTCCGACTAGACCCTAACTAACTTAAGCTATACGCAGACTGCTACCACCATAGTTTATAACGGGAACTACAGAACCCTGTATATTAAACCTAACTTAATAACTACAACCACCCACAAACTCAAGGGTCCACTTACCAAACTTAATCTTCCTGCTCTTCGGATCCAATCTTGAGTGTCTTCGGAAAGGGGGGATCCCTAATCACCCTACCTAACCCATGAGATCTCAATTCCCCAGAACAAATAAATAGATTTCTTCCCGAAGGTTCACTCGGGAACAGGTAGATGTGAACAGCCAGCCACGTTTCACATCTCACAAGAAAAAGTCACAATAACAGGTTTTTTCACAAACACAAACGTAATAGTTATTTAACAAAAAGGAAATTCACAATTATAACTCAAACTAACCAACAATCAACGTGGTTTTAGACAAAAGGGACGCGGGACCTCTCCGCGTATTAAAACAAACCGATATAGCACTGGACAATGGCGGTCGACCGCGACGCCATTCACGAGCCGTGTGCGAACCCCGCGGCCGCCTAGCGGCAGCAATGCGAAACGCCCGCGTTTCGTTCCAAGCAATTATATTACAAACATCCCCCCGTCCCGGTCTGAGAAGCAGACCGCTAGCTTACTCTACGGGAAGGCGGGCGAGAGAGGTCACACCTCTCCTTAAAATCGAACCGTCGACCAACACCTCAGCCACACGCGGAGTACCATCTCCGCCAAGAATCAAACGTAATATGCGAGCTCGTCGCCAAAGCAATGAGGGCAAATTTGCCTCTTTTAACAATACTAAATCACCCTCCCTGGGAGGCTCAGTCCTGTCTGTCCACTTCACTCTTTGCTGCAGCAAATGCAAATATTCAAGCGACCAGCGACGCCAAAAGTCCTGGCTCATTTGCTGCAACATTTGAAAACGCGACAACCGATATACGCGTTCATCCTTCCAAGGGTATTCGGGCAGGGCATTTAAAGGCCCTCCCACCAAAAAATTACCAGGGGTGAGAGCTTCCAAGTCATTTGGATCTGGAGATAGCGGACAGAGAGGACGAGAGTTGAGGACCGCCTCAACTTTACAAAACACTGTGGCCAGCTCTTCAAAAGTTAGAGCCGTTTCTCCGATAATGCGGCGGAGGTGGGTCTTTGCGGATTTCACAGCCGCTTCAAAAATCCCTCCCCAATGGGGGCAACTTGGGGGACTAAACTTCCAGGTTATTCCCCTTTGGGCAGCAATTTGACTTAAACTAGTACAATTTTTATCAATAAACACAGAAACATCCTTAAGACAATTTACAGTTCCCTTATAGTTTGTGCCATTATCAGACCTAATAAGGGAAGGTAGACCTCGACGCGAAACAAAGCGATCCAACGCGGCGACGAAGGCCTCCGTAGTCAGAGCCGATACCACCTCCAAATGGACAGCCTTGGTGGCCAAACAAACAAATACACACAAATAGCCCTTCACAATACGGGCATTACGAAAGGGAGAAGCCTTGATCGAAAAGGGGCCGGCAAAATCGGTTCCAACGCCGTCAAACGGCCTCGAAGGTCGGATTCGATCAGCGGGCAAATCACCCATCTGTGGTTGCATCGTGGATGCCTTCAACCTATAACATGCAATACATCGAAACAGAACACTACGGATTGCTCTTCGGGCAGACAAAATCCAAAATTCGCGTTGCAAAATAGCCAACAAAGCATTGCACCCAGCATGGGCGTTACGAATGTGTCGATCAGACACCAAAAGCTGCACCAAGGGTCCGCCCTTGGGCAACAACAGAGGATGGCGAGTCTCATATGGAAGATCCGCCTTCCGGAGCCTGCCTCCAACCCGAAGAAGCCCATCCGAGTCGATGTACGGGTTCAAACGAGCGACCGCGCCCTTCAACTTAGCGCGTGCGTCGCGCAAAATATGAAGCTCTGACTCAAACCGTCCGGTCTGCACGACACGGACCCAATGCAACAATGCGCTCCGGCGCTCTTCTGCACCTGCAATCGGCTCCAACCGCTTTGCCCGTGGGTTTCTACAATTATGTATGAAACGCTTAAGCCAACTGGTAACACCCAGAAGCTTATCCAAACTGCTATACCGAGCAAGTAGCCAATCCGGCTCCGACGTCGTCTCAGCGACTACAGCATGTACACGAAGCCCAGTCAAACTCAAAGAAGTAACCTCTGTCTGACAGACAGGCCAAGATGTTTCTGATCCCATCAGCCACTCTGGACCCCACCAGAGCGGGTGTGACACCAATTCTGGTGCCGTACAACCTCGGGAAGCACAGTCCGCTGGGTTAAGCTCTCCCGGCACATGTCTCCATGTTATATCAATTCCAATATTTTGAATTTGGGAAACCCTGTTTCCAACAAAAACCTCCAAGGTATGTGGGGCCGCGCGCAACCACGCAAGCGCGACCTGGCTATCCGACCAGGCGAAGATGTCTCGTATCTCGACCGTGGCCGCCAGCTCACTGGCAACGTGATGCAACAATTTAGAGAGAAGGTGAGCTCCACTCAACTCAAGCTTGGGAATAGTCAGCCTGTCCTGATGGGGGCGACCTTGCTCTTCCCTAACAAAAGCGAGACATTGACCCGGCCATCGGCGTCAACTGTCCGCATATAGACTGACGCGGCGTAGCCTCGCTCCGACGCGTCACAAAAGCCATGCAGGCTGGCTCGATATTTCCCGGGGGCAATATTCGACGAGGCAAGGCAATCCGATTGACTTCCTTAATCGATGAAAACAACTCGAGCCAATCATCCAATGGAGGACCAAACAGCGGCTCGTCCCACGAGACGCCCAAAGTCCAAAGTCTCTGAAGAAGACACTTCGCAGAGAATATTACTGGACTGATCCAACCGCTTGGATCAAACATACGAGCTATTACTGACAACACCGTTCTCTTAGTCCAGACCTTTGGTATTTCCAAGTCCACTTGGAATGTAAAAATATCGGTGAGCGGCTGGTACTGCATGCCCAGCACCGCTATCCTGTTGGGATCATCTACATCCTCAAACAGGTGAGGGTTCTGTTGGTGATCCTCCGGGATCCCTTCTAGAACTCTAGGCTCATTGGACAACCACTTACGTAGCTCGTAGCCACCCGTTTTCAATATTTCAATCAATTCATCCCGCAGTAGGAGGGCCTCCTCAATACTTTGGGCTCTGGTGCACACGTCATCGACATACAAGTCACGTGACAGCACGGAAGCCCCACGGGGAAAGCGGATCCGTTCCCGCTCTGCCAATTCAAGCAATGATCTGATGGCGATATAGGGACTAGATTTCAAACCATACGTGTTTGTATTGAGTTCATACACCGTCACAGGATCCTCAGGGCGCTCACGCCAGAGTATCAACTGGAATCGCCTGTCCTCAGGATGTATGACTGTCTGGCGGAACATCATCCGGATGTCCGCGCCAAAAACCACTTGATGTCTTCTAAAGTTCAAGATGATGTCAATTATGTCCCTATGCAATTTGGGACCCGAATGCAAACACAGATTCAACGAAACCCCGTTCGAAGTGGGTGCGGACCCATCGAAGACGGTCCTCAATTTGCCTGTTGAGGCCTTCACCACCGCGTGGTGGGGCAAAAAAAATGCTCAGTTGAGCTCCAATCAACTCGAGCCGGAGACATGTGACCCAAATCCTCGTACTCGCGCATAAATTCAATATATTTATCGCGAAGTACGTGGTCACGCTGCATACGTCGCTCCATGGACAGCAGTCGTTTCTCCGCAAGCGCCCTACTTTGCCCTAGGCTAGGACGTGTAGCAACAAATGGTAATCTAGTTACAAACCGACCGGAGGGCAACCTCTCCGTGGTTGATCGAAAGAAGGCTTCGCACTCAGCGTGTTCCGGATCCATCCTGGAACTCATAGGTGGCTCCTCCACCTCCCAAAACCTTTGCATGGTCTTGGCCAAGGACGCTGATGCGACGACCGGTGGCTCCTCCACGGTGCTATTATCAAACACAGGGCCCATCAGGGCGAAACCAAAGATAGTAGACACTGCCATCAGTGAAGACGAACCCAGAGCTTTCTGGGTACCCAACAAAATCCAACCCAATACGTCCGAGCCCAGGAGTAAGTCCACTGGGCCGGGATGAAAAACAAAGGGGTCGGCCAAATCCAGACCCGAAACCAAAGACAACACACCCGGCGGTATGTCTGTCGAGGGCTGCCAACCCGCAATGGTATCCATTACCATAGCCGAAGTCGTGATCCTCATTGTGGAGGACTTCAGCGAAGAAAAGGTGACAAGTGTCTGGCCCGTCAGACACTTCACCTGTATGCCACCAACTCCAAGAAGTGGCACAGGCGAGTCTTCCACGACTAAACCTAACTGGCGTGCCACTCGAGTGGTAACCAAACTGCTTTGAGCCCCTGAGTCCAACAGAGCTCTCAAATTAATGGCTTCCCCCCTACGACCCCATACGCGGACCACCGCGGTAGGGAGCAGAACCGTCCGCGGCTCTGTCCCAGCAAGGGAGCAAGCTAGTTACGGGCTCCCCACTCTCTCCAAACCAGGGGCGCGCCACTGACCCGGATAGTATGGCGGGCGAGTGCAGATCCCCACCTGAGGGGGGGCATAACCCGCGGCCCGGCCATACCTATGGTACGGCGGGTGGTACTCCAGCCGTGGGTACTCGTGCAGCGGCGGAGAAAACCGCTGCGGCTGCATGTGTTGGGTAGTGGTAACCCGCGTGGAGGGGGGTGTCCCCACTCTCACGTCCGATCTAGGGCCCCCGCCCATGGGGGCCCTATCCGGGGCCTGGCCAGCCACATACTGGCCATGACCTTGGGGCGCGTGGTCCCGGTCCGCCAAGACCCGCGCAGGTACGCGACCCCCTCCCGAGGGGGGTGCGACGAGCGAAGCCGCGTCCTCCGTCCGATGGTGGAGGGCTTCGCGCAGGAGCGCCCCCGCCCATAGGGGACCCCTGCCTCAACAACCGGGGGCCATCCCCGTTCCGGTTCATGCAGAGCATCACGTGGTGCAGCCCACGGCATGCACTGCATGGTATGGCCCTGGGACAGTCACGTGCATAGTGACTGCCCAAACAGTAGAAGCAAAGTTCATGCCGCCTTGCCATGCGGCGCCGATCTTGTACTGGCAGTCTCTGCCAGTCCCTGCATTGCAGCAGGCTGTGGCCCATCCGGCCACATTGCAGGCAGTCCGCGTCCCCCGCGACTGCTGCCGTGTGTGCAACCCGCACACCAGCTCCACGCGGTGGCGGTTGCCGTCCCTGTTGGGGCTTACCTCTCCATGAGGGTTCCAAGGGCCAACGTTCAGGCGCTCTGGATGGCGCTGAGTCCGTCATGGTATTCTCAGCGGCCCGTGCCTCAAACTCCAAAAACTTCACCAAGTCAGTGAATGTTGGTAGGGTGGTGCTGTCCCGCTCCGCATTCTCGCGCTCAAACCGCGAGCGGATGTCATTGGGTAATTTGCCCAATACAATGTGCACCAGCAAAAAGGACCATTGGTCCACCGGCAGCCCCAGTGTGCGGAGCGCGTTACAGGCCACTGTAACGGGCGTGAGCAACTGCAGGCGCAACTGTGCCCTGTTGGCCACCTTGGGCAGGGCCATCAACTGTGCGGCGTGCGCATCCGCTAACAAACGTAAATTTTGGTAGCGGGAGTTCAATAACTCCCAAGCCGTATCGTACTGGTCGTCCTCCACCCGGAGGTGCTGGATGAGCGACCGCGCTTCATCCTCCAGAGTGGAGAGGAGGTAGGCCATCTTCTGGGCCTTCGACAAATCCTGTCGTGCTACGACCAGGGACTCAAACATATTTTTGTAGGCTACCCACTCCTCCATCCTACCCCCAAAGTGGGACAGCTGAAGGGTGGGGAGCCGACCAGTAACCGCTGGTCCTTCCTGTCTAACAGGTGTGCGAGGGGCTGGTCCGCCAGCCTGTCTCGCCCTTATTGCGGCCGCCGCCTCCGCGATATCATCGTGGAGATTCAGGATCTGGTCCATGTCCGCCATGTGACCTGTATAGACCTCCGCGGCAAGTTCGGCTTCGGTAAGCACCGCCATGGCCGCTTCCGCGCTACTCAATCGTGAGTGGAGGTGATCCGCTCTTAGCAGTGTGGCGCCCTCCCTGTCCTTCCGGGACAGGAGTCCTCCGGCCGTCACAAACCATCTTAGTTCGTTGGCGAGTGTCGCCTTAGCATTGGAGACCTTCGCCATCGCGTCAAGTCACAAACAAAAAATAAAAAAAGAACAATTAATTATTTTTTACAAACGAACAAATAGAGGGTAGAACAACTACGCTCTGCTACCAGAAAATGTGCGCAGAGATTCCGGACAAACCAAGTGGCGGGAAGATTCTGTACCGAAACTTTGCCGGGAAAAAACCCACCGGTAAAAATAAGTACCGGGAAAAAATCTCCACGCGGCACCACGTTTGTCCGACTAGACCCTAACTAACTTAAGCTATACGCAGACTGCTACCACCATAGTTTATAACGGGAACTACAGAACCCTGTATATTAAACCTAACTTAATAACTACAACCACCCACAAACTCAAGGGTCCACTTACCAAACTTAATCTTCCTGCTCTTCGGATCCAATCTTGAGTGTCTTCGGAAAGGGGGGATCCCTAATCACCCTACCTAACCCATGAGATCTCAATTCCCCAGAACAAATAAATAGATTTCTTCCCGAAGGTTCACTCGGGAACAGGTAGATGTGAACAGCCAGCCACGTTTCACATCTCACAAGAAAAAGTCACAATAACAGGTTTTTTCACAAACACAAACGTAATAGTTATTTAACAAAAAGGAAATTCACAATTATAACTCAAACTAACCAACAATCAACGTGGTTTTAGACAAAAGGGACGCGGGACCTCTCCGCGTATTAAAACAAACCGATATAGCACTGGACAATGGCGGTCGACCGCGACGCCATTCACGAGCCGTGTGAGAACCCCGCGGCCGCCTAGCGGCAGCAATGCGAAACGCCCGCGTTTCGTTCCAAGCAATTATATTACAAACATTAGTAAATATTGAGGTTATAGCTTAAGTATTCGTTTTCATCATGAAAAGAAGATTGAAACTAAACCTCAACATCTAACAATTTAACAATTTATCTCCTATTACGAAACATAACCTTTTATTTGTAATGCAAAAATACAAAAACAAGTTATAAGTATAAAAATAATTTAAATAATGTTTATACTTTTATAAAACCAGATTTGATACAATAGAAAGAGGACAGTTGGAATATACCTACTTAATGAATGAACTCACTGATGAGATAATAGCCGGTCTTCTACTTTGCGGCAAGTCTACCCTGCAGCAAGTCGCTACACCCAACGTGTTGTCCACTAAAAAAATATAATAATATATAATTAGGTATTAAGAAGTAGGTGCTAAGAGAATACATGGAGTGCTTTTGGGCGAAGCCACAGGAGGGGACTGTGCAAGACTTAGGGCCGTGTCGACGCCGGAATCGGGTGCGTGGTTACACGCTCTTCCATCACCACACCTGGGCACTTTGTTGGATGACGACTCCTTGCGGGTGGCCGTGGCGCTCCGCCTGGGCTGCAGAGTGTGTGAACCTCATAGATGCATCTGCGGGTCCATGGTGGAAGCCGATGGTTACCATGCGCTGAGTTGTCGTCGCTGCGCAGGACGGTTTCCACGTCACCACGCGCTCAACGACATAGTCCGTCGAGCGTTTGTCTCTGCTGGGGTCCCCTCTGTGTTGGAACCGCCAGGCCTCTGCAGATCAGACGGCAAAAGGCCGGATGGTCTTACACTGGTGCCCTGGAAGTGTGGCAAGTGCCTGGTTTGGGATGCTACGTGCGTTAACACTGTGGCCGCAAGCCATCTGGGCCGTACGATCGGGGCAGCGTCGGCAGCGGCTGAGGATGCAGCTGAGAAAAAGCGAATGAAATACGCAATTTTGGAGCCACACTACTTTTTCGTGCCAATAGCCGTCGAGACCTTGGGATGTTGGGGCATGGACGCTAAGCGCCTATTTAGGGAACTCGGGCGCAGAATATCGGAAAAATCTAGCGACTCCCGCTCCTGCTCTTTTCTGGTGCAAAGGGTCGCTATTGCCATTCAACGCGGCAACGCGGCCAGCGTTTTGGGCAGCTTTGCACCGGAAACTTTAAGGGGCGGGTTATAATTCTCTTTGACCATAGATGTAATATGTGACATATAAATTTTGTAATGTAATTTATTAAATAAAAAATTATAATTAGGTATTTAGTTTATATTTAATTTCAAAACTATCACTTATGCAAAGCAAAATCACGAAGAAAAATATATCAATACAATACATTAATATTATGTTATCATTTTATGTTTGAATTAATCACAAAATATTACACATTTACACACACATATTTCAAATCACAACTATTTATTTGTTTAAAAATACTCACACTTAATCCAGTTCCTTTCATTAGAAATTGAGACTATTTTGCAACCACTATCATGCAAAGTAAATCCGAATAGTCTCCATAATACCTACTTATAATGGCCTATATTGGCAAGTGTTGGTAAAGTAATATTCCACAAATACTTAGATAACTATCACTAACAAATGCGTTCAACTAAAACGAGAACTCGGTTGAAGTGATAAATTTGCGTCTGTCTTTTTTTTCATTCACCGTCAAATATTCATTTTCATAGCTGGTCCATACTGACCACCCATACGAAGTAACGATACCATAAAGTTAGAGCAAGGATTTTATAGACATACTATGAACGTTCCGTATCATTCATAGTATGTCTATGAAATCCATAAAAGTATGAAGCGCTCGCCGACTCGCCGCGCCAGCCTACCTACTTCTATGGAAACATCGTATTCGGTCGGTTGACATTGCACAGACACATAGGCGTTTTACAAATAACACACAATCATAAGGTCTTAAGTGCAAACACTTCTATAATCAATTAGTATGAGAAATTCTGACTCCACTTCTGGAGATGTCTGTACATCACGACCGACTCACTGATGTTCCCTCACACACATAATATATAGAAGTTTGAGCAGAGTGCCATTAGTCCGTGCACTCAGCAACGGTCCGCACACCTCGACGTATCCGGGCATACTGCCGGCCGGTGCAACGTCACTTTGACGTAATGTCACTTTGACGTAACGTCATTTTGACATGACGTCTATTTTGTCAAATAATAGATGGCGTTACTATAATTGGTATCCCATGCCCACGGGAACCATTTTTTCCGGGATAAAAAGTAGCTTATGTGCTATTCCAGGTCATTATCTATGTGCGCAGAGAATCCGGACAAACGAAGTGGCGGGAAGATTCTGTACCGGAAAAGACCGGGTCTTAAAAACAGACCGGATCTTAAAATGGCGGTAAATCGAAATAACGGTAAGAACCTGACACGGCACTACGTCTGTCCGACTAGAGCCTAAAACCTAACCTATACGCAGCCTGCTACCACTATAGCTTATAAAGGGAGCTATAGGGCCCTATATAATAACCTAACTTAATAACTACAATTGCAAACCACTTACCAAACTAAATCTTCTTTCTCTTCGGATCCAAACTTGAGTGTCTTCGGGAAGGGGGATTCCTAATCACCCTACCTAACCCATGAGATCTCAATTCCCCAGAACAAATAAATAGATTTCTTCCCGAAGTTGGCTCGGCAACAGATAGATGTGAGCGACCAGCCACGCGTCACATCTCACAGGAAAAAGTCACAATAACGGGTTACACAAACACAAACTTAATAGTTATTTAACAAACAGGAAATTCACAAATATAACTCAAACTAATATTACCCACTATAGGACAGGCGTGTAAAACACGGCCTGCCACCGGTGGACAACCGCACAGCCAGCTCAGTGGTGCGTTATGTAGGAGACTCCGGAGTGGGTCGGTGGGTTCTTGTCGCTCTGTGGAATGTTACATTTGAAGAAAAAGACCAGGTGTATGTTGTGTTTCAATTCTAACCAAGGGCGCCACCAACTATTAGTTGGAATCAATTAAACAAGTTAATTGTTTATATATCAAGTTAAATATATTACAGGAAAATATACATATTTGGTGAGCTCACTTTTTAGTAGTTAAATATCCTTATTCCTTATTACTAATTCTTTCTATAGGAATGTTTTAACAAATCCTTTCTTTTCTTACATGTTTCTTAAAACAAACTAGTTAAGACTAAAGTCTAATTATCATAACCTATGAAAACACATGACATAGAAAAATGTCCTTATTCTTAAAGTTGGTTATGAGACTTACCTCTTAACAAAGGTTGAGAGCGTCCTCTCTATGTGATAAAACTAGGAACAAATCATATTAGGCAAAGTCGCTGCCTTAAAATAAATTCTAAATTTTAAGTTCTAATTATAAAATGGATGTTACTTGGTGTGCGCAGAGAATCCGGACAAACGAAGCGGCGGGAAGAATTCTGTACCGGAACTTCACCGGGAAAAAACCACCGGTAAAAATAAGTACCGGGAAAAAATCTCCACGCGACACCACGCTTGTCCGACTAGAATCTAACCTAACCTATACGCAGTCTGCTACCACCGTAGCTTATATAGGGAGCTACGGGGCCCTATATACTAACCCAATTTAATAACTACAATTCAAACCACTTACCAAACTGAATCTTCTTAATCTTCGGATCCAACTTCAAGTGTCTTCGGAAGAGGAGGGGGTTGTTCCCTAAATCACCCAACCTACCCCATGAGATCTCAATCCCCAGAAAAAATACCTGATCCGTCTAGCAGTTCCACTCGGCAACAGATTTCGGCGTCCCCAGGCAGCCACGTTTCGCATCTCACAAGAAACAGTCAAAGTAAAAGGTTTCACAAACACAAATGTTCAATAGTTATTTAACAAACAGGAAATTCACAAATATAACTCAAACTAGTTAACAAGCAAAAGACGCGAGACCTCTCCGCGTATTAAAATCAAACCGATATGTCAGGACAAATGGCGGCCGTCCGCCATGCCATTCACGCGAGCAATTTCATGCGGCGCGGCCTCCCCGCGCGATGTCCAAACAACACTGAATTCAAAATGGTCGCTCGCGACTGCCGACGCCGGCCGAGCGGGCGACGACGCTACTAATATGAAACTACCGCACGCGCTAGAATATTACGGCGGCGAACGGACAAAACAACATAGATTTTATTACAAACACTTGGTAAATCCCATTCAGGTCCTTTCCTTTTCTTCCAATAAACTGTATCACCTCGTCACTCCCAGTAATGTAGGAACAGCTGGGGTCCTGGATTGTTGATTTGGAGACACCTGGCCATGTGGTCTTGTATCACATGGTGGTCGGCAATCCTCTTTGCTTACAGGAAGTGTTATTGTTTTTCTGGGATAAATAGGGGTTATTTATCCAGAGAAGGTGATTACCCTTAGGGTCAGGGTCATTGTAACCAGTATGTACAACGAAAAGAAAGAAAAATATAAATGGGAACTCATTCTGAAGTAGTCATGTCACGACATCGAATTACGGGTCCAAGCCCGAGGGAAAAATAGTTTAAACGAGTAAACTAACAAAGTATAACACGTGGAACGTGGAATATTGAAAAATAAAGCGTAAACTAACAACTTAAAACCTAAGCTTAGCAGCGGCGTCTTCGGACCGCTGCATCTTATTTTCCACTTATGGAGGTTTTAAAAAACGAGGCGTCCAGCCATGGAGCGCCTTGGAACCAAGATCAATCATCTTGAACGAGATAATTTCCACGTCAGCCTCGCGTTGACACGAAATCAGAGACAACATAGACTTCGACCAGAGCCAAGACCATAGAAATGTGGTATTCATCTCGAAGAAAAAAATATAGTTAATCTAATAAAATCCTTGTTTAAATTATTACTCTATAAATTTTGACCAATTACCTATATTATTTACAAATATAAGTAAATAAAAAACATTCTACCAACGCGTCCGTCATCACTATACAACTTGTAGCAGGGTCCATTTCCAAACGTCACTGTCGAACGTCACTGTCAAACATCCAAGATGACAAGTTGACTTTACATAAACAAACAGACCGGTGTGTTTGTAAGGACGATTAATTAACACTGAAAAGCGTTAAAATAATAGTTAAACAAACAATTATGTGTAATGAATGTGCGAATCAACAGACGTAAGTGCAGTATATGTGAAATTTAACACGGTTGTGTATAATACACGCAACACTAATTAACAATCAAAGGACGCGGGACCTCTCCGCATATTAAAATCAAACCGATATAGCACAGGACAATGGCGGCCGTCCGCGACCCATTCACGCTAGCCGTGTGAGAACCCCGCAAGCCGGGTCCTTGCCATGAGAACCCCGCGGCAGCAATGCGAAACGCCCGCGTTTCGTTCCAAGCAATTATATTACAAACATCCCCCCGTCCCGGTCTGAGAAGCAGACCGCTAGCTTACTCTACGGGAAGGCGGGCGAGAGAGGTCACACCTCTCCTTAAAATTGAACCGTCGACCAACACCTCAGCCACACGCGGAGTGCCATCTCCGCCAAGAATCAAACGTAATATGCGAGCTCGTCGCCAAAGCAATGAGGGCAAATTTGCCTCTTTTAACAATACTAAATCACCCTCCCTGGGAGGCTCAGTCCTGTCTGTCCACTTCACTCTTTGCTGCAGCAAATGCAAATATTCAAGCGACCAGCGACGCCAAAAGTCCTGGCTCATTTGCTGCAACATTTGAAAACGCGACAACCGATATACGCGTTCATCCTTCCAAGGGTATTCGGGCAGGGCATTCAAAGGCCCTCCCACCAAAAAATGACCAGGGGTGAGAGCTTCCAAGTCATTTGGATCTGGAGATAGCGGACAGAGAGGACGAGAGTTGAGGACCGCCTCAACTTTACAAAAAACCGTGGCCAACTCTTCAAAAGTTAGAGCCGTTTCTCCGATAATGCGGCGGAGGTGGGTCTTTGCGGATTTCACAGCCGCTTCAAAAATCCCTCCCCAATGGGGGCAACTTGGGGGACTAAACTTCCAGGTTATTCCCCTTTGAGCAGCAATTTGACTTAAACTAGTACAATTTTTATCAATAAACACAGAAACATCCTTAAGATAATTTACAGTTCCCTTATAGTTTGTGCCATTATCAGACCTAATAAGGGAAGGTAGACCTCGACGCGAAACAAAGCGATCCAACGCGGCGACGAAGGCCTCCGTAGTCAGAGCCGATACCACCTCCAAATGGACAGCCTTGGTGGCCAAACAAACAAATACACACAAATAGCCCTTCACAATACGGGCATTACGAAAGGGAGAAGCCTTGATCGAAAAGGGACCGGCAAAATCGGTTCCAACGCCGTCAAACGGCCTCGAAGGTCGGATTCGATCAGCGGGCAAATCACCCATCTGTGGTTGCATCGTGGATGCCTTCAACCTATAACATGCAATACATCGAAACAGGACACTACGGATTGCTCTTCGGGCAGACAAAATCCAAAACTCGCGTTGCAAAATAGCCAACAAAGCATTGCACCCAGCATGGGCGTTACGAATGTGTCGATCAGACACCAAAAGCTGCACCAAGGGTCCGCCCTTGGGCAACAACAGAGGATGGCGAGTCTCATAGGGAAGATCCGCCTTCCGGAGCCTGCCTCCAACCCGAAGAAGCCCATCCGAGTCGATGTACGGGTTCAAACGAGCGACCGCGCCCTTCAACTTAGCGCGTGCGTCGCGCAAGATATGAAGCTCTGACTCAAACCGTCCGGTCTGCACGACACGGACCCAATGCAACAATGCGCTCCGGCGCTCTTCTGCACCTGCAATCGGCTCCAACCGCTTTGCCTGTGGGTTTCTACAATTATGTATGAAACGCTTAATCCAACTGGTAACACCCAGAAGCTTATCCAAACTGCTATACCGAGCAAGTAGCCAATCCGGCTCCGACGTCGTCTCAGCGACTACAGCATGTACACGAAGCCCAGTCAAACTCAAAGAAGTAACATCTGTCTGACAGACAGGCCAAGATGTTTCTGATCCCATCAGCCACTCTGGACCCCACCAGAGCGGGTGTGACACCAATTCTGGTGCCGTACAACCTCGGGAAGCACAGTCCGCTGGGTTAAGCTCTCCCGGCACATGTCTCCATGTTATATCAATTCCGATATTCTGGATTTGGGAAACCCGATTTCCCACAAAAACCTCCAAGTTATGTGGGGCCGCGCGCAACCATGCAAGCGCGACCTGGCTATCCGACCAGGCGAAGATGTCTCGTATCTCGACCGTGGCCGCCAGCTCACTGGCAACGTGATGCAACAATTTAGAGAGAAGGTGAGCTCCACTCAACTCAAGCTTGGGAATAGTCAGCCTAGTCCTGATGGGGGCGACCTTGCTCTTCCCTAACAAAAGCGAGACATTGACCCGGCCATCGGCGTCAAACCGCATATAGACTGACGCGGCGTAGCCTCGCTCCGACGCGTCACAAAAGCCATGCAGGCTGGCTCGATATTTCCCGGGGGCAATATTCGACGAGGCAAGGCAATCCGATTGACTTCCTTAATCGATGAAAACAACTCGAGCCAATCATCCAATGGAGAGCCAAACAGCGGCTCGTCCCACGAGACGCCCAAAGTCCAAAGTCTCTGAAGAAGACACTTCGCAGAGAATATCACTGGACTGATCCAACCGCTTGGATCAAACATACGAGCTATTACGGACAACACCGTTCTCTTAGTCCAGACTTTTGGTATTTCCAAGTCCACTTGGAATGTGAAAATATCGGTTAGCGGCTGGTACTGCATGCCCAGCACCGCTATCCTGTTGGGATCATCCACATCCTCAAACAGGTGAGGGTTCTGTTGGTGATCCTCCGGGATCCCTTCTAGAACTCTAGGCTCATTGGACAACCACTTACGTAGCTCGTAGCCACCTGTCTTCAATATTATGTATTTTGTATTTTCAACTGTTTTTGTGGAGAAGAATAAATAAACATTATTATTATTATTTTATTGTACTTTTAACTTTCTTCTCTCTTTTCTTAAAGAGGTAATATATGCACGGGCCGAAGCCAAGTGCTAACCTATTTTTTTTAACTAATTACTGAAGGAATTTTCGAGCGATACGGCAAGTATTTAAAATTACTGCTTTTTGTATGGTATGTATAACATAAGTAGGGATATTTATCAACTGTAGGCTGGTGTGTAATGTTCGCGGTATGACAGCTGTGGTAGACACTATGATTGGTATTATTTTAACTGTTGCAACGCGCCGCTGGGTTTGGATTTCTATAGCCAGATCTTTATACTTGCTCATTTTTTCGGTATAGGTAGTCTGTAAGTTGTGCGCGTTAGGGATGGCAATATCTATTAAATAAACCGTACTATTGATTTTATCATGAATTGTGATATCAGGTCTATTGAAATGAATAGTTTTGTCCGTGATAATAGTCCGATCCCAGTAAATTTTAACTAAATTATTTTCTAATATCTTCTCCGGAATATACTTATAATATGGTTGTTTCTTATCTATGAGTTTCTGTTCAAATGCCAAATGTTGGTGTATTATTGACGCTACTTGATCGTGCCTATGTTTATAATCGCTTTGCACTAAACTTTTGCATGCTCCTGTGATGTGTAGAATTGTTTCACTAGCGCTATTGCAGTGTCGGCATAGGTCTGTTGTTAGGTTGCAGTCTTTTATGATATATTTGCTATAGTTTCGTGTATGGATTACCTGATCTTGAATGGCGAGCATAAATGCTTCAGTTTCAGGAAAGAGCTCCCCACGCTTCAGCCATGTATTGGACCATCTCTTGTCTATGTGGATTTGTTCAAGATCATTGTAATGCCTACCGTGAAGTGATTTATGTTGCCAGGCCTGTTTCTTCTGCACCATAGTAGTTTGTGATTCATTTGGCTGTGTTGAACTGTTACTTAAATTGAGCGGTGTAAATTTTTTATCTAAATGAGAAACATATTTGTGTAATTCGGAGCTTTCTGATTTATTGAAAAAGTAGCGACGGAGTGATGATATCTGTTTGTTGTGTAAATTACAAATGTCAATAAGGCCTCTACCTCCTTCTGATCGCGGTAAAGTGAGTCGCTGGATGCAGGATTTCGGATGGTGTTTCCTATGCTGGGTAAGTAAGACATTTAACGATGATTGGAGTTTCAGCAAGTCAGTGCGCGACCAGTTGATTATGCCGAAGGAATATGTAAGAACGGGTATTGCAAATGTGTTGATGGCTTTTACTATGTTGCGAGAATTCAAATGAGTTTTTAATATTTGTGATATTCTATACCTGAATGTTTTAATTAACTATTATTATTATAATATTTCGATCAATTCATCCCGCAGTAGGAGGGCCTCCTCAATACTTTGAGCTCCGGTGCACACGTCATCAACATACAAGTCACGTGACAGCACGGAAGCCCCACGGGGAAAGCGGATCCGTTCCCGCTCTGCCAATTCAAGCAATGATCTGATGGCGATATAGGGACTAGATTTCAAACCATACGTGTTTGTATTGAGTTCATACACCGTCACAGGATCCTCAGGGCGCTCACGCCAGAGTATCAACTGGAATCGCCTGTACTCAGGATGTATGACTGTCTGGCGGAACATCATCCGGATGTCCGCGCCAAAAACCACTTGATGTCTTCTAAAGTTCAAGATGATGTCAATTATGTCCCTATGCAATTTGGGACCAGAATGCAAACATAGATTCAACGAAACTCCGTTCGAAGTGGGTGCGGACCCATCAAAGACAGTCCGCAACTTGCCCGTTGAGGCCTTCACCACCGCGTGGTGGGGCAAAAAATAATGCTCAGTTGAGCTCCAATCAACTCGAACCGGAGACATGTGACCCAAATCCTCGTACTCGCGCATAAATTCAATATATTTATCGCGAAGTACGTGGTCACGCTGCATGCGTCGCTCCATGGACAGCAGTCGTTTCTCCGCAAGCGCCCTACTTTGCCCTAGGCTAGGACGAGAGGCAACAAAGGGTAACCTAGTTACAAACCGACCGGAGGGCAACCTCTCCGTGGTCGATCGAAAAAGGGCTTCGCACTCAGCGTGTTCCGGATCCATCCTGGAACTCATAGGTGGCTCCTCCACCTCCCAAAACCTTTGCATGGTCTTGGCCAAGGACGCAGATGCGACGACCGGTGGCTCCTCCACGGTGCTATTATCAAACACAGGGCCCATCAGGGCGAAACCAAAGATAGTAGACACTGCCATCAGTGAAGACGAACCCAGAGCTTTCTGAGTACCCAACAAAATCCAACCCAATACGTCCGAGCCCAGGAGCAAGTCCACTGGGCCGGGATGAAAGACAAAGGGGTCGGCCAAATCCAGACCCGAAACCAAAGACAACACACCCGGCGGTATGTCTGTCGAGGGGTGCCAACCCGCAATGGTATCCATTACCATAGCCGAAGTCGTGATCCTCATTGTGGAGGACTTCAGCGAAGAAAAGGTGACAAGTGTCTGGCCCGTCAGACACTTCACTTGTATGCCACCAACTCCAAGAAGTGGCACAGGCGAGTCTTCCACGACTAAACCTAACTGGCGTGCCACTCGAGTGGTAACCAAACTGCTTTGAGCCCCTGAGTCCAACAGAGCTCTCAAATTAATGGCTTCTCCCCACGACCCCATACGCGGACCACCGCGGTAGGGAGCAGAACCGTCCGCGGCTCTGTCCCAGCAAGGGAGCAAGCTAGTTACGGGCTCCCACTCTCTCCAAACCAGGGGGCGCCACTGACCCGGATAGTATGGCGGGCGAGTGCACATCCCTACCTGAGGGGGGGCATAACCCGCGGCCCGGCCATACATATGGTACGGCGGGTGGTACTCCAGCCGTGGGTACTCGTGCAGCGGCGGAGAAAACCGCTGCGGCTGCATGTGTTGGGTATTGGTAACCCGCGTGGAGGGGGGTGTCCCCACTCTCACGTCCGATCTAGGGCCCCCGCCCATGGGGGCCCTATCCGGGGCCTGGCCAGCCACATACTGGCCATGACCTTGGGGCGCGTGGTCCCGGTCCGCCAAGACCCGCGCAGGTACGCGACCCCCCTCCCGAGGGGGGGTGCGACGAGCGAAGCCGCGTCCTCCGTCCGGTGGTGGAGGGCTTCGCGCAGGAGCGCCCCCGCCCATAGGGGACCCCTGCCTCAACATCTGGGGGCCATCCCCGTTCCGGTTCATGCAGAGCATCGCGTGGTGCAGCCCACGGCATGCACTGCATGGTATGGCCCTGGGACAGTCACGTGCATAGTGACTGCCCAAACAGTAAAAGCAAAGCTCATGCCGCCTTGCCATGCGGCGCCGATATTGTACTGGCAGTCTCTGCCAGTCCCTGCATTGCAGCAGGCTGTGGCCCATCCGGCCACATTGCAGGCAGTCCGCGTCCCCCGCGACTGCTGCCGTGTGTGCAACCCGCACACCAGCTCCACGCGGTGGCGGTTGCCAGCCCTGTTGGGGCTTCCTCGCCATGAGGGTTCCAAGGGCCTACGTTCAGGCGCTCTGGATGGCGCTGAGTCCGTCATGGTATTCTCAGCAGCCCGTGCCTCAAACTCCAAAAACTTCACCAAGTCAGTGAATGTTGGTAGGGTGGTGCTATCCCGTTCCGCATTCTCGCGCTCAAACCGCGAGCGGATGTCATTGGGCAATTTGCCCAATACAATGTGCACCAGCAAAAAGGACCATTGGTCCACCGGCAGCCCCAGTGTGCGGAGCGCGTTACAGGCCACTGTAACGGGCGTGAGCAACTGCAGGCGCAACTGTGCCCTGTTGGCCACCTTGGGCAGGGCCATCAACTGTGCGGCGTGCGCATCCGCTAACAAACGTAAATTTTGGTAGCGGGAGTTCAATAACTCCCAAGCCGTATCGTACTGGTCGTCCTCCACCCGGAGGTGCTGGATGAGCGACCGCGCTTCATCCTCCAGAGTGGAGAGGAGGTAGGCCATCTTCTGGGCCTTCGACAAATCCTGTCGTGCTACGACCAGGGACTCAAACATATTTTTGTAGGCTACCCACTCCTCCATCCTACCCCCAAAGTGGGACAGCTGAAGGGTGGGGAGCCGACCAGTAACCGCTGGTCCTTCCTGTCTAACAGGTGTGCGAGGGGCTGGTCCGCCAGCCTGTCTCGCCCTTATTGCGGCCGCCGCCTCCGCGATATCATCGTGCAGACTCAGGATCTGGTCCATGTCCGCCATGTGAACTGCGTAGACCTCCGCGGCAAGTTCGGCTTCGGTAAGCACCGCCATGGCCGCTTCCGCGCTACTCAATCGTGAGTGGAGGTGATCCGCTCTTAGCAGTGTGGCGCCCTCCCTGTCCTTCCGGGACAGGAGTCCTCCGGCCGTCACAAACCATCTCAGTTCGTTGGCGAGTGTCGCCTTAGCATTGGAGACCTTCGCCATCGCGTCAAGTCACAAACAAACAGACAAATAAAAAAAGATAAAAGGTAAATAAAAAACAAAATCAAACTACGACACGCAAAGCCGCGGTAGGAATGAGAATGGCACAAACCCGGAAACAAATGCAAAAAGGTTACAAATATCTAAAATCAAACAATCAATCTATATAAGTTCTTATATAAACAAACTAAGTAAAATCTAATAATTTTTACAAATAATTATCTTTTACAAACGAACAAATAGAGGGTAGATAAACTACGCTCTGCTACCAGAAAATGTGCGCAGAGAATCCGGACAAACGAAGTGGCGGGAAGATTCTGTACCGGAAAAGACCGGGTCTTAAAAACAGACCGGATCTTAAAATGGCGGTAAATCGAAATAACGGTAAGAACCTGACACGGCACTACGTCTGTCCGACTAGAGCCTAAAACCTAACCTATACGCAGCCTGCTACCACTATAGCTTATAAAGGGAGCTATAGGGCCCTATATAATAACCTAACTTAATAACTACAATTGCAAACCACTTACCAAACTAAATCTTCTTTCTCTTCGGATCCAAACTTGAGTGTCTTCGGGAAGGGGGATTCCTAATCACCCTACCTAACCCATGAGATCTCAATTCCCCAGAACAAATAAATAGATTTCTTCCCGAAGTTGGCTCGGCAACAGATAGATGTGAGCGACCAGCCACGCGTCACATCTCACAGGAAAAAGTCACAATAACGGGTTACACAAACACAAACTTAATAGTTATTTAACAAACAGGAAATTCACAAATATAACTCAAACTAATTAACAATCAAAGGACGCGGGACCTCTCCGCGTATTAAAATCAAACCGATATAGCACAGGACAATGGCGGCCGTCCGCGACCCATTCACGCTAGCCGTGTGAGAACCCCGCAAGCCGGGTCCTTGCCATGAGAACCCCGCGGCAGCAATGCGAAACGCCCTGCGTTTCATTCCAAGCAATTATATTACAAACAATCTACCTCTGTACCAAATTTCATCGAAATCCATCCAGTAGATTTTGCGTGATTGAGTAACAAACATCCTCACAAACTCACAAACTCACAAATTCACAAACTCACAAACTCACATCCAAACTTTCGCATTTATATTTATTGTTTATTTTTATTTATTGGTTTATGCCTTGAATGCCAACCAGCAACCTTAGAGCAACAGTCGCGCGACGGATTGCGATGCCACCAAAGTTGTCTAGATTAGTTTCTTGCTTTATTATTCGAAAATCGCATGTTCAAATCCGAGGCAAAAGTAAAAAAAATAACATTGTTTCAAAATTTTAAAGAAAAGATATTTATAAAGTGATAGTTTACAAGCTACTTTTAAAAGTTTCAATTACGAGTAAAAACTAAGGAACAGAAATCAATAAATTACAAATTGTAAAGCCCCTTAAGAGCGTAGCCCCGCGACAACGCGATCTTAAAATTTTAGGACAGTCCGGAAATATCTGGTTTTCCGAAATCACAAAAGCTGAATGCCGGGATTAAACGAAATGTTATAAAATGACACTTTCTTCCCCTTAATAACAAAGGTCAAATAGGGGCCTTGCTTGAGCCATCAATAACAATCTCTCGATTTCCGACCGGCAGCAGACGGGGTAACTTCTACTCGGGGTAACGGTTTATTTTGCCCCGATGTTCTTAAATTTTATCTTCTTTTAATCTTTCGCGTTGAATTAGTTAGACTATAGTCAGTGTAGTCATTTACTAAATGTAAATACACGTACTACAGAGTGAGTCGCTCTGTGACCAAGATTCTTTGCAACAAGAAACACACAATTAATTAGAGCATAATACAAAGGACTGTAATTTCATAGAAATTTGTCTAAAAAGTTTTGTGTTTGTGGTGAGTGGACAAAAGGATGCATACTTGTTTATCCCAGAACATTAACAGTGTGAAGTGTTCCAGAGAGACTGTGACGTCACGGATCATGAATAGTGTATGGGGACGGGACGATGTTGTTAATATTGATGGGCGCCGATCAAAGGCGGCGTCGAGTGCGCGAGCTGGTTTGTTTTTAAAAGTTGTGTTTTATATTCATCGAATTATGACGTCACTTAATTACTTTTAGAACTAGCTGCGCCCCATGGCCTGATCCCGGGGGAATTTCGGGGCAAAAGTAGTTTAGGTTTTGCTCTAACCTTAGTACTCGTGTAAAAATTTTGTTCAAATCTGTCCAGAATATTTTGCGTGTTTCACAATAACTTATCTACGCATCGAGCCGCAAATACTTCCGCGCGCGGAACCCGAGATCTACGGTTGTCTACGGTTAAAGAAAGTGTTACTATATTTGGTTACCAGACAACCCCTGCTATTTTTCTATAATAATAACATCTTTGCCACAAGACTCTAAAAAGCCTATCTTACGGCCCAATTTAATAACCATCTACAAATAACGCTATCTATACCACTACGATATATACATGAATCATCACTAATACAGATTATACGGACTTGAGTAACATAGGAAGTAGTGTGCCGTTGGCACTAATATTATACAGCATAGTAACGTGCCCCGCCCCGCACGTTATGTGCCCCACAGCACAACCTGACCCGGGGCTTAACCGGGTCAGTTAACTGGGGCTCCACCGTATCCTGACTATTGGTATAAGTTGGTACAGAGCGACTAGATAGTCACTGAGAATGATAACAGCCTGTGCACTCGGGCAACCGTCCGCACACCGAGACGTATCTGAATATAATGAGTCACAGCTCAATGCGGGTAGCGGGGAACATGACGCTCCGCTGTACGCCACATCTCTCCTTTCTTTTGATGATTTTAATACAGATAAAGGTTTTCAATAATTTTCATTACCACTAGTATGAAATAAATCCAAAGTAACCCTTTACATCAAATTTCAAATTATATACCATCGCAATTCTTAAAGCTGCAAACTACCAGCGTTTCGGAACGACCACTGCTGAGAAGAAACGCCGAAAGAAACTCATTACAGTATTGGTCGCTATTATGTCATTCTGACATGACATGATTTCTAATTTTTATTTTGGTATGTTTTTTCTCAGGCTACCAACCCCGACGACCTTTGGCCCTGGCAACTTATAACACGTGTACACTGCGGACCGACGAGAAGCTCGCTGAACTGGAGGAAGAATTGAGCAGGTTACGATGGGATATTGTAGGATTATGTGAAGTCCGAAGAGAGGGGGAGGACACCATGATCCTCAAGTCCGGAAACCTGCTCTATTTCCGGGAGGGCGACCAACTGTCCCAGGGTGGTGTCGGGTTTATCGTCCACAGGTCCCTCGTCAACAACGTGGTCCAGGTCGAGAGTGTTTCGGCGAGGGTAGCGTACCTTGTACTCAGAATTACCAAACGGTATTCGTTGAAGGTAATACAAGTATACGCACCGCCCTCATATCGCTCCGACGACGAGGTAGAGACTATGTATGAGGATATTTCTAGAGCCATACATAGCTCCCAAGCCCACTATACCGTTGTGATGGGGGACTTTAACGCGAAACTGGGCAAACGAAGCGATGATGAGCTGAGGGTGGGGAATTTTGGATATGGAAGGAGGAATGCACGTGGTCATCTGCTGGCCGGCTTTATGGAGAAGGAGGGCCTCTTTATGATGAACTCCTTCTTCAAAAAGCCAAAACAGCGAAAGTGGACATGGTTGCATCCTAATGGCGTTACAAAAAATGAGATTGACTTCATCTTGTCGACGAAGAGGCACATATTCAATGATGTCTCTGTGATCAATGCTGTAAAAACAGGAAGCGATCACCGATTGGTAAGAGGCACATTGAATCTTAGAATAAAACTCGAAAGGTGTCGACTGATGAAGTCTACGCTCCGACCAGCGCCTATCCAGCTCCAAAACCCCGAGAGCTTTCAGCTCGAATTGCAGAATCGCTTCGAATGCCTGGGAGACTGCGAAAATCTGGACGATTATAATGACAGGTTTGTGCAAATTGTCCAAACAGCTGGGTCTAAGGCTTTCAAAACCCGCCGTTCAAAAGGAACCAAAAAGATCTCGGACCTCACCAACAAACTCATGGAAGAAAGACGAAACTTGGTTCTGCAGTCCTCTGACGATGCTGCTCAGTATCGACGTCTAAACAGACAGATCTCCAAGTCCTTAACTCGTGATTTACGCCAATTCAATACTGACCGTATTGAAGAGGCGATCAAGCGAAATAAGGGCTCAAAAGTGTTTGCAAGGGATCTGTCTGTTGGTCAAAGCCAACTGACCAAGCTGAAGACTGAGGATGGCAGAATCATTTCGTCGAAGCCAGAGCTGTTGGAAGAGGTTGAGAAGTTCTACGGACAATTATACACCAGCGTACGCACACCTGTCAGTAATCTGGCGAAAGATCCAAGAGCCAGATTGACCCAACACTACACCGAAGATATCCCGGACGTCAGCCTTTATGAGATTAGAATGGCTCTCAAACAGTTAAAAAACAATAAGGCACCGGGTGATGATGGAATCACGGCTGAGCTTCTGAAAGCAGGTGGAACGCCGGTATTAAGAGCTCTTCAGAAGCTATTTGATTCCGTCATACTCGAGGGACAAACGCCTACGGCATGGCACAGAAGTGTGGTGGTACTTTTCTTCAAAAAAGGTGACAAAACCCTATTGAAGAATTATAGGCCTATCTCACTTCTGAGCCATGTCTACAAACTGTTTTCGAGAGTCATTACGAATCGTCTCGCTCGCAGGTTTGACGACTTCCAGCCTCCCGAACAAGCCGGTTTCCGAAAAGGCTTTAGTACCGTAGACCACATGCATACGCTGCGGCAGATTATACAGAAGACTGAGGAGTATAATCAGCCATTATGCTTGGCGTTTGTGGACTACGAGAAAGCCTTCGATTCGATCGAGACCTGGGCTGTGCTACAGTCTCTCCAACGGTGCCAAATTGACTATCGATATATCGAAGCGCTGAAGTGTTTGTACGAAAACGCCACCATGTCGGTCCGTCTCCAGGATCAAGGCTCCAAACCTATCCAGTTGCAGCGAGGGGTGAGACAGGGAGACGTGATATCTCCGAAACTGTTCACCGCCGCCCTGGAAGATGTTTTCAAGCTTCTGGACTGGAGCGGACTCGGCATCAATATCAACGGCGAGTACCTCACTCACCTTCGATTCGCTGACGATATCGTAGTCATGGCTGAGACCTTGGAAGACCTAGGCACAATGCTCGATGGCCTCTGTAGAGCCTCTCAACAAGTGGGTCTAAAAATGAACATGGACAAGACGAAAATTATGTTTAATATCCGTATCGCACCCACTCCTCTGAAGGTTGGAGACTCTACACTCGAAGTTGTTGACAATTATCTATACTTGGGACAAACAGTTCAGTTGGGTAAGTCCAACTTTGAGAAAGAGGTCAACCGTCAAATCCAACTCGGCTGGGCAGCGTTCGGGAAGCTTCGCGATATCTTCTCGTCCAAAATACCGCAGTGTCTCAAGACTAAGGTCTTTGACCAGTGTGTGTTGCCAGTAATGACATACGGAACAGAGACGTGGTCGCTTACTATGGGCCTCATAAGAAGGCTCAAGGTCACCCAAAGGGCGATGGAGCGCGCTATGCTCGGAGTTTCTCTGCGTGATCGAATCAGAAATGAGGAGATCCGTAGGAGAACTAAAGTAACCGACATAGCCCGCAGAATCGCGAAACTTAAGTGGCAGTGGGCGGGGCACATAGCTCGTAGAACAGATAACCGTTGGGGCAGAAAAGTTCTCGAGTGGCGACCACGAACCGGAAAACGTAGTGTTGGCAGGCCAGTGAAGGTCGCGGCATGAGCATGGATGCGGGCAGCGCAAGACCGGTCGTTGTGGAAATCCTTGGGGGAGGCCTTTGTCCAGCAGTGGACGTCTTTCGGCTGAGAGAGAGATGTTTTTTCTATATTACTATTATATATTATATTACTTTATAATCATGTGCATGGTCAAAAGAACGCGAACAATCTCATAGGAATCATATAAATATCTGCATCAATAAATTTAAAAGATATTATTTACATCATGTGCATGGTCAAAAGAATGCGAACAATCTCATAGGAATCATATAAATATCTGCATCAATAAATTTCGATTCTCATCTCGCAAATTGGGATCATTAAAATATTCTGCGCCATTTCCTTTACCGAAAGTCACTTAGTTTCACAGATTTTAATCTCATCATAATCTACCTGTCCACTTTCCCAACATCGGCCACTTATCCCTTTTTCTTTTTCTTTTTTTTTTTTAACTTTTCGTTTAATCATACTAAAAATTCATTCCTTCATAGCAACATCATTGTTAGAGGTAGATACTTGCCGAATTTGAAAAATTTTAACAACCACATGTCGGTATATTGCATTTATTTACTTGTATTTTGATAATATTTTTATTATTTTTTAATTGATCAACCCAGTTCAATGTTTGTAGAAATTGTATTTTATAATAATACTTACTACAGTTGAAAGATGAACAACGACAACTGTTACAGTGTGTCAAAACTTTGAAGAAATGCCAGAAATATTGTTAATTATTTTGGTCATGAAGTAGACACGATACCATTGCTTGGCGTAAATTCTGGATCTAAACTTAGCCGGAACAGTATATAGACCTTCTCTATAAAACACACACAAATAAGGATTTGCTGTTAATAAAGCATGAGTTGCTTATTAGTTAAATCTGTTAAAGCAGCAACTAATTTAAAATCTAAATAACAAGGATAATGTTTTTTTTTTTTTTAACTTAATGTTATGTAGGTACTGATCAAAGGATCAGTATTGCCATTCAACTTGGCAATTCTGCCAGTCTTCTGGGCGGGCATCTTACCGCAAGGCAACATCTTGTCAGTTTGGTTGTACCTACTTTAGTTTTATGTTAATGTTTCCAGTCCAGTGTCAATTTCAATTAATACTATATTAAAATAATCATTTTATTAAATTGTATGTAATGTACCTACATTAGTTTAATAAAATACATATTTGTTTATGTATTAGCTTAGGAGTGACTATTCTGTATTTTTAAACTTAATTTGGCAATAAGTTTTTTGTAACCTGTCAGTAGCATGTTCAGAATATATATATTTTTTAAAGATCTGCATTATACATTTTTCCAATATACATTATATTTAATTACAACCCAACAATATGGATTTGCTAAGACTGGACGTCTCCAAAAAGTATTGGAGACGTCCAGTCTTAGCACCACAATCATTTCTTTAACCACCTATGTGGAATAGCTGTTAACCCTTAATTCGATACCGTCAAGTATACTTCCCATTCAATGAAAAATCTACGTCAAAAATACGTTCTATTTATATGGACCTTAGTGCTGTAGTCGTATCCTGTACTATCAAATTATGTTGTCAAAAATCAGCAACGTGACTTCATTGACGGGTCGCGCGCAGTCGTCGTCGAGATGGCGGGAGGCGAGACAGCCCCTGCGCGGGCTCTCGGTAAGTCGCATTTTATTCGTTGTTTGATGATTTATTTTTACGTAACTTCGTTGAAAACCAAATATTAGGTATTTTTGAATCTACTCATAATGTTTCAATTGACTTACTTTGATTTAGTTAGTTTTTATAACGCCCAAAACTTGCATGTCCATTATACTTCCCACCGCCAAATCACTAGAAAAGTAAGTGCTAAATAGTATGTCCAGTATTCTTCCCTTTATCGAAGTAATAGAAAACAAAATACAAAATTGTACGTCTAGTATTCTTCCCGCTGCCTTATTGTCAGAGAATTAACTCTTGTATTGTTATCGTAATAAAATTTAGGGATTCTCAGATAAATACTTTTTTATACCCGACAAAAATAACACATATTATGAGTTTCACATAACTTTGTATGTTTGTATGTTCTGTACGACTGAACGGATATAATCCCCTTTTTATTGCCCCAGAAAGTAATTTTTTTAGTATTGTTTTTTCGATTTATTTCGTCAAAGTCGGCATGTTACGCTTTTCATACCTTACTACTTTCTAACCGACTTAAAGAAAGGAAGAGGTTCTGTCATTGACTACATACATCTTTTTTTTTGTATTCCAGAGCTTCAAATCTAGAGGACATCGCTTAGTAGCATTGGTACCACCTGAAAATGCTAATTCAGATATAGATAGTAGTTCAGAACCTGAGAATGAAGAAGATATTGCTCTTAATAGTACTGAAGAATTGTCCTCCTCACCTTGCCCTTCCATCGATTCAGACATTGAGCGTATGAATATATTAGATAACTCCGAAAATGATACTCAAGATAATACCTCAGTCGACAGCGATGAGACTTACATTGATGTTTATACGCTCATGGAAGCAGGTAATAAAATCTCCAAACAGAGGACCGTCCTAACGTAAGTGGTAGTGAGCACAACTCCGCATTATATGTTGAAGAAAACTTAAACCATGAACAAACTCCGTTGACTCCTGTTATTAACAACGTGCTTCCACCGACTGGTGAAGTTAATTACAATGCTTTACCTAGTTTGGCTTCATTACTGTCAATTCCATCATCAAATGCTAGTCCATCTAGTGCAAGTCCATCTACATTACTATCAAGAACAACCAGGCGAAAGAGGAAACAACAAGTACGTGCTGAGCCAAATGTTCAGGCAAAAAAGACCAAGAAAACACTTGTTGTGAACTATAAATGGAAGAAGGGACAATTTCGACATAAGGCTGACATTCCGTCAAATGATTTTTTGTTTGATTTACCGGATACTGATTCTCCATTGGATTTCTTTTATCTCTTTTTTTCTCCAGACATACTCAACGATATTGTTAACAACACAAATTTATATTCAACCCAGAGAACTGGCAAATGTATACAGTTGACAGTCGAAGAGTTGAAAGACTTTGTCATGATTCTTCTTATAATGGGTATTGTAAGAATGCCATTTTATGTCGACTATTGGTCCACAGATTTCAGATATGATCAAGTGGCCGCCGTGATGAGTTTAAAAAGATTCGAACAGATTCGACGGAACATTCATTTTGTTGACAACGTTAATTCAGATGAGGACAGATATTGCAAAATAAGACCATTTATTGAAAAAATAAGGAGAAACTGCCTTGCGACGGAAGAAGAAACTAAATTTAGCATAGATGAGATGACTATACCCTATAAAGGTACTAAAGCAGGAAACCGGCGACAGTATAATTCTATGAAACCCAATAAATGGGGATTCAAAAATATTATAAATATTTATGTCTTTGAAGTTCCTATTATTGTTTTAAGTGTAAACCAATGTAACTACGAGGCTGATTATCCGTAATTGATAATAAATGAATATTTTTCTACGAAATCACATGTTTCTTTTTAGTTTTTCTCTTTGACAATGGGAAGTATACTGCACATAGTTTGATTGCATCAGTCTCTTACGAACTTGATAACGTCCAGTATAATGGACGTAAATTTTCCGGGAAATTAAAATAGGTAGATTTTTTTATATATTTTTCTTAGGGTCTCTGGTAAGCTAATAATCGATATCCGTTACAATTTTACAAATTAAACAACAAATTGAAATCCGTCGAATTAAGGGTTAAATTAATAACAGTCGTTACTTTATCCGTTACAGTCACCCATATACGGAATAGCTGTTAACAGTGGAACTCTTTTGTGTAGGATAGCACACCACTAGACCCAGGCCCATTTAAACAAAAAATTTGACCTGACCGAGAATTTATCCCGGGACCACACACGAAGGTTGTCGTTATTGTCCTTACATTATTGATTACTTATCCACCTTTGTGGATTATTGCTGTTAACAGTCGCTTGTATGTAGGATGGCACACTACTAGACCCAGGCCGATTTACAAAGATTATTTGACCTGACCGAGAATTTATCCCGGGACCACATACAGAGGTCATCATTGTCCTTACACATATTTTATTTCAAACGAAACACATATTGGTTATTCTCAATTAGATATAAACTTAAATACCTAATTGGAATAACATTTATTCGTAGCACAAAGTGCACATCAATTTTTATTCTTTATTCGTTTTATATTGGGTAGTTTTAGCAATTTAATGCTGACTATGAGCATTTTAACTGCATATTCCGTGTAATTTAATGCTAGTTTAACAATTCATAATATTTTTATTTGTAGCACAAAGTGCACATCAATATTCATTATTTGTTCGTTTTATTTTGGGTAACTTTAGCAATTTAATGCTGGTTAAACGATCCATAATATAGATTCATCTGAATTCATACTTTGGTTCACAAAGGTAACTTTAGCAATTTAATGATGACTTCAGGCAATAAAATTGCCGAGGTCGAGTTAATGCTGACTTATCAATCCATAATTATGGACTCATAAACAAAGGTACTAAAATACTGTTGGATATTAAGTAGGAGTATAAAACAATAAAAATAACATTTAGGTGACACCATGTATTTAGATATTTTAACTGCTTTTCTCTATTTTCAAATAAATATTGTGTTATCATTACAACTAACTGATTCATTGCTAACTCGTCAATGATCAATGGAAAATAATATCTCCTTACACATCATTACAATTGGAAATTTTAATAAACTAAACTATGAATAGTTTTTAGAACAGCATTTATGTATGGTATACTTATAGTGCATTAAAGAACAATTAATATACTTTGTTCATGCACGTAAACTTGCTTCTTGGGGTACCATTGTGATTAGTGAAGTAAATTAATGTAAACATATAAAGGCAACCGAGTGTACCTTCGTTAAAGTAGTTATTATAGCATCAATTAATATCAAAATCGTTGGGCATAGCCCAGTTACTGTATTTGTCAGTCATACTTAAATCCTTTGTAATAAACTTAATTTATGTTTTCACCAATAAGTTCAATTAATTCGCTTTCAATGAAATACCATTTTGTTTTACAGGGTAGACTGTAAAATAATAATTGAGTAAAGTAAATAAATGCCTCCATTTTATATTGTAAGTTTCCTGGTGGCTTAAACTTGTACATGTTATCGACATGTCTGTCATATTATGTTGAAATACGCTAAGTATTTACTGCCGTATTTTTTTTTATCCATTTATTTAGGTACCTATTTTATTTGTTTTACTTGTTTATTTCACATTAAATATACAATACATTTTAGTGTACAATCTACACTTCTTACACTTCCATACCCATAATCCAAAAAGGAAGTTTTGCATTTTCCTTAAAGATATTTTTAACAAAAATAATCTTAATCACTGGATTGATTTCAAAATTTATTCCTGCGTTAGCACCTATATTATTTCTATGTAACATAATTTACCTCTAAATGCCCCCCTTGCAAAGATGGGACGGGCCGCCAGTGTTACATAAACAAGTTTTTGTTTTCTGAATATTGTAATCACAGAGAACAACATCTTAATCGACGCATCTATCAATGTTCCGGTCAACCAGAAGCTGTAACGAACTCCACTGGTTAAAATATCATGTATTTTTAGAACCAGACTAATTATTTAAAACTGTCCTTCAATTTTTTTTTTTATTTTGGCGTGTATTTTCTTGCAACTCGGATGGTAGTTTCTTTATGATACTAGTCAACTTTTAACTATTTAGTTAAAATAATTCTTATATTTAGAGACATATCAAGAATATAGATCCTATAGTTCTTTCTAAAATTTACTTGCACCCTTGTAATTGTTTTAATACCTATTACTATTTATTTTTTATTTTACTCTTAGTTCAAATTTTGTGTTTTTTTTTTTCATCACGATATTAATCAATCATATGGAAAAAGTACACTATCGATTAAATATCAGTTAATTATAATTATACTACGACGTTGCTTCCTCGATATTTATTCAATCAATTCACTATGCAGCTCGCTCTGCTATGTACTAGGCATGACACAATTTTTTAGGACCTAGGGATAAAATAAAATAAGTCCAAAATTTACATCCGACTCTCGTCCCACCCTTACCTGTCACCGGCGGAGGCGCCATACTTCATTCGCTTTTTGTGTGCGGGCATGGCAACACACACACTACAACAATATTTTTATTTTCTTTATATTCCAAGTATCTGGAATATCTTTAAATTAATTTATAACCTCAGTGTCAGTGGAAAATGACGTACTTTAAATTCATTTCACTCGTAAACAACAAAAAATGTAAGTATTTTTTCATTACCTGAATATCTGGTTTGAATATTAACGATACTTTGAAAAAAGTTATAATGCCTAACAAAATGTTAGATAACTACGTATTTATGTTGCATTGGCTACTATTACTCGTACGTAATCGTGATTTTACATCACACCTGTGTGCCCCTGCGGGTACTTTGATAACATTTAATCATAAACTCAACAAACAACGGTTGTTAGACCAATTGAATTTTTTTTTTCTCCGCTGACCCAACTATGCACCTACCTTCCTTTTATCTTGGAATTGTCTGTGCATGATGTTGCATAATACAATATCGCGAATAGTATCTCGCGTCCTGAGTTGCGATTTTACATGAATCGTAACCATAATATGCGTCACATGTTTAAGTCTTACATTTGTAAAAACATTTTTCGTGGCAAAACACGAATCTACATATGTATTGATAATTTTCTTCTTATTCCTTGATTGTTCTGACCGTCGTTAAAAGTTAAACGCAAGGCCCAATTGGGTTATTTGTTGATGAAAGATTAATCATATTGAACTACGATATAACAAGTATGTTCAGAATAAGTCTGGGTCCAATTCTATACTGAAGACCCTGGAATAATTGTGTAAACAAGATTTTAGCCAAGCATAAGCTGTCATCATTGCAACATTTAAAATTAAACTTTTATCCGTTACGTCAATTGCTTAATTGTTTATTGTGATAAAAACGTACGTACCTATTTTGTACGCATTCGATTTTTTTCGATTTTAACGTTACTTCGTTAGTGACTGGATGGGTCTGTCTCAGCTGTATTCACAGTCTTAAAAACCCATCAAACCCCATTGGGCCCACTTTGGTGCCCTAATCCTCCCTTACCCATCCATGGGAAGGACAGTGCCCCAATATTGGGGACATTAAAATAGCTATGATGATGGCGGTTGGTCTACGGGTAGTCAACGAGGAGTCTACTGGCGATCTACGGGTACTCTACGGGTGGACTACGGGTGGACTACGAGTGATCTACGGGCGGACTACGAGTGATCTACGTGTGGACTGTGCTAAGCACATACAGAATTACAATGCGATTGTAGTCACGTGTGCTCCGACTCAATAGATCTACAATGCGATTGTAGACGGGGTTAGAATTACAATGCGATTGTAATCAGGGTTTTACACTATAGTCAAGCACATACAGAATTACAATGCGATTGTAGTCACGTGTGCTCCGACCCAATAGATCTACAATGCGATTGTAGACGGGGTTAGAATTACAATGCGATTGTAATCAGAGCGACTATAGTCAAGCACATAAAGTCCGATAGAAGAACAACAACAACGCAGAAGATATGCAGCTGCCCAGTTTCCTTACGCAAAATGGGCCCAATCAAAAGGCCTAACTACAAAATCTTCGCGCAAAGTAAAGTATTACCCAATATGACTACGATATAATCGTAGCCTAGTTTATATACTACACCTATATAACAGCACATATAGAACTACAATGCGATTGTAGTCGCGTGTGCACTGCCCAATAGAACTACAATGCGATTGTAGTCAGGGATACACATTTACCCTTAGAATTACAATGCGATTGTAATCAGGGTTTTACACTATAGTCAAGCACATACAGAATTACAATGCGATTGTAGTCGCGTGTGCACATGTAATTTTAATAAGTCTAATTTTTGCCATTTCGACTCGAGATGATGATGATGATTATTACCTTATGTAACTACAACGCGATTGTAGTCAGGTATACACATTATTACCCATTAGAACTACGACGCGATCGTAGTCTGGTTTATAAGTATTTTTACTTACTTACTTATTTTATACACACTTTTATTAGCATAAACAGAACTACAATGCGATTGTGGCCAAATATACACATTATCAGCCAGATATACGCAATAGAACTCCCAAGCTATCGTAGATAAACTATTATCCGAAGTATAACTATGCAAATAGTAATATTATCAGATGATAACCATGTAACAAAAGTGTGTATCTTACTATACATTTCGAACACCCTTTAAGTATCTCATACTTATTAAAACTTTACTAGACTGATACAGTCAAGTATTATTTTTTCTGGCTGCGTAAGTTCTTGGAACTATAATGATGTTATAACCATGCACTGTCAGTATTAACTCAGCTCTGTTCATTTCAGCTAAACACGGACTTCGAGTCTCAACTCTTGGTAGTGACAGATTATCTGTATGTATATGTTGTTATAAATGTTTGAACATCAGGACTGATGAAAATCGCTGACCATTGCTGGTCATCATAACAGGTATGTACTCATACCAAATATCTAAACATTGGGGAGCAGATAGAGCCCAAGAGAAAGCTGGGAAACGGAGTTCGGTAAACTGAGGAAAGGAAATCCACTCATCAATCGAGATGATTATTCGCCAAATATACATAATTTAGATAATTTACAATATACATCGTCTGGTACATTTATTCAATACTTTTAATAAATCGACTGATCAATCGATCAATCAGTTATTGCCTTTATATTTCATATATTAAACAGGTATTCTATGTCACTATTGAGTATGGCGTCAAATTTGGACAGTATTTTAAATAAACTGTTCCGGCGATCAATTTTCTCCTAAAAGTTTGTATAATGAAATATTTTCATTGTCAGTCCGGGTGACTCCGGAACCACCCAATATCGGGTCAATATCCGATACCGGTCTCTTTATCTTTTTATAATTAGCAACTCGCTTCACTGACAGTTGCCCATGTATCTTTATACATAAAGAACACATACCTACATAAAGTTTTATACATAAAGATTATAATACATAAAGATTCAGCTTCTTGACTGATTTTTTTGCAGATTGCATCCAATCCACCCAAAGTAATGATACCTAATACAAACTGAGATTATGTACTTACTTATTATTACATACTTTTATTTCAATACTTACATATGATCAAGCTTATCAATCCAATTAACCGGCTTCTACGCTCACTATAGTTGTACAACAGCAACGCTCTAAAGCACCTTATAAATGGAATATAAGTGCCTTAAGCCAGTAAGAGCAGTGCTTTCTTTTTGGGCAAATTAAAGTAAGATAACAAAGCACTTGTTTCTTAAGAACTAGACATTAGCCCTTAGCTCTAGCTTGAGCAAGCAAGTACTGAACAATATTAGATACTCAGTATGTTGTTTTTTTAGTTTCTGTCTATGGGGATTTATTCAAATAGCCAATATGGCAATGGATTTTTTTTTTCTGATCGTAAATGTGTTGAATACTCTACGTAAACTCGAATCTTTGGAACTAATATCCCCATCATTCTATTAATAATTCAATTTCCTCCGCAAATTTAATTCAACAACTGGATGCATAATTATAGATATCTATCTTAGTGATTTGGATGCAAATTTTTTGATCAATAAAAAAAAAAAGAAAGAAAAAAAAAAAAAAAAAGAAGACGTAAAGTAGTATAATATGGACCTTTTCTTTCTACAGCTACTCTGTATTTATTACAAATAACTCCTAGCCAAGGTCATCTGCAACGACTTGCGCGAGTAAGTTACCATTTGGAACAAGGAAGTAATCTATTATCGAGAATCTAATCACAATTAAAGACTCTCTTGTCATTACACGGCCTTTGCCTATACGTTACAGAACTTTTAGATTCTTCTTTGGAAAACTAAGCATCATAACTATTTTCTTTATAATATGTATTTGTTACTGGAAACATAATAAGCTTGTACAGAAAGTACACTTGAATTTCGTTTGTTGAATTCAGTATTTCGTTAATAGTTCTAACTAAAGGCTCGTGCATACGAGTACGTACTCATAACAAAAGTTATATTAAAATCATCGTACTGTGGGTAGGTACCTAATACTACCTATAGTTTATACTCTATGACTGTAGCCAATTCACCTATATATTCGGCTAAGTACAGTCTATAAAAACAGTGTAGTTTATATAAACAGTATATTTCAGCAGAAATGTACCGACCTCAAATTTGCATATTCATGTTTTTTCTCTTGCAAACTAATATACGTATATTTGTCAGGTGAAGATATTCCTCGAGTACTTATAGAAAGAATCCTGAATTAGTATAGTGTCCTTTCAACTCGACACATTAACCATCTAGAAGTGTATGTTCATAATCAATACAATAAAGATTTCTAACATTAGGTAGTCAAAATTCTAGTCGCTATTCGTAAAATTAACTCTGAGCAAGCACCTCTGCCTGCGTTGAGTTTGCCTATTGCAGACTAAAAAATGTTCATTCATCACATCTCTCTTAGTAAATATTTACGTTTTAAAGTTAACATATCCTATTCCCAAATAAGCCTGTTAAAATATCCTGTCTCACAGGAAATAACTATGATAGTGTTAATTTTGGTTATGTTAATTATTGTCCGATAAGGTATACTCATAGAACTTTTAATCTGTTTCTTGTTAACTTCTTTTTCTCCCAAAATATCAAGGTTAGCAACCAAAGTCTGTATCCTACAGAACTTAAACATTGTATTTGATAAGCTTTAATATTTTTCACCATTTTGCATTACAAAATGAAAACCGTAATGGCATTGCATCACATAGCCTACTCGAAGAATTTTTCTTAAATTTCGTATTTTTTTTTTTTTTTTTGTTTATTACTAATATCTTTTTGGAAGATAATCGTAGATGCAACTACATTTGTATTTATTCATGTAATTAACCATCCTATATCAAAGTATCTAAGGATCCACTTTTAATAGCTCACATTAAAGAATAATAATAATTAATATTATTATAATGATATAAAAATAAAAATCTTGCAAATTTCTGCAATGGTTCTAAACATCTGCATAGTGAATTGATTGAATAAATATCGAGGAAGCAACGTCGTAGTATAATTGATGGTTAAACAAACTTTACCTTAATGAAGTTTGACCATAATTATACAAGACGTTGCTTCCGAAGATATTTATAACCCGCCCGTCCCAATCAATATGTTAAATACATATTACGCGATATCCCAAGCGCCACATTTCGAAATTTTGTTCTAAAGGAATGAAGTATGGCGCCTCCGCCGGTGACAGGTAAGGGTGGGACGAGAGTCGGATGTAAATTTTGGACTTATTTTATTTTATTTTATCCCTAGGTCCTAAAAATTGTGTCATGCCTAGTGCATAGCAGAGCGAGCTGCATAGTGAATTGATTGAATAAATATCTTCGGAAGCAACGTCTTGTATAATTATGGTCAAACTTCATTAAGGTAAGTTTGTTTAACCATCAATAATCTCTCGGGTTGGGAACCAGGGAAACATGTTTTTTCTAGTTCAGGTACCAGCCGACCACAATCCCTGTTCTGGTTGCACTTAGGTACCTTTATTATATAAAATATCGTCACAATGGACAGTTAAGTTAACCTCATATTAAACATAGTTTAGTTTACGTTGTTCAGAAACGCTGTGATGGTAATAGATCAACAGATTGACAAAAGTATCTCAGAAATTGGGTATTAGTTATATGACACAAATTGAACTAATTTGATTGTGATGAGAAAATAATTATAATATTCCATTTTTATACCTATTTATTTCACTGTTTTATCTATTTTGATAATACCAAAGGTATAAAAACTTTAGAAAACAAAAATTCGTGTACCTTTACAGTGACACGACACAAGCTTTAAATTGTTTCTTATGTTAAATCGTTAAATTAAAAGTAGGTAATTGCTGTATATACTTCGCTTTAGAAAAATAATCAATTATAAATATTCTGTCTTGTGACCTGCCGGTAGTGCCAGTCCAGCCGACCTCATGATTTGTCTCACTGTAGTTACGTTTTAAACTGAGGTTTTTAACCTAAGAAAACTAAGTATGCATTCATATTACTGGTTTATGTAATATTGTATAATGATAAATTGTAAATATTGTACAGTGAATAAATGAATGAGCAAATATTTCAAATTATGTATAGAAAGTGCATTGTTAACAGAATAATACTCATTGTATTAAGCGAAAAGCTATTCATAAACAGTTAGGTGCCGCTCATCACAATCAGAGCCATTAAATGTTACGTGAAATCTGTATTTGTCGTTTATTGTTTAGTACCTACTTATTAACTTTTTCATATATGTATATCATCACGGCCACTATGGCCAAACTATAGATGCAGGAAAATATTGAAATTAATATTGAAATAAAAAGTATTGTTGTTATGTTGGTGTCAAGATCCCTTGAGCCATTCATGGTACCAAAGCCAATAAGGTCATTTTGTACCCTTTTCACTAAATTATTGATTATCGAGATTGCTGATTATTCTTTACGATATATTTTCTTAAGATTCTACCCTCGAATAAGAATCTAACGCGGGCGGAAGCCCAGTGATAGGATTATAAAATTAAATTGAATATTCCACCCACTTTCTTTGTTTTTTTTTTTTTTTTTTTTACTAAAGATTAATGTACTCACGTTTATCTCGTCGCCAAATGTGCCGTTGGCACTAATATTATACGGCATAGTAACGTGCCCCGCCCCGCACGTTATATGCCCCACAGCACAACCTGACCCGGGGCTTAACCGGGTCAGTTAACTGGGGCTCCACCGTATCCTGACTATTGGTATAAGTTGGTACAGAGCGACTAGATAGTCACTGAGAATGATAACAGCCTGTGCACTCGGGCAACCGTCCGCACACCGAGACGTATCTGAATATAATGAGTCACAGCTCAATGCGGGTAGCGGGGAACATGACGCTCCGCTGTACGCCACAAGTAGAATTCAATTTAGTCAACATCAGAGATATGATAACCCAAACCATTTGTACTTCCATATCTCAATATCCGAGCAAACTGTCCGAGACCCAGTTCATCAAAACTTACGCACAAACGGTTAAAGTTCGGATCTTTGAGAGCGTCAATCAGGCCGAGGCTCCGAGCGAACGACAATGCGCTTCATCAAGATCCTCAAAATTTGCTATCTGCGATCACGGAAACTGAGAAGAATGGTTTGAATGCATATTTTTTTTTTCTGTGGCCGATCAACTATTGATGGTTAAACAAACTTACCTTAATGAAGTTTGACCATAATTATACAAGACGTTGCTTCCGAAGATATTTAATCAAATTCACTAAGCAGCTCGCTCTGCTATGTACTAGGCATGACACAATTTTAAGAGATCTGAGAATAAAATAAAATAAAATAAAATAAAAGAAAATTAGTCCAGACATCCTATTTTCGCCCCACCGTTAGTTACGTCAGTGGCCGCCGCGCGGCACCTCTTCATTCCTTTAGAACCAAATTTCGGAATGTGGCGCTAGGGATATGGTAAAACGTATTATACTTATTGATTGGGACGGGCGGGTTATAAATATCTTCGGAAGCAACGTCTTGTATAATTATGGTCAAACTTCATTAAGGTAAGTTTGTTTAACCATCAATTATACTACGACGTTGCTTCCTCGATATTTAATCAAATTTACTAAGCAGATGTTTAGAGCCATTGCGAAATTTGCAAGATTTTTATTTTCATATCATTATAATAATTATTATTATTTTTAATGTGATATATTAAAAGTGGTTCCTTAGATACTTTGATATAGGATGGTTAATAACATGAATAAATTCAAATGCAGTTGTATCTACAACTGTCTTCCACAAGGATAGGTATCAGATATAAAGGAAAATTTTAAGAAACTGGGAAAAAAAAAAAATTCTTCGAATAGGCTATGTAATGCAATGCCAATACAGTTTTTTTTTCATTTTGTAAAGCATAATGGTTTAAATTATTCCAGCTTATCAAAAACATTGTTTAAGTTCTGTAGAGTACAGACTTTGGTTGCTAACCTTGATATTTTGGGAGATAAAATGTCAAGTAGTTAACAAGAAACAGATTAAAAGTCCTATATGTATACCATGGGACAATAATTAACAAAAAACAAATTAACACTATAGTTATTTCATGTGAGACAGGATATTTAAAAGGCTATTCCCAAAATGGGATATGTTAACTCAAAAAACGTAAATATTTACTAAGAGAAATGTGATGAACATTTTTTAGTCTGCAATAGCGAACTCAACACAGGCAGAGATGTTTGCCCAGAGTTAATTTTACAAATATCGACTAGAATTTTAACTACCTATTGTCAGGAAGCTTTATTGTATTGATTATAAACATATACTTCTGGGTGGTTAATGTGTCAAGATAAAAGGACACGATACTAATTTAAGATTTTTTACTCTAAGTACTAAGTACTCGAGAAATATCTTTACCTGACAAATATATATTAATTAGCAAGGGGAAAAAAATGAATAATGCAAATTTTGAGTTCAGTACATTTCTGCTGAAATATACTCGTAAAACTACACTATTTTTATAGACTGTACTTAGTTGAATAGGTATATAGATGAATCGGCCACAGCCATGTAGTATAAACTATAGATAGTATTAGGTACCACAGTACGATGACTTCACTATAACTTTTGTTATGAGTACATACTCGTATGTATGTGCCTTTAGTTAAAACTATTAACGAAAGACTGAATTCTATAGACGAAACTAAAGTGTACTTACTGTACAAGCTTATTATGTTTTCAGTAGCAAGTAGGTACATACCTATTAAAAAGAAAAAAGTTATGATACTTAGTTTTCCGAAACAAGAATCTATCAAGAGGGTTTTTAATTGTGATTAGATTCTCGATAATAGATCTTTCTTGTTCCAAATAGTAAATTACTCACACAAGTCATTGCAGATGACCTTTGCTAGGGGTAATTTTTTGTTGTAAATTTGGAATAAATACAGTAGCTGTAGAAAAAATAAAGGTCAATTTTATACTACTTTATATCTTTTTTTTTTTTTTGATCGAAAAATCGCATCCTAATCACAAAGATAGATATCTATAATTATGCATCCAGTTGTTGAAATTTAATTTACTCGAGTTAACGTAGAATATTCAACACATCAACGATCAGAGCTAAAAGATGAGACCATATTGACAATTTGAATAAATCTACATAAACAGAAACCAAAAATAAAATCAACGTACTGAGTATCCAATATTGTTCAGTACTATGCTTGCTTAAGCTAGAGCTAATGTCTAATTCTTAAGAAACAAGTGCTTTGTTATCTGCCTTTAATTTGTCCAAAATAGAAAGCACTACTCTTACCTGGCTTAAGGCACTTTTATTCCATTTATAAGGTGCTTTAGAGAGTTGCTGTTGTAGAACTACAATAACCATAAAAGCCTGTTAGATTGAAAAGCTTGATCATGTATAAGTATTGAAATATAGTATGTAATAATAAGTAAGTATATAATCTCAGTTTGTATTAGGCATTATTACTTATTGAATTTGGATGCAATCTGCAAAAATCAATCAAGAAGCTGAATCTTTATGTATTATAATCTTTATGTATGTGTTCTTTATGTATAAAGATACATGGGCAACTTTCAGTGAAGTTAGTTGCTAATTATGAAGAGATAAAGACAGGTATCGGGTATTGACCCGATATTGGGTGATTCCGGAGTCATCCGGACTGACAGTGAAAATATTTCATTATACATACCTACTTTTAGGAGAAAATTGATCGCCTGAACAGTTTATTTAAAATACTGTCAAATTGACGCCACACTCAAAAGTGACATGAAGTACCTGTTTTATAATATGAAATATAAAGGAAATAACTGATTGATCGAGTGATCAGTTGATTTATTAAAAGTATTGAATAAATGTATGTACCAGACGTGTATATTGTAAATTATCTAAATTATGTACATTTGCCGAATAATCATCTCGATTGATGAGTGGATTTCCTTTCCTCAGTTTACCGAACTCCGTTTTATTAAAAGTATTGAATAAATGTACCAGACGTGTATATTGTAAATTATCTAAATTATGTACATTTGGCGAATAATCATCTCGATTGATGAGTGGATTTCCTTTCCTCAGTTTACCGAACTCCGTTTCCCAACTTCCTCTTGGACTATATGTGTGATACCCCAATGTTTAGATATTTGGTATGAGTACATACCTGTTATGATGACCAGCAATGGTCGGCGATTTTCATCAGTCCTGATGTACAAACATTTATAACAACAGATACATACAGATAATCTGTCACTGCCAATAGTTGTGAGACTCGAAGTTCGCGTTTAACTGAAATGAACAGAGCTGAGTTAATACTGACAGTGCATGGTTATAACATCATTATAGTTCGAAGAACTTACGCAGCCAGAAAAAATAATACTTGACTGTATCAGTCTAGTAATGTTTTGATAAGTAAGAGATACTTAAAGGGTGTTCGAAATGTATAGTAAGATACACACTTTCGTTACATGGTTATCATCTGATAATAATACTATTTGCATAGTTATACTTTGGATAGAAGCTTGTCCACGGAGTTCTATTACGTATATCTGGCTGATAATGTGTAGATTTGGCTACAATCGCATTGTAGTTCTGTATGTGCTAATATAAGTGTGTATAAAATTAGTAAGTAAGTAAAGATACTTTATAAACCAGGCTACGATCGCGTCGTAGTTCTAATGGGTAATAATGTGTATACCTGACTACAATCGCGTTGTAGTTTAATAAGGTAATAATCATCATCATCATCTCGAGTCGAAATGGCAAAAAAAAAAAAAAATAGAATAATGTGCACACGCGACTACAATCGCATTGTAGTTCTATATGTGCTGTTATATAGGTGTAATATATAAACTAGACTACGATTATATCGTAGTTATATTAGGTAATACTTTACTTAGCGCGAAGATTTTGTAGTTAAGCCTCTTGATTGGGCCCATTTTGCATAAGGAAACTGGGCGGCTGCATATCTTCTGCGTTGTTGTTGTTCTTCTATCGGACTATATGTGCTTGACTATAGTCGCTCTGATTACAATCGCATTGTAATTCTAACCCCGTCTACAATCGCATTGTAGATCTATTGGGTCGGAGCACACGTGACTACAATCGCATTGTAATTCTGTATGTGCTTGACTATAGTGTAAAACCCTGATTACAATCGCATTGTAATTCTAAGGGTAAATATATATCCCTGTCTACAATCGCATTGTAGATCTATTGGGAAGTGCACACGCGACTACAATCGCATTGTAGTTCTATATGTGCATAGCACAGTCCACACGTAGATCACTCGTAGTCCACCCGTAGATCACCCGTAGTCCACCCGTAGATCACCCGTAGTCCACCCGTAGAGTACCCGTAGATCGCCTGTAGACTCCTCGTTGACTACCCGTAGACCAACCGCCATCATCATAGCTATTTTAATGTCCCCAATATTGGGGCACTGTCCTTCCCCATGGGTGGGTAAGGAGGATTAGGGCATCAAGTGGGCCCAATGGGGTTTGATTGGTTTTTAAGACTGTGAATACAGTTGAGATCGACCCATCCAGTGACTAACGAAGTAACGTTAAAATCGAAAAAAGTCGAAAGCGTATAAAATAGTTACGTACGTTTTTATCACAATAAACAATTAAGCAATTGACGTAACGAATAAAAGTTTACTTTTAAGTGATGCAATGATGACAGCTTATGCTTGGCTAAAATCTTGTTTACACAATTATTCCAGGGTTTTCATTATAGAATTGGACCCAGACTTATTGAGAATCTAATATCTGAACATACTTGTAATATCGTAGTTTAATATGATTAATCCTTCATCAACAAATAACCCAATTGGGCCTTGCGTTTAACTTTTTAACGACAGTAAGAACAATCAAGAAATAAGAAGAAAATTATCCATACATATGTAGATTCGTGATTTTGCCACGAAAAAGTGTTTTTACAAATGTAAAACATAAACATGCGACGCATATTTAGGTTACGATTCATGTAAAATCGCAACTCGGAACGCGAGATACTATTCGCGATATTGTATTATGTAATATCATGCACAGACAATTCCAAGATAAAAGGAAGGTAGGTGCATAGTTGGGTCAGCGGAAAAATCAATTGGTCTAACGACCGTTGTTTGTTGAGTATATGATTAAATGTTATCAAAGTACCCGCAGGTTTACACAGGTGTGATGTAAAATCACGGTTACGTACGAGTAATAGTAGCCAATGCAACATAAATATGTAGTTAACTAACATTTTGTTAGGCATTATTACTTTTTCAAAGTATAGTTAATATTCAAACCAGATATTCAGGTAATGAAAAAATACTTACATTTTTAGTTGTTTACGAGTGTAATGAACTTAAAGTACGTTATTTTCCACTGACACTGAAGTTATAAATTAATTTTAAGATATTCCAGATACTTGGAATAAAAAGAAAATAAAAAATAAAAATATTGTTGTAGTGTGTGTGTTGCCATGCCCGCACACAAAAAGCGAATGAAGAGGTGCCGCGCGGCGGCCACTGACGTAACTAACGGTGGGGCGAAAATAGGATGTCTGGACTAATTTTCTTTTTATTTTATTTTATTTTATTTTATTCTCAGATCTCTTAAAATTGTGTCATGCCTAGTACATAGCAGAGCGAGCTGCTTAGTGAATTTGATTAAATATCGAGGAAGCAACGTCGTAGTATAATTTTTAGCTATAAGATTCTTTTCATTTGGATTATTGAAAAAATGATAAAAAAATCTATATTATAAAAAAATATATTCTTTAACTTCATGTTATTTCAATTTTACATAATATGTTGAATGGCTGGAAGGAAGATGGAATATGGTTCAATAGAATAACGTGAAAATAGAACTAGTTTCTTTTTACACGACTGACCAAAAAAGGAGTGTTATGTTTTCAGGGTTCATGTATGTATGTATGTATGTAATTTCTTTATTCCACCATAAGTCCTGAACGGCTTAACAGATTTTGATGTGAGAGGTATTGTTAGATTCCTTGCATTAGCCCGAATGACATAGGCTATGTAAGATGTCAGTCGTGTTTTTTATTTTTAAATAATTAGCTTGTTAATAATTTGACAGCTGTCAGTTGAAAACGATTCTCCCTAGGGCTGAAAAGTATTACTTTCTCCACGCTCCTCAGGCAACTTCAGACTTAATTTCAGAGTATGGGTAATGAAATAGTACATTGTTACCGAGTGGGTGAAAGTAACTTTTTCACGTCCTGAGATGGGCTTTGGCGCCCGAACGTAGCGAGAGCATTAATAGTTCGAGGGACTTAAAAAGTCTTTCACCCGAGGTAAACACTGTGCTTTTCATTACGAATACAAGGAAAGTAAAAATAAAAACATGAATTAGCTAAAGAAATGATGAGTGAATTATACGGAAGCATAAACAAAACTCTAAACTTGAAAAAAAAAATGATCGGATTACGGCTTTAGCTTCCAGCATATTTTTTTTCTGTGGCCGACCAACTATTTAGTTATTAGATTCTTTTCATTTAGTTCCATCATTGAAAAAAGAATAATAAAATCTATATTATAAAAAAATATAAAAAAATATATTCTTTAACTTCATGTTTTTTCAATTTTACATAATATGTTGAATGGCTGTATAGGAAGTTGGAATATGGTTCAATAGAATAACGTGAAAATAGAACTAGTTTTTTTTTTAAATAATTTGACAGCTGTCAGTTGAAAACGATTCTCCCTAGGGCTGAAAAGTATTACTTTCTCCACGCTCCTCAGGCAACTTCAGACTTACTTTCAGAGTATGAGTAATGAAAAGTAAATTTTCTAACTTCTTATTCCTACCATCTGTCCGCACCGCACTGTATTTCACTTTGTCGTGGAATTTCCTTATTTATTTGAAGAAATGATAACCAAAGCAAGCAGTCGTTATGCAAGTCCAAGCATTTTATAATGGTTCTTATCCATCGTCTTCTTACGGACGGACAGAAGTTTTCAAATATTTTTATTATTTATAATTTACAAATCCCCGACTTCACGTTGAAAAATGCTGATTACTCCTAAACGACTAAACCGATTTTTATGAATCATGGCTAGAAACACTCTCGATTAAGTCACCTTTTAAACAAAAAAAAAAAACTAGATCAAAATCGGTTCATCCGTTTGACAGCTACGATGCCACAGACAGACATACAGACACAGACACATCAAACTTATAACACCCTCTTTTAGTTCGGAGGTTAAAAACCGCTATATTATGAACAGATAACTAAATTGAAATTATATCATCATCGTCAGCCTTCCATGGCCCACTGCTGGGTATAAGCCTCCTTTTGTCTACGCCAAAAGTTGAATTAATATACATCTGAAGAATTTCTTCATGTTGCTAACCTCAAGATACGGCTTAAGGAAACCCTCATTACGACGTCCCTAAGGTGAGCACCTCGAGCTCGGGATTACAGGTAGACCGTCGTTTGCTTTTAACATAACCCTTCTTGATGCTGCGACAGTTGGGTGACAATTGACGAGCATTGTTCTATGTTTTACTGAATGCTGTAAAACATGTGGGGCAGAGTTTTAAGGTTCAGAAGATGTTCTGTACCCCAAAACTCTACCTTGTTTGCGGGGCGGTAAACGAGACACAATTTTTACTGCTATAACCGTTTGTATACCGCCCCGCAAAGTGGTAATCCAATCAAAATCCTTCTTATACAAGATTGTGGTCAAGAGCATCTTGTATAAAAAATTGAATCATCAAACAAGCCATTTGGACAAGAATACTAAAATTAAGAAAATCCGTTTAGCGGTTGAAACGAAATTGAATAACAAACTTCCCAACTAACCCTTTATGCACCTTAATATTTTTCGCTACTACGTACTTATTGTAACAGAAGCACGGTCTCGAATTAATGCCGCACAAATTAAGTTAAACTTTTTCCCAAGAAATTGCGGCGTCCTACTGTTGAGGTGGAACTTGGGAAGTTTCCGCTTCATCATTAGTATTCATCCACAAGTGTCCGCAGCAAACCTGATTACAACTCAACATGCAGGCGATGGACTTCATTTTAGAAAGACATTCAAAATAAATCTTGAAACTTTGATTCATTTTGCGAATGCAGTTTTATTCCTCCTCCGTATTCTTGCCTATCCACACGGGAAACAGGCTTGATGATCCGAGGGGAATTTGAAAATCTTTCTTAAACTTTTGCGCTTAAAAGCCAAGACAAAAAGAAGCAGATTGGTTCCAACTCCAAAACCCGCGTAAGTATAACTTTTCTCTTCATTATTCATATTTCTTGCGTTTAACTGTCTCAACATTATCTCCGTAAATAAAAACTCTAGAATCACTTTTGTTTCAACAGCTCATTTGGGAATTCCCTAATAAACAGGACTGAGTTCGAAACTTGGAGATGTGGGAGGAAAGTTCACGGCGTGCTCCCTAAACTTGCTAATCTAAAATAGAACTGAGCTGGACACCTGGGGCCCGATCGAGAATCGGACCCCTGGATAGAAAAAACTATCGAGTGAAGTACCTGAGGAATAGAAAGCCATAAATAACAAATTTTACAAACAAATAAATACATGATTGCAGTCCTAGACGTCATTTTAGCCTATTTCGCCCGGGATAAAGTCCAAATGGATGGGTGACCCTGTCAACAAGCATCGAGAATTATATTGGATAACTCACATACTTACATACATGAATTCAAAAAACTTTATTTTTAGGTATACCGAAATAACCTTCTTTACCCTTAGAATAAATAATTCCGTATTTCAGATTACAGAACTGATAAAGCAAAATATTTATTTATTCGAAGTGTAGATAGATTGTAAACATACAAAAAAATATTTTTATACCATAGTTTATAACCTTAAATCTAACCAACTGGAGTTTTCAGGGTACTTGTTGCTCGGAGAGGCGGGCGGTGGTGGGGGGGGGGAGACTTGCGGAACCCAAATTAAGTTTGTTCGTTCTTGTGGTTGATTTACACATTCTCGAGGTTTGGCTAAAGTTTCGTTACAATTCTCTATTGAATCATGGAACCCAGTCCTATACGTATATCTCACAACTATTTGATATATTTATGCTCTCTTTATCTTCTTGTTATTCATTTTCTTCCATGAATATATATGATAAAACTGTAACTGATCTGTGTCTGTATATGTATTACATCATCCTATGGGAGATATTGAAAACAAAACTATGAGAAGTCTTTATAGGGCCAATAGATCCAAAAACTTTTTTCTGTACACGCATTACGCAAAAACTATTGGACCAAATTTGATGCGGTTTTTATTATTGTATTGTTTAAGGCATAACTTTAAATCTGGCGTAGTACATCTTGATACGCCGCTCAAAGCCTGAGATATTGACAATAGTACATTACGCATGGACGAAGTCGCGCGCACAAGCTTGTTCCTACTAAAACGTGAAAGTTTGTGAGAATGGATATTTGTTCTCTTTCTCGTATAAACTCTTAAACGGAATTTGATCAATTTTGGTACTTTGTTTGTAATATATTGGGTAAAACTAAACGCGGGCGTTTCGCATTGCTGCCGCCAGAGGGCGTTCGGGGTTTTCACACTGCTAGCGCGAATGGCTCGCGGACGGTCGCCATTGCATTGCCCTATGCGATATCGGTTTGATTTTTAATACGCGAGAGGTTCCGCGTTCTTTGATTGCTAATTAGCTTGAGTTGTGTTTGTGAATTTCCTGTTTGTTAAATAACTATTGAACTTTGTGTTTGTGTACCCGTCATGGTGACTTTTTCTTGTGAGAGGTGAAACGTGGCTGGCGGTTCACATCTGGCTGTTCCCGAGTGAAACTACGGGAAGAAATCTATTTATTTGTCCTGGGGAATTGAGATCTCAAGGGTTAGGTAGGGTGATTAGGAATTCCCCCTTCCCGAAGATACTCAAGTTTGGATCCGAAGAGAAAGAAGATTTAGCTTGGTAAGTGTTTTTTAAGTGTAATTAATTTATAGGTTAGGTTATCATATAGGGCCCTGTAGCTCCCTTCATAAGCTACGGTGGTAGCAGACTGCGTTAAGTTATTTAGGTTTTAGTCGGGCAAACGTGGTGCCGCGTGGAGATTTCTTCCCGGTACTTATTTTTTACCGGTGGTTTTTTCCCGGTGAAGTTCCGGTACAGAATTCTTCCCGCCGCTTCGTTTGTCCGGATTCGCTCTGCGCACATTTTCTGGCAGCAGAGCGTAGTTGCTCTGCACATTTTCTGGTAGCAGAGCGTAGTTGCTCTGCACATTTTCTGGTAGCAGAGCGTAGTTGCTCTGCACATTTTCTGGTAGCAGAGCGTAGTTTATCTACCCTCTATTTGTTCGTTTGTAAAAAATAATTAATTGTTTGTAAAAATTATTAGATTTTTCTTAGTTTGTTTGTATAAGAATATTTGTAACCTTTTTTGTATTTGTTTGCGGTTTGTACCGTGCGTTCCGGGTTTGTGCCATTCTCATACCTACCGCGGTTCTTCGTGTAGTTGCTTGATTTTGTTGTTTTTTATTTACCTTTTGTTATTTTTTGTTTGTGACTTGACGCGATGGCGAAGGCCTCCAATGCTAGGGCGACACTCGCCAACGAATTGAGATGGTTTGTGACGGCCGGAGGACTCCTGTCCCGGAAGGACAGGGAGGGCGCCATACTGCTAAGAGCGGATCACCTCCACTCACGATTGATTAGCGCGGAAGCGGCCATGGCGGCGCTTACCGAAGCCGATCTTACCCCGGAGGCCTACGCAGGTCACATGGCGGACATGGACCAGATCCTGAGTCTGCACGATGATATCGCGGAGGCGGTGACCGCAATAAGGGCGAGACAGGCTGGCGGACCAGCCTCGCACACCTGTTAGACAGGAAGGACCAGCGGTTACTGGTCGGCTCCCCACCCTTCAGCTGTCCCACTTTGGGGGTAGGATGGAGGAGTGGGTAGCATATAAAAATATGTTTGAGTCCCTGGTCGTAGCACGACAGGATTTGTCGAAGGCCCAGAAGATGGCCTACCTCCTCTCCACTCTTGAGGATGAAGCGCGGTCGCTCATCCAGCACCTCCGGGTGGAGGACGACCAGTACGATACGGCTTGGGAGTTATTGAACTCCCGCTACCAAAATTTACGTTTGTTAGCGGATGCGCACGCCGCACAGTTGATGGCCCTGCCCAAGGTGGCCAACAGGGCACAGTTGCGCCTGCAGTTGCTCACGCCCGTTACAGTGGCCTGTAACGCGCTCCGCACACTGGGGCTGCCGGTGGACCAATGGTCCTTTTTGCTGGTGCACATAGTATTGGGCAAATTACCCAATGACATCCGCTCGCGGTTTGAGCGCGAGAATGCGGAGCGGGATAGCACCACCCTACCAACCTTCACTGACTTGGTGAAGTTTTTGGAGTTTGAGGCACGGGCGGCTGAGAATACCATGACGGACTCAGCGCCATCCAGAGCGCCTGAACGTAGGCCCTTGGAACCCTCATGGCGAGGGAGGCCCCAACAGGGACGGCAACCGCCACCGCGTGGAGCTGGTGCGCGGGTTGCACACACGGCAGCAGTCGCGAGGGACGCGGACTGCCTGCAATGTGGTCGGATGGGCCACAGCCTGCTGCAATGCAGGGACTGGCAGGGACTGCCAGTACAAGATCGGCGCCGCATGGCAAAGCGGCATGAACTTTGCTTTTACTGTTTGGGCAGTCACTATGCACGTGACTGTCCCAGAGCCATACCATGCAGTGCATGCCGTGGGCTGCACCACGTGATGCTCTGCATGAACCGGAACGGGGATGGCCCCCGGTTGTTGAGGCAGGGGTCCCCTATGGGCGGGGGCGCTCCTGCGCGAAGCCCTCCACCATCGGACGGAGGACGCGGCTTCGCTCGTCGCACCCCCCTCGGGAGGGGGTCGCGTACCGGCGCGGGTCTTGGCGGACCGGGACCACGCGCCCCAAGGTCGTGGCCAGTATGTGGCTGGCCAGGCCCCGGATAGGGCCCCCATGGGCGGGGGCCCTAGATCGGACGTGAGAGTGGGGACACCCCCCTCCACGCGGGTTACCAATACCCAACACATGCAGCCGCAGCGGTTTTCTCCGCCGCTGCACGAGTACCCACGGCTGGAGTACCACCCGCCGTACCATATGTATGGCCGGGCCGCGGGTTATGCCCCCCCTCAGATGGGGATGTGCACTCGCCCGCCATATTATCCGGGTCAGTGGCGCGCCCCTGGTTTGGAGAGAGTGGGGAGCCCGTAACTAGCTTGCTCCCTTGCTGGGACAGAGCCGCGGACGGTTCTGCTCCCTACCGCGGTGGTCCGCGTATGGGGTCGTGGGGGGGAAGCCATTAATTTGAGAGCTCTGTTGGACTCAGGGGCTCAAAGCAGTTTGGTTACCACTCGAGTGGCACGCCAGTTAGGTTTAGTCGTGGAAGACTCGCCTGTGCCACTTCTTGGAGTTGGTGGCATACAAGTGAAGTGTCTGACGGGCCAGACACTTGTCACCTTTTCTTCGCTGAAGTCCTCCACAATGAGGATCACGACTTCGGCTATGGTAATGGATACCATTGCGGGTTGGCACCCCTCGACAGACATACCGCCGGGTGTGTTGTCTTTGGTTTCGGGTCTGGATTTGGCCGACCCCTTTGTCTTTCATCCCGGCCCAGTGGACTTGCTCCTGGGCTCGGACGTATTGGGTTGGATTTTGTTGGATACACAGAAGGCTCTGGGTTCGTCTTCACTGATGGCAGTGTCTACGATTTTTGGTTTTGCCCTGATGGGCCCTGTGTTTGATAATGGCACCGCGGAGGAGCCACCGGTTGTCGCATCTGCGTCCTTGGCCAAGACCATGCAAAGGTTTTGGGAGGTGGAGGAGCCACCTATGAGTTCCAGGATGGATCCGGAACACGCTGAGTGCGAAGCCCTTTTTCGATCGACCACGGAGAGGTTGCCCTCCGGTCGGTTTGTAACTAGGTTACCCTTTGTTGCCTCTCGTCCTAGCCTAGGGCAAAGTAGGGCGCTTGCGGAGAAACGACTGCTGTCCATGGAGCGACGCATGCAGCGTGACCACGTACTTCGCGATAAATATATTGAATTTATGCGCGAGTACGAGGATTTGGGTCACATGTCTCCGGCTCGAGTTGATTGGAGCTCAACTGAGCATTATTTTTTGCCCCACCACGCGGTGGTGAAGGCCTCAACGGGCAAGTTGCGGACTGTCTTTGATGGGTCCGCACCCACTTCGAACGGAGTTTCGTTGAATCTATGTTTGCATTCAGGTCCCAAATTGCATAGGGACATAATTGACATCATCTTGAACTTTAGAAGACATCAAGTGGTTTTTGGTGCGGACATCCGGATGATGTTCCGCCAGACAGTCATACATCCTGAGGACAGGCGATTCCAGTTGATACTCTGGCGTGAGCGCCCTGAGGATCCTGTGACGGTGTATGAACTCAATACAAACACCTATGGTTTGAAATCTAGTCCCTATATCGCCATCAGATCATTGCTTGAATTGGCAGAGCGGGAACGGATCCGCTTTCCCCGTGGGGCTTCCGTGCTGTCACGTGACTTGTATGTAGATGACGTGTGCACCGGAGCCCAAAGTATTGAGGAGGCCCTCCTACTGCGGGATGAATTGATCGAAATATTGAAGACAGGTGGCTACGAGCTACGTAAGTGGTTGTCCAATGAGCCTAGAGTTTTAGAAGGGATCCCGGAGGATCACCAACAGAACCCTCACCTGTTCGAGGATGTGGATGATCCCAACAGGATAGCGGTGCTGGGCATGCAGTACCAGCCGCTAACCGATATTTTTACATTCCAAGTGGACTTGGAAATACCAAAGGTCTGGACTAAGAGAACGGTGTTGTCCGTAATAGCCCGTATGTTTGATCCAAGCGGTTGGATCAGTCCAGTGATATTCTCTGCGAAGTGTCTTCTTCAGAGACTTTGGACTTTGGGCGTCTCGTGGGACGAACCGCTGTTTGGTCCTCCATTGGATGATTGGCTCGAGTTGTTTTCATCGATTAAGGAAGTCAATCGGATTGCCTTGCCTCGTCGAATATTGCCCCCCGGGAAATATCGAGCCAGCCTGCATGGCTTTTGTGACGCGTCGGAGCGAGGCTACGCCGCGTCAGTCTATATGCGGACAGTTGACGCCGATGGCCGGGTCAATGTCTCGCTTTTGTTAGGGAAGAGCAAGGTCGCCCCCATCAGGACTAGGCTGACTATTCCCAAGCTTGAGTTGAGTGGAGCTCACCTTCTCTCTAAATTGTTGCATCACGTTGCCAGTGAACTGGCGGCCACGGTCGAAATACGGGACATCTTCGCCTGGTCGGATAGCCAGGTCGCGCTTGCATGGTTGCGCGCGGCCCCACATACCTTGGAGGTTTTTGTGGGAAATCGGGTTTCCCAAATCCAGAATATCGGAATTGATATAACATGGAGACATGTGCCGGGAGAGCTTAACCCAGCGGACTGTGCCTCCCGAGGTTGTACGGCACCAGAATTGGTGTCACACCCGCTCTGGTGGGGTCCAGAGTGGCTGATGGGATCAGAAACTTCTTGGCCTGTCTGTCAGACAGATGTTACTTCTTTGAGTTTGACTGGGCTCCGTGTACATGCTGTAGTCGCTGAGACGACGTCGGAGCCGGATTGGCTACTTGCTCGGTATAGCAGTTTGGATAAGCTTCTGGGTGTTACCAGTTGGATTAAGCGTTTCATACATAATTGTAGAAACCCACAGGCAAAGCGGTTGGAGCCGATTGCAGGTGCAGAAGAGCGCCGGAGCGCATTGTTGCATTGGGTCCGTGTCGTGCAGACCGGACGGTTTGAGTCAGAGCTTCGTATCTTGCGCGACGCACGCGCTAAGTTGAAGGGCGCGGTCGCTCGTTTGAACCCGTACATCGACTCGGATGGGCTTCTTCGGGTTGGAGGCAGGCTCCGGAAGGCGGATCTTCCATATGAGACTCGCCATCCTCTGTTGTTGCCCAAGGGCGGACCCTTGGTGCAGCTTTTGGTGTCTGATCGACACATTCGTAACGCCCATGCTGGGTGCAATGCTTTGTTGGCTATTTTGCAACGCGAGTTTTGGATTTTGTCTGCCCGAAGAGCAATCCGTAGTGTCCTGTTTCGATGTATTGCATGTTATAGGTTGAAGGCATCCACGATGCAACCACAGATGGGTGATTTGCCCGCTGATCGAATCCGACCTTCGAGACCGTTTGACGGCGTTGGAACCGATTTTGCCGGTCCCTTTTCGATCAAGGCTTCTCCCTTTCGTAATGCCCGTATTGTGAAGGGCTATTTGTGTGTATTTGTTTGTTTGGCCACCAAGGCTGTCCATTTGGAGGTGGTATCGGCTCTGACTACGGAGGCCTTCGTCGCCGCGTTGGATCGCTTTGTTTCGCGTCGAGGTCTACCTTCCCTTATTAGGTCTGACAATGGCACAAACTATAAAGGAACTGTAAATTATCTTAAGGATGTTTCTGTGTTTATTGATAAAAATTGTACTAGTTTAAGTCAAATTGCTGCCCAAAGGGGAATAACCTGGAAGTTTAGTCCCCCAAGTTGCCCCCATTGGGGAGGGATTTTTGAAGCGGCTGTGAAATCCGCAAAGACCCACCTCCGCCGCATTATCGGAGAAACGGCTCTAACTTTTGAAGAGCTGGCCACAGTGTTTTGTAAAGTTGAGGCGGTCCTCAACTCTCGTCCTCTCTGTCCGCTATCTCCAGATCCAAATGACTTGGAAGCTCTCACCCCTGGTCATTTTTTGGTGGGAGGGCCTTTGAATGCCCTGCCCGAATACCCGTGGAAGGACGAACGCGTATATCGGTTGTCGCGTTTTCAAATGTTGCAGCAAATGAGCCAGGACTTTTGGCGTCGCTGGTCGCTTGAATATTTGCATTTGCTGCAGCAAAGAGTGAAGTGGACAGACAGGACTGAGCCTCCCAGGGAGGGTGATTTAGTATTGTTAAAAGAGGCAAATTTGCCCTCATTGCTTTGGCGACGAGCTCGCATATTACGTTTGATTCTTGGCGGAGATGGCACTCCGCGTGTGGCTGAGGTGTTGGTCGACGGTTCGATTTTAAGGAGAGGTGTGACCTCTCTCGCCCGCCTTCCCGTAGAGTAAGCTAGCGGTCTGCTTCTCAGACCGGGACGGGGGGATGTTTGTAATATATTGGGTAAAACTAAACGCGGGCGTTTCGCATTGCTGCCGCCAGAGGGCGTTCGGGGTTTTCACACTGCTAGCGCGAATGGCTCGCGGACGGTCGCCATTGCATTGCCCTATGCGATATCGGTTTGATTTTTAATACGCGAGAGGTTCCGCGTTCTTTGATTGCTAATTAGCTTGAGTTGTGTTTGTGAATTTCCTGTTTGTTAAATAACTATTGAACTTTGTGTTTGTGTACCCGTCATGGTGACTTTTTCTTGTGAGAGGTGAAACGTGGCTGGCGGTTCACATCTGGCTGTTCCCGAGTGAAACTACGGGAAGAAATCTATTTATTTGTCCTGGGGAATTGAGATCTCAAGGGTTAGGTAGGGTGATTAGGAATTCCCCTTCCCGAAGATACTCAAGTTTGGATCCGAAGAGAAAGAAGATTTAGCTTGGTAAGTGTTTTTTAAGTGTAATTAATTTATAGGTTAGGTTATCATATAGGGCCCTGTAGCTCCCTTCATAAGCTACGGTGGTAGCAGACTGCGTTAAGTTATTTAGGTTTTAGTCGGGCAAACGTGGTGCCGCGTGGAGATTTCTTCCCGGTACTTATTTTTTACCGGTGGTTTTTTCCCGGTGAAGTTCCGGTACAGAATTCTTCCCGCCGCTTCGTTTGTCCGGATTCGCTCTGCGCACATTTTCTGGCAGCAGAGCGTAGTTGCTCTGCACATTTTCTGGTAGCAGAGCGTAGTTGCTCTGCACATTTTCTGGTAGCAGAGCGTAGTTGCTCTGCACATTTTCTGATGCAATGGCGGACACCACACGCGACATGCGGGGAAAGCCACGAGCAAAAGCTAGTATATAGACTAAGAGACTATTTGTTCAGTGGTCAGTAACGCAGAATAATTCTAATAAGAAAATAATAACATTTTCCACTGAAATGGAAAATACTATCTCATTATAGTTCAGTGGGTCGACAAATAAACAATATTTGTGCGAAAACGTTGATTCAGCAGTCGTTATTATCAATTTATCGTGCAGAAACAATAAAGCACATGTATTTAGATAGTGCGTGCGTACTTATATTGGTCGAGTGCCGTCGAGCGAGTAGGCTAACTAATAGCTAAGCGAGTGATTTGGTCAAAGATATACAAAACCACAACAGTTCACTTTTCAAATTTGCAGTCTTTTGGTCTAACGCGCATTTTGAGTAATGTATAAAATTATTGACTGTTCTCTAACACTCGTGATGACCTGACATTGACCACCGAGTAACACAATACTGGTGAAAAATAAGTTATTGGAAGTGACAGCAAAATCTCTTAGGTTGGGTTGCACCGAAATTAAAGTTTTTGTTGTGGTTACTGCCAAAGTTATTGTCATACTATTTGACAACTGGTGCAAGTCTTCTGTTACTGTTAAAGAAAGCCGGTGCAACTCCGCCTAAGTTATTTTTTTAATATCTTTGATTTGATTTACACTAGGTATCACTTTTTGACATCAATAAATTTTCTGATGATGAAATATCCAAAGCGCAAGTAGGGAAGAAGCAGTCATCAGAATTACGATGCAAGCAGCGCCACTAACGCAGACGTGTAGCTTCTCTTTCCCGCGGCTCGCGCTCGCGCGCCCACTCTGAACATTCTCGAGGCAGGTGCTCGTAAACATTTATGGTCAAATCGATATAGCAAAACAATAGCAGATGTTTATGGCTAGTTTAGGGACTTGAGATAAGGCGGATGAAAAATTGGGCACAGAAAATGTCAGTATAATATACAATAACCTGAATAATTATAAGTATTTCAGATGGACTTGAACAAAGTTGTGTACCCAATAGTAGATACTAAATGACTCTTTATAAATATAATAAAAGATCTTATAAATAAGCACTTCACCGATTTCCTAAATACAGACAGAAAATAGAAGGCTTGAGAAGGATGGCGTTAGATCACCATTCGCCAACCGTGGGGAGTACCACACATTTCTGGCAGTAGACAGAAATTGATTGAACAGCTCAAAATTCCATCCCATTTGGTACAACTACATTCACCTGGTTGTATTCTCCATGGGATACATATATATACGCATGAAAAAAATATATTGATTTAAACCTAATATGGACATATTTTCTCCGTTCTGCGCCAATATCGCACTGTGTGATTTATGGCACAAATATTTTACGAAGCAATTAAAACGCGCTTCCCGTGTATTTTTGCAAGTACTTTTTTTGCTTTGTTTTAAAAACAGATATAATTAAACATTATTGTTGTAAGTATATATTTACCATACCAGCGACCCACCTTGGTGTAGAGTTAAAACTGACGCCGTTCGGCACAGTTTCAATTGAACCACAGCGGCCATGTACCAGCCGATATAAAATTCTAAATGATATTTTAGTTGCATTAAGTCACATCAAAATCCATTCCGTTATTTAGCGGATAGACAGACATCAAAAGTGACTTTCTTTTATTTAACAAATCACACAAACTTAGTTGAACTGTTATAGCATTAAATCAAACAATATAGAACAAATTGAAATTTACCAATAGAAGTTTAAAAAATTATGCCACGAGTATATTACAAATTACAACTAAAACAAAGCTCCTAATTGAGTGAACTACCGATATCCGTATTTCCTCCACAGTTTCTCTCTCGGACGTTATTTGATTCAATTTTCCAATTCCGACACGTTCCGTGGCGAGGCGGCTCCATTGCATTGAATCCCATTACTTCTCATTACGTTTTATCACGTACGACTCCTCACAATATATCAACTCAAAACTAGACCCTAATGACTACAACACAAAATTCCAAATCGCGTAGCCGAAGCACATATTTGTATGCAAATACGTTCGTGCGACGATTTATGAATGGTATTGATAAGGGTATGATGTATAGTCGTAGCTCGTAGCCGATAAACGTCGTAGCGGCTACGAAGTAGCTACGTGATGCTACGACGACGCCGGACAAAGGCGCCGCGTCGTCGCCGCGCGCTCCTCCTCTGAATACATACTCCAATTTTAGTGGATATCATATTGTTTTAGCAGGACTTGTTACCGGTACAAAATTTTCCACACATTTAATCTCTCGGAACGTACCGGTTCTTTCCGGTACTTTATATGAGGATTTGGTACCGATGCCAACCGGTAACATGCCCTGGATGCAGCACTGATTACAGGCAAACAAAACCGCAATCAAAGGGAAATTAAGCAGATACAAAAGGCTAAAACCAAAAGTTACTGTGGCCAGTGGCAGCAGTCCAAGCAGCTTATATTTTACATAACAGTTTTACAGATTTCGGCAAAACCTCATTATAACCCTCGCCGAGTTGCCCGTGGACATAGTCTCCTGACCTGGACCGAGGTCCAAGTCAGATCCAGCAGAACCACTTTGGATATCATTGCACTATATACAAAACAATTTCATTTCAAACTATATAACCTCCAGACAAAGAGTCCCGTCTCGCCGGTGGAGAGACACCTTGCGTATCGCCGCGCCGGCGCGGCGTCGTCGCCAAACTTCACTCATAAGACGAGACGAGCGATTGGGTTCTTCCAATCATCGGTAATGGCAGTTCGATCTCGCTGTCGTCGGCGTCTCGGTTCCTACAACGGAATGCGTGCGTGTGCGTACCTACTCGCAGCTGCAACGGTTGATTGAACCACAGAGAGACCGTCTGTGTCCATAAATCTAAACTAAGTAATATAAGAGAAAATGTTTGTTCGCAATGGATAAACCAACAAAACTTTAAAAGTATAGAAGCGATTTATTTTCAGGGGATTCATGTAATCTCCATTCCCACAAACTTACATTAACCACACTTTAGTGTACTATAGGAGTAATAAGAATTAGTTAATGTTTTTCCTTTGTACTTGTCCATAATTTGAAACCGGGTCGAAAAGCTAGTCCATCCAGTCATATTTTCAGCTAAATGAACTCTTCCTAAAATGGTACAGCTGTCGTCAGTAGTCGTCACAACACGGCGAACAAGAGAAGCCCATTAGCGCTTGTGATGACGTCGCGCGTGAGGTTGCGTTCATACTGAAGGAACCTACACAGATCGTATCTTACACCTTTACATTTATTGAGCAGTGAAGGCGTATGCGTTCCCAGAGGACACCAGCTGTGTACAGGGAATTATTGTTTATTCTTGGTACAACTGTTACCTGTACATCCTATTTCCTTCTAATCCTACTGCCTATCAATTTCTGCTATTGTGAGTTTGTGTGTTTGACTCAATCACCCAAAATCTACTGATATATCGATTTTGATGAAATTAGGTACACTTCTACATACATACATTCTATCACGCCTTTTTTCCGTAGGGGTAGGCAGATTATAATAGATTACGATTACTAGTAGAAGTACACTTCTGCGGTAGAATAATACCGGGAATAGCACTCGGGGTTGGTGTTTTATCCCGAAATTCCTGCAACTCGTACTTCAATATGTTCGTGTCATACCTAATCCCTGACGAGGTGTGTAATGTCTCAAGGATTTAGACTGACAGGTCACACGTTGCGTATTGTGGGAAAACCGAAAATGCGAAATCTAGTAATTTTAGTGTGTACGCACCCTAGGAGTATGATCCCTTCTCAGTAGAAAATAATCACAGCATTTTTTCATATTTGAAAAATATGTATACCTAGGTACTTTCCTAATTCATGTCATGATTAAATGGTTCCCAAAAGCCTATTTTTCATTCCACGGATTGGCTTCAATTTAGAACTCCGCACTTATGGTAACTTCATTAAGATAATAACAGTAGGTAGGTACCTAATGGATTTAACGTCTAGCTCAGCGGTACGTAGTACTTATATTAATTCTGTGTCAGCGGGTAAAAATGATGAGCTATGACCACATGTCGAGATTGGGCACTGAATCCGCACACTGCGAGTAGGTATTTGTATTTTTGTATTTATTTATTCGTGAACAAAAAAAATTTTGTTTGAATTATAAAAGAACTTAATCCTTCCCAAACCAAAATTCATCCAGAGAGCAACAACACTTTTCCACAAGTTGAGCTTTTAACTTTTCATTAAATGTTTTTCTACTATGTAGATAATAATAGCCTATAGCCTTTAGAGTGTGAGTCCCTTCAGAATTACTGGAGGTACCTAACCTATTTCAATATGCAGTATTTTGTCCCCCCAATTTGCTTGCAACGCTATGCGAAGTTTACATTGCATTCACCCATTGCTGTAACTGGCCTGAATATTAAACGTTATATCGATATTTGCAAGTTTATTAAGTTAATTAGTTCGTAGCCGACATTTGACCCCCGTAGTGGCCGCCAGCCTTGAACCACATGGTACTCATAGCAAGCAATATCGTGCGGTGGACCTATAAGTTACGTTTTTTATTGCTTTACATCATCTTGCCGGCCGACCTCCTTTTGAGTCCATTGTTTATGTTTCATTAAAACTAACAATGAAAGATGAAACATCACGCACCTAAATGAATTTTGAAAATTCCACCATTAGGGGGTGAAATGGGTAGAAAACGATATCACGCGGGTGAAGCCGAGCGCAAGCTCATCGTCATACCGTATGGCGTGAGCCGGCAGAAAGGAAGAGAGGCAACGAACTAATATAAGTACCATTATATACCATATTTATATATATTCAATGAAGAGAGGCAACAACGGAACAACCTCAGATCAAATAAAACAGACCTCGCGATTCGCCGCCGGCAATACGGCCTGCATCAGCAGCTTCCACAATGAGGGCCGGTCTAAGGAGTATTCTATTATACTCCTTGGCCGGTCTAGTCAGGCGGCGGCGGCAGATTATCTGGATTCCATCCCATACCTTTACCTATGTCGTTGGGCATAAAGGCTCCCGGGTTGAAAGGTGCGTTCATATCAAGCGCGCCTTTCCCAGCGGAACACTAAGGATTGGAGGCGCCTCCAAATCGGAATGTCATCCCGCTCCGACGAGAGCGAGCCGAGACCAAACGAACAAACTCACTTTCGCATTTATAGGTAATATTATCCCTACTTCCCTAAATAGGAATAACATATGGACAAAGGTGGCTGGGGCTGGTTGGATCACAGAACTATATCGAGCCTGTGGGTTGGAAAGTAGGTAGGTATGTAGTTTCATAGACGCTTTGAAACTACCTACCCGCGTTAGTAAGCAGAAATACTGACTTTTATCTGCCATCTTCATAATGAAAAATTATTAAGTAGGTAAGTAGTTCACCATATAGGTACATATTTTAGAATCGTCCGTTGAAATTAAAAATAAAATATGAATACTGTGACTTACCGATTTCTATGCCATCATTCTATACACGTCGGTCGCGCGTCTTCGACCGAAGACCATCTAAATTAATTCTTTCTAGATGACCATCTAAATTAATTCTTTTTCAATAGTCACACCACCACACGACATCATCACCATTACGAGGGTAATTATGAATTGTTTCCGAGATAATCGCAAAAAACATCAAAATCCGTGCAAAGTTGCAGCATTTTACGATAATAGTTTTTAAATTCAATGCATTTTTCAAATAGATAACCTAAAATCTAAACACATTCAAACTCGCGCGCGCGCCGCGCCGCCCGCCTTTAAGTTTCGTTGTCGACACTTGCAACGCCTCCACGCCCGACCGCACTGGCGCTCAGCGAGCGACTGCCGCTGCCAGTCCGTTTTCCGGTTTTCCAAATTCAAAAACCGAAAAAAGGGACGCACGAATGTTGATTGTATGTTATCTTCTAGACGATACCCTCTATGATGCACGTTGAAATCACAGGCGAGAAGTACTTACGTATCAGAATATTGAAAAACAATTGATTTACGTAGTATATAGGTACCTAATTTGTTTGCAACGGCCCTGCTCGTTTGCCTTACCTGTAGGTATTTTATAAAACACGATTTTCATGGCCATGTGCCACCTGTCTAAAATGACCATTATTGATAAACAATACAACAGATGTATTACCTATCACAACAGGAGCACCGTTGTCACCTCGCAGCCCCATTAGCCTGACAGCAGACACTCGCTCCGACGCCCACTCACTAACACAATAGGAGTGTGGCACAGACACCATATTACTATCCTCCTTGATCATTACTCAAACAAATATTCGTGCAGATATTACAAAAAACATCCTTGCTTTATTAGCTTTACAAAAAGGTATAATAATCAGGTAAAATATTTGTGATTCCTAAAAAAAAACCTTGACAAAGTATGTAAGGGAGGGGTCTCGAAGGATAAGGTGATTAGAGTAAAGTGTGAAAAAATGAATGAAAGGGTAATTAATTTCTACCAAGTCACTCAGCTGTCTTCTAATTTCTTGAGCCGTTTTCTTTCATGATAGGTATATCTTTATTTAAGGGTTTCTTCATTTTGTAGGGAATTGAATAATTGGAAGGAGAAATATGTGGTTCCAACACGATGGCTGTCCTGGTGTTGTATAATCAGTGGTCCTGCGTACTACATGATATGCGTTCGAGATTAGCTGGATGAGAACTACCTCCCTAGTACACAGATGGATCGGAAGAGGCGGTCCTCTGCCATGGCCTACCAGGAGTTCAGTTTGGACTCCATTGGAATACTACTTATTGAGACATATGAAAACGATCGTTTATAAAGATCCCTTATCAAATGAAGAAACCCTTAAAAAAAGTATTATTTAAGCGGCTGAAGAAATTAGAAGGCAGCTAAGGAGCGACGTGATGAAAAGTTAATTAAGACGTCGAATGAGTTTTTGTATTAGAAGAAGGGGCAGTAATCTTGAAAACGAATTGTTATTTATTATTAAACTTACTTTTTTACCCTTTTATTCATTTTTTCACCTTTTTCTCAAAGCACCTTTTCGTTCGAGACTCCTCCCTTAACTACTTTATCAAGGTTTTATTTCAGAATCACAAATATTTTACCTGATTATTATACCATTTTAGCGCTTTTTAAAGCTAATAAAGCAAGGATGTTTTCTGTAATATCTGCACAAATATTTAATATTAGACTTTTTTGAGAAAATTGTGTCTAAAGTTGAAAGTCATAGAAAAAATTATTAACAAAATACGGGTTATGAAGCTAAATTTTCCATTTCCTTGTTAAAGATTTTGGTTTTCTTTACAAAATAGTTTAGATCAAACATTTGTAAAAATAAAATCGTTTTAAAAAACTAGGTAGGATTAAAAAAAAAAGAAATACACGACAAAATCTACGCAAAAGTGCCTTTTTCTCAAAACATCTAAAATGTAAAATATCTCTGAAACGGTTAACTTTTGGATAAGGCAATAGGGGGTAAAAACAATTTGTTTTGATCAATACTAACACCTCTCAACGGATGTAGGTTGACTTACCAGTAACCCTATACTTTCTTCATATAATAAAGTTTTATACGGAATACCCAAAATATTACCTAAATACAAAAGTTTTGATTCTACGGGACGGATTTTTAGAAGACTTTTTTGCAATTTGACAATCTTCTACTACACATGGGTAGAAATATACCGGGAAAGCACATACTCGTAGGATTGGAATTACTCACAAACAAGTTGTTTCATTTTCCACGATCTTCAGCCATGAGCTGGACGAATTTTGGATGAATTGCAGCCGACTTGTTCACGCTAGTTCGAGCGGCAAACTTTATCATCCCTGTTAATATTATAATTATTGCGCTTTACTTAAGTAACTAGTATACCTAAGCCTACTGTGCGCAGAGAATCCGGGCAAACGAAATGGCGGGAGGGTTCGGTACCGAAAAATTTACCGGGTAAAAAAAGTACCGGTAAAAACCTCGACCCGGCACTACGTCTGTCCGACTAAAACCTAAACTAACTTAATCTATACGCAGACTGCTACCACCATAGTTTATAACGGGAACTACAGAACCCTGTATATTAAACCTAACTTAATAAATACAACCACCCACAAGCTCAAGGGTCCACTTACCAAACTTAATCTTCCTGCTCTTCGGATCCAATCTTGAGTGTCTTCGGAAAGGGGGGATCCCTAATCACCCTACCTAACCCATGAGATCTCAATTCCCCAGAACAAATAAATAGATTTCTTCCCGAAGTTGGCTCGGCAACAGATAGATGTGAGCGACCAGCCACGCGTCACATCTCACAGGAAAAAGTCACAATAACGGGTTACACAAACACAAACTTAATAGTTATTTAACAAACAGGAAATTCACAAATATAACTCAAACTAATTAACCATCAAAAGACGCGGGACCTCTCCGCGTATTAAAATCAAACCGATATAGCACAGGACAATGGCGGCCGTCCGCGACCCATTCACGCGAGCCATGTGAGAACCCCGAACGCCTGGCGGCGACAATGGGAAGCGCCTGCGTTTCGTTTCAACCATTATATTACAAACATCCCCCCGTCCCGGTCTGAGAAGCAGACCGCTAGCTTACTCTACGGGAAGGCGGGCGAGAGAGGTCACACCTCTCCTTAACATCGAACCGTCGACCAACACCTCAGCCACACGCGGAGTGCCATCTCCGCCAAGAATCAAACGTAATATGCGAGCTCGTCGCCAAAGCAATGAGGGCAAATTTGCCTCTTTTAACAATACTAAATCACCCTCCCTGGGAGGCTCAGTCCTGTCTGTCCACTTCACTCTTTGCTGCAGCAAATGCAAATATTCAAGCGACCAGCGACGCCAAAAGTCCTGGCTCATTTGCTGCAACATTTGAAAACGCGACAACCGATATACGCGTTCGTCCTTCCACGGGTATTCGGGCAGGGCATTCAAAGGCCCTCCCACCAAAAAATGACCAGGGGTGAGAGCTTCCAAGTCATTTGGATCTGGAGATAGCGGACAGAGAGGACGAGAGTTGAGGACCGCCTCAACTTTACAAAACACTGTGGCCAGCTCTTCAAAAGTTAGAGCCGTTTCTCCGATAATGCGGCGGAGGTGGGTCTTTGCGGATTTCACAGCCGCTTCAAAAATCCCTCCCCAATGGGGGCAACTTGGGGTGTTTGTAATATATTGGGTAAAACTAAACGCAGGCGTTTCCTGTTATCGCCGCCAGGCGTTTTGGGGTTACCACACTGCTAGCGTGGATGGCGTCGCGTGTGGTCCGCCATTGCATTGTCCAGGGCGATATCGGTTTGATTTTAATACGCGGAGCGGTCTCGCGTCTTTTGCTTGTTGTTTAGTTTGAGTGATAATTGTGAATTTCCTGTTTGTTAAATAACTATTGAATTTGTGTTTGTGAAAAACTCTGTTATTGTGACTTTTTCTTGTGAGAGGTGAAACGTGGCTGGCTGTTCACATCTGGCTGTTCCCGAGTGAAACTACGGGAAGAAATCTATTTATTTGTCCTGGGGAATTGAGATCTCAAGGGTTAGGTAGGGTGATTAGGAATTCCCCTTCCCGAAGACACTCAAGTTTGGATCCGAAGAGAAAGAAGATTTAATTTGGTAAGTGTTCAATTGTAGTTAATTTATAGGTTAGGTTATCATATAGGGCCCTGTAGCTCCCTTCATAAGCTACGGTGGTAGCAGACTGCGTTAAGTTAGTTAGGTTTTAGTCGGGCAAACGTGGTGCCGCGTGGAGATTTTTTCCCGGTACTTATTTTTACCGGTGGTTTTTTCCCGGTGAAGTTCCGGTACAGAATTCTTCCCGCCGCTTCGTTTGTCCGGATTCTCGCTGCCACATTTTCTGGCAGCAGAGCGTAGTTGCTCTGCACATTTTCTGGTAGCAGAGCGTAGTTGCTCTGCACATTTTCTGGTAGCAGAGCGTAGTTTATCTACCCTCTATTTGTTCGTTTGTAAAAAAATAATTAATTGTTTGTAAAAATTATTAGATTTTTCTTAGTTTGTTTGTATAAGAATATTTGTAACCTTTTTTGTATTTGTTTGCGGTTTGTACCGTGCGTTCCGGGTTTGTGCCATTCTCATACCTACCGCGGTTCTTCGTGTAGTTGCTTGATTTTGTTGTTTTTTATTTACCTTTTGTTATTTTTTTTTGTGACTTGACGCGATGGCGAAGGCCTCCAATGCTAGGGCGACACTCGCCAACGAATTGAGATGGTTTGTGACGGCCGGAGGACTCCTGTCCCGGAAGGACAGGGAGGGCGCCATACTGCTAAGAGCGGATCACCTCCACTCACGATTGATTAGCGCGGAAGCGGCCATGGCGGCGCTTACCGAAGCCGATCTTACCCCGGAGGCCTACGCAGGTCACATGGCGGACATGGACCAGATCCTGAGTCTGCACGATGATATCGCGGAGGCGGTGACCGCAATAAGGGCGAGACAGGCTGGCGGACCAGCCCCTCGCACACCTGTTAGACAGGAAGGACCAGCGGTTACTGGTCGGCTCCCCACCCTTCAGCTGTCCCACTTTGGGGGTAGGATGGAGGAGTGGGTAGCATATAAAAATATGTTTGAGTCCCTGGTCGTAGCACGACAGGATTTGTCGAAGGCCCAGAAGATGGCCTGTTTGTAATATAATTGCTTGGAACGAAACACGGGCGTTTCGCATTGCTGCCGCCAGAGGGCGTTCGGGGTTTTCACTTTGCTCGTGCGAATGGCTCGCGGACGGTCGCCATTGCTATGCGATATCGGTTTGATTTTTAATACGCGAGAGGTTCCGCGTTCTTTGATTGCTAATTAGCTTGAGTTGTGTTTGTGAATTTCCTGTTTGTTAAATAACTATTGAACTTTGTGTTTGTGTACCCGTCATGGTGACTTTTTCTTGTGAGAGGTGAAACGTGGCTGGCGGTTCACATCTGGCTGTTCCCGAGTGAAACTACGGGAAGAAATCTATTTATTTGTCCTGGGGAATTGAGATCTCAAGGGTTAGGTAGGGTGATTAGGAATTCCCCCTTCCCGAAGATACTCAAGTTTGGATCCGAAGAGAAAGAAGATTTAGCTTGGTAAGTGTTTTTTAAGTGTAATTAATTTATAGGTTAGGTTATCATATAGGGCCCTGTAGCTCCCTTCATAAGCTACGGTGGTAGCAGACTGCGTTAAGTTATTTAGGTTTTAGTCGGGCAAACGTGGTGCCGCGTGGAGATTTCTTCCCGGTACTTATTTTTTACCGGTGGTTTTTTCCCGGTGAAGTTCCGGTACAGAATTCTTCCCGCCGCTTCGTTTGTCCGGATTCGCTCTGCGCACATTTTCTGGCAGCAGAGCGTAGTTGCTCTGCACATTTTCTGGTAGCAGAGCGTAGTTTATCTACCCTCTATTTGTTCGTTTGTAAAAAATAATTAATTGTTTGTAAAAATTATTAGATTTTTCTTAGTTTGTTTGTATAAGAATATTTGTAACCTTTTTTGTATTTGTTTGCGGTTTGTACCGTGCGTTCCGGGTTTGTGCCATTCTCATACCTACCGCGGTTCTTCGTGTAGTTGCTTGATTTTGTTGTTTTTTATTTACCTTTTGTTATTTTTTGTTTGTGACTTGACGCGATGGCGAAGGCCTCCAATGCTAGGGCGACACTCGCCAACGAATTGAGATGGTTTGTGACGGCCGGAGGACTCCTGTCCCGGAAGGACAGGGAGGGCGCCATACTGCTAAGAGCGGATCACCTCCACTCACGATTGATTAGCGCGGAAGCGGCCATGGCGGCGCTTACCGAAGCCGATCTTACCCCGGAGGCCTACGCAGGTCACATGGCGGACATGGACCAGATCCTGAGTCTGCACGATGATATCGCGGAGGCGGTGACCGCAATAAGGGCGAGACAGGCTGGCGGACCAGCCCCTCGCACACCTGTTAGACAGGAAGGACCAGCGGTTACTGGTCGGCTCCCCACCCTTCAGCTGTCCCACTTTGGGGGTAGGATGGAGGAGTGGGTAGCATATAAAAATATGTTTGAGTCCCTGGTCGTAGCACGACAGGATTTGTCGAAGGCCCAGAAGATGGCCTACCTCCTCTCCACTCTTGAGGATGAAGCGCGGTCGCTCATCCAGCACCTCCGGGTGGAGGACGACCAGTACGACACGGCTTGGGAGTTATTGAACTCCCGCTATCAAAACTTACGTTTGTTAGCGGATGCGCACGCCGCACAGTTGATGGCCCTGCCCAAGGTGGCCAACAGGGCACAGTTGCGCCTGCAGTTGCTCACGCCCGTTACAGTGGCCTGTAACGCGCTCCGCACACTGGGGCTGCCGGTGGACCAATGGTCCTTTTTGCTGGTGCACATTGTATTGGGCAAATTACCCAATGACATCCGCTCGCGATTTGAGCGCGAGAATGCGGAACGGGATAGCACCACCCTACCAACATTCACTGACTTGGTGAAGTTTTTGGAGTTTGAGGCACGGGCTGCTGAGAATACCATGACGGACTCAGCGCCATCCAGAGCGCCTGAACGTAGGCCCTTGGAACCCTCATGGCGAGGGAGGCCCCAACAGGGACGGCAACCGCCACCGCGTGGAGCTGGTGCGCGGGTTGCACACACGGCAGCAGTCGCGAGGGACGCGGACTGCCTGCAATGTGGTCGGATGGGCCACAGCCTGCTGCAATGCAGGGACTGGCAGGGACTGCCAGTACAAGATCGGCGCCGCATGGCAAAGCGGCATGAACTTTGCTTTTATTGTTTGGGCGGTCACTATGCACGTGACTGTCCCAGTGCCATACCATGCAGCGCATGCCGTGGGCGGCACCACGCGATGCTTTGCATGAACCGCAACGGGGATGGCACCCGGATGTTGAGGCAGGGGTCCCCTATGGGCGGGGGCGCTCCTGCGCGAAGCCCTCCACCACCGGACGGAGGACGCGGCTTCGCTCGTCGCACCCCCCCTCGGGAGGGGGGTCGCGTACCTGCGCGGGTCTTGGCGGACCGGGACCACGCGCCCCAAGGTCATGGCCAGTATGTAGCTGGCCAGGCCCCGGATAGGGCCCCCATGGGCGGGGGCCCTAGATCGGACGTGAGAGTGGGGACACCCCCCTCCACGCGGGTTACCAATACCCAACACATGCAGCCGCAGCGGTTTTCTCCGCCGCTGCACGAGTACCCACGGCTGGAGTACCACCCGCCGTACCATATGTATGGCCGGGCCGCGGGTTATGCCCCCTCAGATGGGGATGTGCACTCGCCCGCCATATTATCCGGGTCAGTGGCGCGCCCCTGGTTTGGAGAGAGTGGGGAGCCCGTAACTAGCTTGCTCCCTTGCTGGGACAGAGCCGCGGACGGTTCTGCTCCCTACCGCGGTGGTCCGCGTATGGGGTCGTGGGGAGAAGCCATTAATTTGAGAGCTCTGTTGGACTCAGGGGCTCAAAGCAGTTTGGTTACCACTCGAGTGGCACGCCAGTTAGGTTTAGTCGTGGAAGACTCGCCTGTGCCACTTCTTGGAGTTGGTGGCATACAAGTGAAGTGTCTGACGGGCCAGACACTTGTCACCTTTTCTTCGCTGAAGTCCTCCACAATGAGGATCACGACTTCGGCTATGGTAATGGATACCATTGCGGGTTGGCACCCCTCGACAGACATACCGCCGGGTGTGTTGTCTTTGGTTTCGGGTCTGGATTTGGCCGACCCCTTTGTCTTTCATCCCGGCCCAGTGGACTTGCTCCTGGGCTCGGACGTATTGGGTTGGATTTTGTTGGGTACACAGAAGGCTCTGGGTTCGTCTTCACTGATGGCAGTGTCTACGATTTTTGGTTTTGCCCTGATGGGCCCTGTGTTTGATAATGGCACCGCGGAAGGAGCCACCGGTTGTCGCATCTGCGTCCTTGGCCAAGACCATGCAAAGGTTTTGGGAGGTGGAGGAGCCACCTATGAGTTCCAGGATGGATCCGGAACACGCTGAGTGCGAAGCCCTTTTTCGATCGACCACGGAGAGGTTGCCCTCCGGTCGGTTTGTAACTAGGTTACCCTTTGTTGCCTCTCGTCCTAGCCTAGGGCAAAGTAGGGCGCTTGCGGAGAAACGACTGCTGTCCATGGAGCGACGTATGCAGCGTGACCACGTACTTCGCGATAAATATATTGAATTTATGCGCGAGTACGAGGATTTGGGTCACATGTCTCCGGCTCGAGTTGATTGGAGCTCAACTGAGCATTATTTTTGCCCCACCACGCGGTGGTGAAGGCCTCAACGGGCAAGTTGCGGACCGTCTTCGATGGGTCCGCACCCACTTCGAACGGGGTTTCGTTGAATCTGTGTTTGCATTCGGGTCCCAAATTGCATAGGGACATAATTGACATCATCTTGAACTTTAGAAGACATCAAGTGGTTTTTGGCGCGGACATCCGGATGATGTTCCGCCAGACAGTCATACATCCTGAGGACAGGCGATTCCAGTTGATACTCTGGCGTGAGCGCCCTGAGGATCCTGTGACGGTGTATGAACTCAATACAAACACCTATGGTTTGAAATCTAGTCCCTATATCGCCATCAGATCATTGCTTGAATTGGCAGAGCGGGAACGGATCCGCTTTCCCCGTGGGGCTTCCGTGCTGTCACGTGACTTGTATGTTGATGACGTGTGCACCGGAGCCCAAAGTATTGAGGAGGCCCTCCTACTGCGGGATGAATTGATTGAAATATTGAAGACAGGTGGCTACGAGCTACGTAAGTGGTTGTCTAATGAGCCTAAAGTTCTAGAAGGGATCCCGGAGGATCACCAACAGAACCCTCACCTGTTTGAGGATGTGGATGATCCCAACAGGATAGCGGTGCTGGGCATGCAGTACCAGCCGCTAACCGATATCTTCACATTCCAAGTGGACTTGGAAATACCAAAGGTCTGGACTAAGAGAACGGTGTTGTCCGTAATAGCCCGTATGTTTGATCCAAGCGGTTGGATCAGTCCAGTGATATTCTCTGCAAAGTGTCTTCTTCAGAGACTTTGGACTTTGGGCGTCTCGTGGGACGAGCCGCTGTTTGGCTCTCCATTGGATGATTGGCTCGAGTTGTTTTCATCGATCAAGGAAGTCAATCGGATTGCCTTGCCTCGTCGAATATTGCCCCCGGGAAATATCGAGCCAGCCTGCATGGCTTTTGTGACGCGTCGGAGCGAGGCTACGCCGCGTCAGTCTATATGCGGACAGTTGACGCCGATGGCCGGGTCAATGTCTCGCTTTTGTTAGGGAAGAGCAAGGTCGCCCCCATCAGGACTAGGCTGACTATTCCCAAGCTTGAGTTGAGTGGAGCTCACCTTCTCTCTAAATTGTTGCATCACGTTGCATGTGAGCTGGCGGCCACGGTCGAGATACGGGACATCTTCGCCTGGTCGGATAGCCAGGTCGCGCTTGCATGGTTGCGCGCGGCCCCACATACCTTGGAGGTTTTTGTGGGAAATCGGGTTTCCCAAATCCAGAATATCGGAATTGATATAACATGGAGACATGTGCCGGGAGAGCTTAACCCAGCGGACTGTGCCTCCCGAGGTTGTACGGCACCAGAATTGGTGTCACACCCGCTCTGGTGGGGTCCAGAGTGGCTGATGGGATCAGAAACATCTTGGCCTGTCTGTCAGACAGATGTTACTTCTTTGAGTTTGACTGGGCTCCGTGTACATGCTGTAGTCGCTGAGACGACGTCGGAGCCGGATTGGCTACTTGCTCGGTATAGCAGCTTGGATAAGCTTCTGGGTGTCACCAGTTGGATTAAGCGTTTCATACATAATTGTAGAAACCCACAGGCAAAGCGGTTGGAGCCGATTGCAGGTGCAGAAGAGCGCCGGAGCGCATTGTTGCATTGGGTCCGTGTCGTGCAGACCGGACGGTTTGAGTCAGAGCTTCGTATTTTGCGCGACGGACGCGCTAAGTTGAAGGGCGCGGTCGCTCGTTTGAACCCGTACATCGACTCGGATGGGCTTCTTCGGGTTGGAGGCAGGCTCCGGAAGGCGGATCTTCCATATGAGACTCGCCATCCTCTGTTGTTGCCCAAGGGCGGACCCTTGGTGCAGCTTTTGGTGTCTGATCGACACATTCGTAACGCCCATGCTGGGTGCAATGCTTTGTTGGCTATTTTGCAACGCGAGTTTTGGATTTTGTCTGCCCGAAGAGCAATCCGTAGTGTCCTGTTTCGATGTATTGCATGTTATAGGTTGAAGGCATCCACGATGCAACCACAGATGGGTGATTTGCCCGCTGATCGAATCCGACCTTCGAGACCGTTTGACGGCGTTGGAACCGATTTTGCCGGTCCCTTTTCGATCAAGGCTTCTCCCTTTCGTAATGCCCGTATTGTGAAGGGCTATTTGTGTGTATTTGTTTGTTTGGCCACCAAGGCTGTCCATTTGGAGGTGGTATCGGCTCTGACTACGGAGGCCTTCGTCGCCGCGTTGGATCGCTTTGTTTCGCGTCGAGGTCTACCTTCCCTTATTAGGTCTGACAATGGCACAAACTATAAGGGAACTGTAAATTATCTTAAGGATGTTTCTGTGTTTATTGATAAAAATTGTACTAGTTTAAGTCAAATTGCTGCCCAAAGGGGAATAACCTGGAAGTTTAGTCCCCCAAGTTGCCCCCATTGGGGAGGGATTTTTGAAGCGGCTGTGAAATCCGCAAAGACCCACCTCCGCCGCATTATCGGAGAAACGGCTCTAACCTTTGAAGAGCTGGCCACAGTGTTTTGTAAAGTTGAGGCGGTCCTCAACTCTCGTCCTCTCTGTCCGCTATCTCCAGATCCAAATGACTTGGAAGCTCTCACCCCTGGTCATTTTTTGGTGGGAGGGCCGTTGAATGCCCTGCCCGAATACCCGTGGAAGGATGAACGCGTATATCGGTTGTCGCGTTTTCAAATGTTGCAGCAAATGAGCCAGGACTTTTGGCGTCGCTGGTCGCTTGAATATTTGCATTTGCTGCAGCAAAGAGTGAAGTGGACAGACAGGACTGAGCCTCCCAGGGAGGGTGATTTAGTATTGTTAAAAGAGGCAAATTTGCCCTCATTGCTTTGGCGACGAGCTCGCATATTACGTTTGATTCTTGGCGGAGATGGCACTCCGCGTGTGGCTGAGGTGTTGGTCGACGGTTCGATTTTAAGGAGAGGTGTGACCTCTCTCGCCCGCCTTCCCGTAGAGTAAGCTAGCGGTCTGCTTCTCAGACCGGGACGGGGGGATGTTTGTAATATAATTGCTTGGAACGAAACACGGGCGTTTCGCATTGCTGCCGCCAGAGGGCGTTCGGGGTTTTCACTTTGCTCGTGCGAATGGCTCGCGGACGGTCGCCATTGCTATGCGATATCGGTTTGATTTTTAATACGCGAGAGGTTCCGCGTTCTTTGATTGCTAATTAGCTTGAGTTGTGTTTGTGAATTTCCTGTTTGTTAAATAACTATTGAACTTTGTGTTTGTGTACCCGTCATGGTGACTTTTTCTTGTGAGAGGTGAAACGTGGCTGGCGGTTCACATCTGGCTGTTCCCGAGTGAAACTACGGGAAGAAATCTATTTATTTGTCCTGGGGAATTGAGATCTCAAGGGTTAGGTAGGGTGATTAGGAATTCCCCCTTCCCGAAGATACTCAAGTTTGGATCCGAAGAGAAAGAAGATTTAGCTTGGTAAGTGTTTTTTAAGTGTAATTAATTTATAGGTTAGGTTATCATATAGGGCCCTGTAGCTCCCTTCATAAGCTACGGTGGTAGCAGACTGCGTTAAGTTATTTAGGTTTTAGTCGGGCAAACGTGGTGCCGCGTGGAGATTTCTTCCCGGTACTTATTTTTTACCGGTGGTTTTTTCCCGGTGAAGTTCCGGTACAGAATTCTTCCCGCCGCTTCGTTTGTCCGGATTCGCTCTGCGCACATTTTCTGGCAGCAGAGCGTAGTTGCTCTGCACATCTTGAGGATGAAGCGCGGTCGCTCATCCAGCACCTCCGGGTGGAGGACGACCAGTACGACACGGCTTGGGAGTTATTGAACTCCCGCTATCAAAACTTACGTTTGTTAGCGGATGCGCACGCCGCACAGTTGATGGCCCTGCCCAAGGTGGCCAACAGGGCACAGTTGCGCCTGCAGTTGCTCACGCCCGTTACAGTGGCCTGTAACGCGCTCCGCACACTGGGGCTGCCGGTGGACCAATGGTCCTTTTTGCTGGTGCACATTGTATTGGGCAAATTACCCAATGACATCCGCTCGCGATTTGAGCGCGAGAATGCGGAACGGGATAGCACCACCCTACCAACATTCACTGACTTGGTGAAGTTTTTGGAGTTTGAGGCACGGGCTGCTGAGAATACCATGACGGACTCAGCGCCATCCAGAGCGCCTGAACGTAGGCCCTTGGAACCCTCATGGCGAGGGAGGCCCCAACAGGGACGGCAACCGCCACCGCGTGGAGCTGGTGCGCGGGTTGCACACACGGCAGCAGTCGCGAGAGACGCGGACTGCCTGCAATGTGGTCGGATGGGCCACAGCCTGCTGCAATGCAGGGACTGGCAGGGACTGCCAGTACAAGATCGGCGCCGCATGGCAAAGCGGCATGAACTTTGCTTTTATTGTTTGGGCGGTCACTATGCACGTGACTGTCCCAGTGCCATACCATGCAGTGCATGCCGTGGGCGGCACCACGCGATGCTTTGCATGAACCGCAACGGGGATGGCACCCGGATGTTGAGGCAGGGGTCCCCTATGGGCGGGGGCGCTCCTGCGCGAAGCCCTCCACCACCGGACGGAGGACGCGGCTTCGCTCGTCGCACCCCCCCTCGGGAGGGGGATCGCGTACCTGCGCGGGTCTTGGCGGACCGGGACCACGCGCCCCAAGGTCATGGCCAGTATGTAGCTGGCCAGGCCCCGGATAGGGCCCCCATGGGCGGGGGCCCTAGATCGGACGTGAGAGTGGGGACACCCCCTCCACGCGGGTTACCAATACCCAACACATGCAGCCGCAGCGGTTTTCTCCGCCGCTGCACGAGTACCCACGGCTGGAGTACCACCCGCCGTACCATATGTATGGCCGGGCCGCGGGTTATGCCCCCTCAGATGGGGATGTGCACTCGCCCGCCATATTATCCGGGTCAGTGGCGCGCCCCTGGTTTGGAGAGAGTGGGGAGCCCGTAACTAGCTTGCTCCCTTGCTGGGACAGAGCCGCGGACGGTTCTGCTCCCTACCGCGGTGGTCCGCGTATGGGGTCGTGGGGGAAGCCATTAATTTGAGAGCTCTGTTGGACTCAGGGGCTCAAAGCAGTTTGGTTACCACTCGAGTGGCACGCCAGTTAGGTTTAGTCGTGGAAGACTCGCCTGTGCCACTTCTTGGAGTTGGTGGCATACAAGTGAAGTGTCTGACGGGCCAGACACTTGTCACCTTTTCTTCGCTGAAGTCCTCCACAATGAGGATCACGACTTCGGCTATGGTAATGGATACCATTGCGGGTTGGCACCCCTCGACAGACATACCGCCGGGTGTGTTGTCTTTGGTTTCGGGTCTGGATTTGGCCGACCCCTTTGTCTTTCATCCCGGCCCAGTGGACTTGCTCCTGGGCTCGGACGTATTGGGTTGGATTTTGTTGGGTACCCAGAAAGCTCTGGGTTCGTCTTCACTGATGGCAGTGTCTACTATCTTTGGTTTTGCCCTGATGGGCCCTGTGTTTGATAATGGCACCGTGGAGGAGCCACCGGTTGTCGCATCTGCGTCCTTGGCCAAGACCATGCAAAGGTTTTGGGAGGTGGAGGAGCCACCTATGAGTTCCAGGATGGATCCGGAACACGCTGAGTGCGAAGCCCTTTTTCGATCGACCACGGAGAGGTTGCCCTCCGGTCGGTTTGTAACTAGGTTACCCTTTGTTGCCTCTCGTCCTAGCCTAGGGCAAAGTAGGGCGCTTGCGGAGAAACGACTGCTGTCCATGGAGCGACGTATGCAGCGTGACCACGTACTTCGCGATAAATATATTGAATTTATGCGCGAGTACGAGGATTTGGGTCACATGTCTCCGGCTCGAGTTGATTGGAGCTCAACTGAGCATTATTTTTTGCCCCACCACGCGGTGGTGAAGACCTCAACGGGCAAGTTGCGGACTGTCTTTGATGGGTCCGCACCCACTTCGAACGGAGTTTCGTTGAATTTATGTTTGCATTCAGGTCCCAAATTGCATAGGGACATAATTGACATCATCTTGAACTTTAGAAGACATCAAGTGGTTTTTGGCGCGGACATCCGGATGATGTTCCGCCAGACAGTCATACATCCTGAGGACAGGCGATTCCAGTTGATACTCTGGCGTGAGCGCCCTGAGGATCCTGTGACGGTGTATGAACTCAACACAAACACGTATGGTTTGAAATCTAGTCCCTATATCGCCATCAGATCATTGCTTGAATTGGCAGAGCGGGAACGGATCCGCTTTCCCCGTGGGGCTTCCGTGCTGTCACGTGACTTGTATGTTGATGACGTGTGCACCGGAGCCCAAAGTATTGAGGAGGCCCTCCTACTGCGGGATGAATTGATTGAAATATTGAAGACGGGTGGCTATGAGCTACGTAAGTGGTTGTCTAATGAGCCTAAAGTTCTAGAAGGGATCCCGGAGGATCACCAACAGAACCCTCACCTGTTTGAGGATGTGGATGATCCCAACAGGATAGCGGTGCTGGGCATGCAGTACCAGCCGCTAACCGATATTTTCACATTCCAAGTGGACTTGGAAATACCAAAAGTCTGGACTAAGAGAACGGTGTTGTCCGTAATAGCCCGTATGTTTGATCCAAGCGGTTGGATCAGTCCAGTGATATTCTCTGCAAAGTGTCTTCTTCAGAGACTTTGGACTTTGGGCGTCTCGTGGGACGAGCCGCTGTTTGGCTCTCCATTGGATGATTGGCTCGAGTTGTTTTCATCGATTAAGGAAGTCAATCGGATTGCCTTGCCTCGTCGAATAGTGCCCCCCGGGAAATATCGAGCCAGCCTGCATGGCTTTTGTGACGCGTCGGAGCGAGGCTACGCCGCGTCAGTCTATATGCGGACAGTTGACGCCGATGGCCGGGTCAATGTCTCGCTTTTGTTAGGGAAGAGCAAGGTCGCCCCCATCAGGACTAGGCTGACTATTCCCAAGCTTGAGTTGAGTGGAGCCCACCTTCTCTCTAAATTGTTGCATCACGTTGCCAGTGAGCTGGCGGCCACGGTCGAGATACGAGACATCTTCGCCTGGTCGGATAGCCAGGTCGCGCTTGCATGGTTGCGCGCGGCCCCACATACCTTGGAGGTTTTTGTTGGAAACAGGGTTTCCCAAATTCAAAATATTGGAATTGATATAACATGGAGACATGTGCCGGGAGAGCTTAACCCAGCGGACTGTGCTTCCCGAGGTTGTACGGCACCAGAATTGGTGTCACACCCGCTCTGGTGGGGTCCAGAGTGGCTGATGGGATCAGAAACTTCTTGGCCTGTCTGTCAGACAGATGTTACTTCTTTGAGTTTGACTGGGCTCCGTGTACATGCTGTAGTCGCTGAGACGACGTCGGAGCCGGATTGGCTACTTGCTCGGTATAGCAGCTTGGATAAGCTTCTGGGTGTTACCAGTTGGATTAAGCGTTTCATACATAATTGTAGAAACCCACAGGCAAAGCGGTTGGAGCCGATTGCAGGTGCAGAAGAGCGCCGGAGCGCATTGTTGCATTGGGTCCGTGTCGTGCAGACCGGACGGTTTGAGTCAGAGCTTCGTATCTTGCGCGACGGACGCGCTAAGTTGAAGGGCGCGGTCGCTCGTTTGAACCCGTACATCGACTCGGATGGGCTTCTTCGGGTTGGAGGCAGGCTCCGGAAGGCGGATCTTCCATATGAGACTCGCCATCCTCTGTTGTTGCCCAAGGGCGGACCCTTGGTGCAGCTTTTGGTGTCTGATCGACACATTCGTAACGCCCATGCTGGGTGCAATGCTTTGTTGGCTATTTTGCAACGCGAGTTTTGGATTTTGTCTGCCCGAAGAGCAATCCGTAGTGTCCTGTTTCGATGTATTGCATGTTATAGGTTGAAGGCATCCACGATGCAACCACAGATGGGTGATTTGCCCGCTGATCGAATCCGACCTTCGAGACCGTTTGACGGCGTTGGAACCGATTTTGCCGGTCCCTTTTCGATCAAGGCTTCTCCCTTTCGTAATGCCCGTATTGTGAAGGGCTATTTGTGTGTATTTGTTTGTTTGGCCACCAAGGCTGTCCATTTGGAGGTGGTATCGGCTCTGACTACGGAGGCCTTCGTCGCCGCGTTGGATCGCTTTGTTTCGCGTCGAGGTCTACCTTCCCTTATTAGGTCTGACAATGGCACAAACTATAAAGGAACTGTAAATTATCTTAAGGATGTTTCTGTGTTTATTGATAAAAATTGTACTAGTTTAAGTCAAATTGCTGCCCAAAGGGGAATAACCTGGAAGTTTAGTCCCCCAAGTTGCCCCCATTGGGGAGGGATTTTTGAAGCGGCTGTGAAATCCGCAAAGACCCACCTCCGCCGCATTATCGGAGAAACGGCTCTAACTTTTGAAGAGCTGGCCACAGTGTTTTGTAAAGTTGAGGCGGTCCTCAACTCTCGTCCTCTCTGTCCGCTATCTCCAGATCCAAATGACTTGGAAGCTCTCACCCCTGGTCATTTTTTGGTGGGAGGGCCGTTGAATGCCCTGCCCGAATACCCGTGGAAGGACGAACGCGTATATCGGTTGTCGCGTTTTCAAATGTTGCAGCAAATGAGCCAGGACTTTTGGCGTCGCTGGTCGCTTGAATATTTGCATTTGCTGCAGCAAAGAATGAAGTGGACAGACAGGACTGAGCCTCCCAGGGAGGGTGATTTAGTATTGTTAAAAGAGGCAAATTTGCCCTCATTGCTTTGGCGACGAGCTCGCATATTACGTTTGATTCTTGGCGGAGATGGCACTTCGCGTGTGGCTGAGGTGTTGGTCGACGGTTCGATTTTAAGGAGAGGTGTGACCTCTCTCGCCCGCCTTCCCGTAGAGTAAGCTAGCGGTCTGCTTCTCAGACCGGGACGGGGGGATGTTTGTAATATATTGGGTAAAACTAAACGCAGGCGTTTCCTGTTATCGCCGCCAGGCGTTTTGGGGTTACCACACTGCTAGCGTGGATGGCGTCGCGTGTGGTCCGCCATTGCATTGTCCAGGGCGATATCGGTTTGATTTTAATACGCGGAGCGGTCTCGCGTCTTTTGCTTGTTGTTTAGTTTGAGTGATAATTGTGAATTTCCTGTTTGTTAAATAACTATTGAATTTGTGTTTGTGAAAAACTCTGTTATTGTGACTTTTTCTTGTGAGAGGTGAAACGTGGCTGGCTGTTCACATCTGGCTGTTCCCGAGTGAAACTACGGGAAGAAATCTATTTATTTGTCCTGGGGAATTGAGATCTCAAGGGTTAGGTAGGGTGATTAGGAATTCCCCCTTCCCGAAGACACTCAAGTTTGGATCCGAAGAGAAAGAAGATTTAATTTGGTAAGTGTTCAATTGTAGTTAATTTATAGGTTAGGTTATCATATAGGGCCCTGTAGCTCCCTTCATAAGCTACGGTGGTAGCAGACTGCGTTAAGTTAGTTAGGTTTTAGTCGGGCAAACGTGGTGCCGCGTGGAGATTTTTTCCCGGTACTTATTTTTACCGGTGGTTTTTTCCCGGTGAAGTTCCGGTACAGAATTCTTCCCGCCGCTTCGTTTGTCCGGATTCTCGCTGCCACATTTTCTGGCAGCAGAGCGTAGTTGCTCTGCACATGGGGGACTAAACTTCCAGGTTATTCCCCTTTGGGCAGCAATTTTACTTAAACTAGTACAATTTTTATCAATAAACACAGAAACATCCTTAAGATAATTTACAGTTCCCTTATAGTTTGTGCCATTATCAGACCTAATAAGGGAAGGTAGACCTCGACGCGAAATAAAGCGATCCAACGCGGCGACGAAGGCCTCCGTAGTCAGAGCCGACACCACCTCCAAATGGACAGCCTTGGTGGCCAAACAAACAAATACACACAAATAGCCCTTCACAATACGGGCATTACGAAAGGGAGAAGCCTTGATCGAAAAGGGACCGGCAAAATCGGTTCCAACGCCGTCAAACGGCCTCGTAGGTCGGATTCGATCAGCGGGCAAATCACCCATCTGTGGTTGCATCGTGGATGCCTTCAACCTATAACATGCAATACATCGAAACAGGACACTACGGATTGCTCTTCGGGCAGACAAAATCCAAAATTCGCGTTGCAAAATAGCCAACAAAGCATTGCACCCAGCATGGGCGTTACGAATGTGTCGATCAGACACCAAAAGCTGCACCAAGGGTCCGCCCTTGGGCAACAACAGAGGATGGCGAGTCTCATATGGAAGATCCGCCTTCCGGAGCCTGCCTCCAACCCGAAGAAGCCCATCCGAGTCGATGTACGGGTTCAAACGAGCGACCGCGCCCTTCAACTTAGCGCGTCCGTCGCGCAAAATACGAAGCTCTGACTCAAACCGTCCGGTCTGCACGACACGGACCCAATGCAACAATGCGCTCCGGCGCTCTTCTGCACCTGCAATCGGCTCCAACCGCTTTGCCTGTGGGTTTCTACAATTATGTATGAAACGCTTAATCCAACTGGTAACACCCAGAAGCTTATCCAAGCTGCTATACCGAGCAAGTAGCCAATCCGGCTCCGACGTCGTCTCAGCGACTACAGCATGTACACGGAGCCCGGTCAAACTCAAAGAAGTAACATCTGTCTGACAGACAGGCCAAGAAGTTTCTGATCCCATCAGCCACTCTGGGCCCCACCAGAGCGGGTGTGACACCAATTCTGGTGCCGTACAACCTCGGGAAGCACAGTCCGCTGGGTTAAGCTCTCCCGGCACATGTCTCCATGTTATATCAATTCCAATATTTTGAATTTGGGAAACCCTGTTTCCAACAAAAACCTCCAAGGTATGTGGGGCCGCGCGCAACCATGCAAGCGCGACCTGGCTATCCGACCAGGCGAAGATGTCTCGTATCTCGACCGTGGCCGCCAGCTCACATGCAACGTGATGCAACAATTTAGAGAGAAGGTGAGCTCCACTCAACTCAAGCTTGGGAATAGTCAGCCTAGTCCTGATGGGGGCGACCTTGCTCTTCCCTAACAAAAGCGAGACATTGACCCGGCCATCGGCGTCAACTGTCCGCATATAGACTGACGCGGCGTAGCCTCGCTCCGACGCGTCACAAAAGCCATGCAGGCTGGCTCGATATTTCCCGGGTGGCAATATTCGACGAGGCAAGGCAATCCGATTGACTTCCTTAATCGATGAAAACAACTCGAGCCAATCATCCAATGGAGAGCCAAACAGCTGCTCGTCCCACGAGACGCCCAAAGTCCAAAGTCTCTGAAGAAGACACTTCGCAGAGAATATCACTGGACTGATCCAACCGCTTGGATCAAACATACGAGCTATTACGGACAACACCGTTCTCTTAGTCCAGACTTTTGGTACTTCCAAGTCCACTTGGAATGTGAAAATATCGGTTAGCGGCTGGTACTGCATGCCCAGCACCGCTATCCTGTTGGGATCATCCACATCCTCAAACAGGTGAGGGTTCTGTTGGTGATAAATAAAGAAATTTGAATTTGAATTTGAATTTGATCCTCCGGGATCCCTTCTAGAACTTTAGGCTCATTGGACAACCACTTACGTAGCTCGTAGCCACCTGTCTTCAATATTACGATCAATTCATCCCGCAGTAGGAGGGCCTCCTCAATACTTTGGGCTCCGGTGCACACGTCATCAACATACAAGTCACGTGACAGCACGGAAGCCCCACGGGGAAAGCGGATCCGTTCCCGCTCTGCCAATTCAAGCAATGATCTGATGGCGATATAGGGACTAGATTTCAAACCATACGTGTTTGTGTTGAGTCCATACACCGTCACAGGATCCTCAGGGCGCTCACGCCAGAGTATCAACTGGAATCGCCTGTCCTCAGGATGTATGACTGTCTGGCGGAACATCATCCGGATGTCCGCACCAAAAACCACTTGATGTCTTCTAAAATTCAAGATGATGTCAATTATGTCCCTATGCAATTTGGGACCCGAATGCAAACACAGATTCAACGAAACCCCGTTCGAAGTGGGTGCGGACCCATCGAAGACGGTCCTCAATTTGCCTGTTGAGGCCTTCACCACCGCGTGGTGGGGCAAAAAATAATGCTCAGTTGAGCTCCAATCAACTCGAGCCGGAGACATGTGACCCAAATCCTCGTACTCGCGCATAAATTCAATATATTTATCGCGAAGTACGTGGTCACGCTGCATGCGTCGCTCCATGGACAGCAGTCGTTTCTCCGCAAGCGCCCTACTTTGCCCTAGGCTAGGACGAGAGGCAACAAAAGGTAACCTAGTTACAAACCGACCGGAGGGCAACCTCTCCGTGGTCGATCGAAAAAGGGCTTCGCACTCAGCGTGTTCCGGATCCATCCTGGAACTCATAGGTGGCTCCTCCACCTCCCAAAACCTTTGCATGGTCTTGGCCAAGGACGCAGATGCGACGACCGGTGGCTCCTCCACGGTGCTATTATCAAACACAGGGCCCATCAGGGCGAAACCAAAGATAGTAGACACTGCCATCAGTGAAGACGAACCCAGAGCTTTCTGGGTACCCAACAAAATCCAACCCAATACGTCCGAGCCCAGGAGCAAGTCCACTGGGCCGGGATGAAAGACAAATTAAATTAAATTAAATTAAATCGACTTTATTTCAGACTTACGTCCATATAAAATGTTAGTAACAATTTGATCTTATAAACTAGCGTTAGTAACATGTACACACAAAAACAAATAAAAGATTATAGTAGCTGCCTAAGGATGCAAGCAGTCTATAGTATTATGACTGCGTGCATCCTTATCCAGCGAGCCAGCATCGGCGAGTCCCACCGGTCTGCCAACACGCTCAGGATACTGTTGGGACTGTCGCGCATGCGTCTTAGGTGTGAAGCACATCTCTTTCTCATGATGGCATCGAAACCATCTACGTGAGCCTCTGCAAACATGCCAGAGGCACTGCAGTAGCGCGGCAGTCCCATCAATGCCCGGAACGCGTTATTGTATTGAACGCGAAGACCGTTGTAAGACAAGTCCGTATAGTTAACCCATAGACTGCAAGTGTAGAACGATTGGCAATACGCTCTAAAAAGCGTTATTTTAGCCTCTCTTGTACATCTAGCAAATCTACGGGCCAACATATTACAGCGAACAGACAACGACCTCCGCTCTCTCTCAATGTCCTGATTATCATTCAGGTTTTCTGTGACCCAATGACCCAAATACTTGAAGCTCTCGACTCTTTTCATAGAGGTGCCACAAAGTGAGAATTCAGGCACAGTAGTATAACGCTTGCGGTCAGGTTTAAAGATCATGAATTCACTCTTTACCGCGTTGTATTTGAGTCCATGAGTCACAGCATAACACTCGCAAATCTTTAAAAGTCTTTTCAAAGCTCCACTTGATGGGCTCAGCAGTACCAAATCATCTGCATAGCTGATGTTGTTGATACAGACTCCGCCCACATGACATCCGATTCCAGTACTGCTGAGCTCAGCAATCAGCTTATTCATATATAGATTGAAGAGCGTCGGAGAGCTTAACCCCCCCTGTCTCACGCCGCACTCCAACCTATACTCCTCAGATAAGGAATTTGCCCATCTGACATTGTTTCTCTGGTTGCCGTACCAATGTTTAAAGAGCGATATTATTTCTTTAGGCAGATCAGTCTCAGTGTTCATCTTTTCCCACAAAATATCATATGACACAAGATCAAATGCAGATGACAAATCCAAAAAACAAGCGTACACTGGAGTCTTTCTTGCCGTGTAGTACTGAACAGTCTGCTTGAGGCACAGGATGGCACTGTCTGTGGAGAGACCTGGTCTAAAACCAAATTGCGCATCATTTAACGTGACATGCTCATCCAAGCGCCTGCCAAGCAGGCCGTCCAGAACCTTTGCAACGATCGTGGCAAGTGAGATTGGTCTATAGTTCGACACGTCTGAGGCGTCACCTGTTTTGTTCTTTGGGATTGGTACAACAACAGTTCGCATTAAATTATCTGGAAGATACGAGTGACCAATACATAAATTAAAGAACAAAGACAACACTCGTGGCAGATGGACACCAGCATGCTGCAGATGTTCGATGCTAAGGTGATCATGTCCAGGGGATTTACCTCTCACCATATTCTTTATAATTTTGGCTACCGCTTTAGTGGAAAAAAACACGGTACGCTTCTGACCATCCGCCCCAGCATCGGACACCCGCGGCGCTGCCGGTCCCAGTGGGGACTCGACTCGAAAACGCTGTCTAAATACATTGGCAATGTCACTTGGCTCGTGAACACCAGACACACTCATGGGAAGGCTCACGCTATGCTTTAGTTTATTTGTGGCTTTCCAAAATTGACTAAAATTTTTATTTCGATGGTGCTCAGAGATTTTGTCCATCTTTAGTTGCTGCTGATTTTTTTGGCACCATTTCAGCTTTGCTTTAAAAATGCGTCTAGATTCACGCATTTCATTATAATAGCAGCCTGTCCCCGGTCTACCATGTAATAACCATGCTTGAAAACAACGTCGAGCCCTCTCATGCGCTTCACGAACAACTTTATTCCAGCCAGGTATATTCTTACTTTTCCTCTTATTAAAAGAACAATGGCTATAAGTTGCTGCATCTGAAAGTATGCTGACAATATTGTCATACATCTTGTCTAATAACAATCTATGATGGTGGTTTTTACACATATTATCGCAACATTCTGAAAATTCCATCGGAAAATCCATTAATTTAAATTTAGAATTACAAAAATTATGATATTTTGTTATTTGCTCAGAATCACGTTCTCCCCACCTTATTTTACTAATACAAGCATTTTCAGTATTTACTACAACTTTTGGCTTTACAACATTCAAGTTACATTCTATTATAACAGGATAATGATCCGACACGTAACTATCATAAATAACAGAAGCGGAAAGAACACAAGGCAGCGCGGCGCTCGTAACCACCACGTGATCTAACCACCTAAGGCTGCCGTTCAAGTCACTTACATAAGTATGACTATCATTAGGTAACAGATCTTTGTCAACACAAGTCCATAATTGTTCGGAGCAAAACGACATAAGTTCAAGGTCAAAAGACTCACCAGGGTGAGCGTTGAAGTCCCCCAACATGAATACGTACTCCACATTATAACTTTCCACAATAGCAGACATTTCACTGAGACACTCTGTAAATTCCACTAAATTTTTATCATCATCCGTCGGCATGTAAACCGAAAATAACATTATGCACTGATCACTGAGGTCAACTTTAATGGCGGCTAGCCTAACACTGTTACACTTCACTATAGAAACTGAAGGAAACATCGCCTTTCTCCAGAGAATGGCCACTCCGCCGTACGGTCTACCACGCAACACACCGACCGTCGTATCGACATCGGAGGTGCCCGTGAAGGCGAAGTCGCTGTCTATGCTCCCCAGGAACGCGAGATTTTCCGACAACAACCACGTTTCTTGAAGACATATGACGTCGGCTGTGCGACATAGCCGACGCACACATTCCAATGATCTATGGACACCCTGGCAGTTAAAAGATACTAATTTGACGTTACTAATCTTGAATTGCGATGTAACACCCCGGCCTTAAAGGCATTTCCTAAAGGGGTCGGCCAAATCCAGACCCGAAACCAAAGACAACACACCCGGCGGTATGTCTGTCGAGGGGTGCCAACCCGCAATGGTATCCATTACCATAGCCAAAGTCGTGATCCTCATTGTGGAGGACTTCAGCGACGAAAAGGTGACAAGTGTCTGGCCCGTCAGACACTTCACCTGTATGCCACCAACTCCAAGAAGTGGCACAGGCGAGTCTTCCACGACTAAACCTAACTGGCGTGCCACTCGAGTGGTAACCAAACTGCTTTGAGCCCCTGAGTCCAACAGAGCTCTCAAATTAATGGCTTCCCCCACGACCCCATACGCGGACCACCGCGGTAGGGAGCAGAACCGTCCGCGGCTCTGTCCCAGCAAGGGAGCAAGCTAGTTACGGGCTCCCCACTCTCTCCAAACCAGGGGCGCGCCACTGACCCGGATAATATGGCGGGCGAGTGCACATCCCCATCTGAGGGGGGGCATAACCCGCGGCCCGGCCATACATATGGTACGGCGGGTGGTACTCCAGCCGTGGTTACTCGTGCAGCGGCGGAGAAAACCGCTGCGGCTGCATGTGTTGGGTATTGGTAACCCGCGTGGAGGGGGGTGTCCCCACTCTCACGTCCGATCTAGGGCCCCCGCCCATGGGGGCCCTATCCGGGGATTGGCCAGCCACATACTGGCCATGACCTTGAGGCGCGTGGTCCCGGTCCGCCAAGACCCGCGCAGGTACGCGACCCCCTCCCGAGGGGGGTGCGACGAGCGAAGCCGCGTCCTCCGTCCGGTGGTGGAGGGCTTCGCGCAGGAGCGCCCCCGCCCATAGGGGACCCCTGCCTCAACATCCGGGGGCCATCCCCGTTCCGGTTCATGCAGAGCATCGCGTGGTGCAGCCCACGGCATGCACTGCATGGTATGGCACTGGGACAGTCACGTGCATAGTGACCGCCCAAACAATAAAAGCAAAGTTCATGCCGCTTTGCCATGCGGCGCCTATCTTGTACTGGCAGTCTCTGCCAGTCCCTGCATTGTAGCAGGCTGTGGCCCATCCGGCCACATTGCAGGCAGTCCGCGTCCCTCGCGACTGCTGCCGTGTGTGCAACCCGCACACCAGCTCCACGCGGTGGCGGTTGCCGTCCCTGTTGGGGCTTCCCTCGCCATGAGGGTTCCAAGGGCCTACGTTCAGGCGCTCTGGATGGCGCTGAGTCCGTCATGGTATTCTCAGCAGCCCGTGCCTCAAACTCCAAAAACTTCACCAAGTCAGTGAATGTTGGTAGGGTGGTGCTATCCTGCTCCGCATTTTCGCGCTCAAACCGCGAGCGGATGTCATTGGGCAATTTGCCCAATACAATGTGCACCAACAAAAAAGACCATTGGTCCACCGGCAGCCCCAGTGTGCGGAGCGCGTTACAGGCCACTGTAACGGGCGTGAGCAACTGCAGGCGCAACTGTGCCCTGTTGGCCACCTTGGGCAGGGCCATCAACTGTGCGGCGTGTGCATCCGCTAACAAACGTAAGTTTTGGTAGCGGGAGTTCAATAACTCCCAAGCCGTATCGTACTGGTCGTCCTCCACCCGGAGGTGCTGGATGAGCGACCGCGCTTCATCCTCAAGAGTGGAGAGGAGGTAGGCCATCTTCTGGGCCTTCGACAAATCCTGTCGTGCTACGACCAGGGACTCAAACATATTTTTATATGCTACCCACTCCTCCATCCTACCCCCAAAGTGGGACAGCTGAAGGGTGGGGAGCCGACCAGTAACCGCTGGTCCTTCCTGTCTAACAGGTGTGCGAGGGGCTGGTCCGCCAGCCTGTCTCGCCCTTATTGCGGTCGCCGCCTCCGCGATATCATCGTGCAGACTCAGGATCTGGTCCATGTCCGCCATGTGACCTGCGTAGACCTCCGGGGCAAGTTCGGCTTCGGTAAGCACCACCATGGCCGCTTCCGCGCTAATCAATCGTGAGTGGAGGTGATCCGCTCTTAGCAGTATGGCGCCCTCCCTGTCCTTCCGGGACAGGAGTCCTCCGGCCGTCACAAACCATCTCAATTCGTTGGCGAGTGTCGCCCTAGCATTGGAGACCTTCGCCATCGCGTCAAGTCACAAACAAAAAATAACAAAAGGTAAATAAAAAACAACAAAATCAAACAACTACACGAAGAACCGCGGTAGGTATGAGAATGGCACAAACCCGGAACGCACGGTACAAACCGCAAACAAATACAAAAAAGGTTACAAATATTCTTATACAAACAAACTAAGAAAAATCTAATAATTTTTACAAACAATTAATTATTTTTTACAAACGAACAAATAGAGGGTAGATAAACTACGCTCTGCTACCAGAAAATGTGCGCAGAGAATCCGGGCAAACGAAATGGCGGGAGGGTTCGGTACCGAAAAATTTACCGGGTAAAAA
>CM031583.1:15094471-15124245 GCA_018467065.1 Ephestia elutella
AGGGCTGAAGGTGTCGGGGAATATTGTGGATTATTGGTTTATGCCTTGAATGCCAACCAGCAACCTTAGAGCAACAGTCGCGCGACGGATTGCGATGCCACCAAAGTTGTCTAGATTAGTTTCTTGCTTTATTATTCGAAAATCACATGTTCAAATCCGAGGCAAAAGTAAAAAAAATAACATTGTTTCAAAATTTTAAAGAAAAGATATTTATAAAGTGATAGTTTACAAGCTACTTTTAAAAGTTTCAATTACGAGTAAAAACTAAGGAACAGAAATCAATAAATTACAAATTGTAAAGCCCCTTAAGAGCGTAGCCCCGCGGCAACGCGATCTTAAAATTTTAGGACAGTCCGGAAATATCTGGTTTTCCGAAATCACAAAAGCTGAATGCCGGGATTAAACGAAATGTTATAAAATGACACTTTCTTCCCCTTAATAACAAAGGTCAAATAGGGCCTTGCTTGAGCCATCAATAACAATCTCTCGATTTCCGACCGGCAGCAGACGGGGTAACTTCTACTCGGGGTAACGGTTTATTTTGCCCCGATGTTCTTAAATTTTATCTTCTTTTAATCTTTCGCGTTGAATTAGTTAGACTATAGTCAGTGTAGTCATTTACTAAATGTAAATACACGTACTACAGAGTGAGTCGCTCTGTGACCAAGATTCTTTGCAACAAGAAACACAATTAATTAGAGCATAATACAAAGGACTGTAATTTCATAGAAATTTGTCTAAAATTTTGTTCGTGTTGTTTTGTGTTTGTGGTGAGTGGACAAAAGGATGCATACTTGTTTATCCCAGAACATTAACAGTGTGAAGTGTTCCAGAGAGACTGTGACGTCACGGATCATGAATAGTGTATGGGGACGGGACGATGTTGTTAATATTGATGGGCGCCGATCAAAGGCGGGTCGAGTGCGCGAGCTGGTTTGTTTTTAAAAGTTGTGTTTTATATTCATCGAATTATGACGTCACATAATTACTTTTAGAACAAGCTGCGTGCGCCCCATGGCCTGATCCCGGGGGAATTTTTGGGGCAAAAGTAGTTTAGGTTTTGCTCTAACCGTAGTACTCGTGTAAAAATTTTGTTCAAATCTGTCCAGAATATTTTGCGTGTTTCACAATAACTTATCTACGCTTCGAGCCGCAAATACTTCCGCGCGCGGAACCCTAGATCTACGTTTAAAGAAAGTGTTACTATATTTGGTTAGCAGACAACCCCTGCTATTTTTCTATAATAAAAAATCTTTGCCACAAAACTCTAAAAAGCCTATCTTACGGCCCAATTTATATAATCTACAAATAACGCTATCTATACTACTACGATATAGGTATACATGAATCATCACTGATACAGATTATACGGACTTGAGTAGCATAGGAAATAGAATTCAATTCAGCCAACATCAGAGATATGATAACCCAAACCATTTGTACTTCCATATCTCAATACCCGAGCAAACTGTCCGAGACCCAGTTCATCAAAACTTACGCACAAACGGTTAAAGTTCGGATCTTTGAGAGCGTCAATCAGGCCGAGGCTCCGAGTGAACGACAATGCGCTTCATCAAGATCCTCGAAATTTGCTATCTGCGATCACGGAAACTGGAGAAAAATGGTTTGAATGTGTTTGTAATAAAATCTATGTTGTTTTGTCCGTTCGCCGCCGTAATATTCTAGCGCGTGCGGTAGTTTCATATTAGTAGCATCGCGCCGACGCGACGGCGACGGCTAGTCGCGAGCGACCATTTTGAATTAGTATTGGTTTTGGACTGCGCGCGCGAGGCCGTGTCGCGTGAAGTAACGGCCAGGTGCTCGGCCACCATCTTGCATGGTTCGTGTGTAGCCGCGTGGCGTGGCGTGTTAATTTTATTTAATTGTAATTGTGTATTTCATCGTTGTTAAATAACTAATAAGCTCGCGATAATTTGTGTTGTGCGAAAGAAATGTATTTAGACTGTTTGTTGTGAACGACGTGACTGGTGGCTGCCTGGGGACGCCGAATCCTGTTGCCGAGTGAACCCTCGTGAAGAAAGCAAGGTATTTATTCTGGGGATTGAGATCTCAAGGGGGTAGTTTGGGTGATTAGGGACCAACCCCCCCCCTTCCGAAGACACTCGAAGTTGGATCCGAAGATTAAGAAGATTCAGTTTGGTAAGTGGTTTGTAATTGTAGTTATTAAGGTAGGTTAGTATATAGGGCCCCGTAGCTCCCTACATAAGTTACGGTGGTAGCAGTCTGCGTATAGTTTAAGTTAGGTTCTAGTCGGACAGACGTAGTGCCGTGTCAAGTTCTTACCGTTATTTCGATTTACCGTCATTTTAAGATCCGGTCTGTTTTTAAGACCCGGTCTTTTCCGGTACAGAATCTTCCCGCCACTTCGTTTGTCCCGGATTCTCTGCGCACATTTTTCTGGTAGCAGAGCGTAGTTTATCTACCCTCTATTTGTTCGTTTGTAAAAGATAATTATTTGTAAAAATTATTAGATTTTAATTAGTTTGTTTATATAAGAACTTATAAAGATTGATTGTTTGATTTTAGATATTTGTAACCTTTTGCATTTGTTTCCGGGTTTGTGCCATTCTCATTCCTACCGCGGCTTTGCGTATTGTAGTTTGATTTTGTTTTTTATTTACCTTTTATCTTTTTTTATTTTTGTCTGTTTGTTTGTGACTTGACGCGATGGCGAAGGTCTCCAATGCTAAGGCGACACTCGCCAACGAACTGAGATGGTTTGTGACGGCCGGAGGACTCCTGTCCCGGAAGGACAGGGAGGGCGCCACACTGCTAAGAGCGGATCACCTCCACTCACGATTGAGTAGCGCGGAAGCGGCCATGGCGGTGCTTACCGAAGCCGAACTTGCCGCGGAGGTCTATACAGGTCACATGGCGGACATGGACCAGATCCTGAGTCTGCACGATGATATCGCGGAGGCGGCGGCCGCAATAAGGGCGAGACAGGCTGGCGGACCAGCCCCTCGCACACCTGTTAGACAGGAAGGACCAGCGGTTACTGGTCGGCTCCCCACCCTTCAGCTGTCCCACTTTGGGGGTAGGATGGAGGAGTGGGTAGCATACAAAAATATGTTTGAGTCCCTGGTCGTAGCACGACAGGATTTGTCGAAGGCCCAAAAGATGGCCTACCTCCTCTCCACTCTGGAGGATGAAGCGCGGTCGCTCATCCAGCACCTCCGGGTGGAGGACGACCAGTACGATACGGCTTGGGAGTTATTGAACTCCCGCTACCAAAACTTACGTTTGTTAGCGGATGCGCACGCCGCACAGTTGATGGCCCTGCCCAAGGTGGCCAACAGGGCACAGTTGCGCCTGCAGTTGCTCACGCCCGTTACAGTGGCCTGTAACGCGCTCCGCACACTGGGGCTGCCGGTGGACCAATGGTCCTTTTTGCTGGTGCACATTGTATTGGGCAAATTACCCAATGACATCCGCTCGCGGTTTGAGCGCGAGAATGCGGAGCGGGACAGCACCACCCTACCAACATTCACTGACTTGGTGAAGTTTTTGGAGTTTGAGGCACGGGCCGCTGAGAATACCATGACGGACTCAGCGCCATCCAGAGCGCCTGAACGTAGGCCCTTGGAACCCTCATGGAGAGGTAAGCCCCAACAGGGACGGCAACCGCCACCGCGTGGAGCTGGTGTGCGGGTTGCACACACGGCAGCAGTCGCGGGGGACGCGGACTGCCTGCAATGTGGCCGGATGGGCCACAGCCTGCTGCAATGCAGGGACTGGCAGAGACTGCCAGTACAAGATCGGCGCCGCATGGCAAAGCGGCATGAACTTTGCTTTTATTGTTTGGGCGGTCACTATGCACGTGACTGTCCCAGGGCCATACCATGCAGTGCATGCCGTGGGCAGCACCACGCGATGCTTTGCATGAACCGGAACGGGGATGGCACCCGGATGTTGAGGCAGGGGTCCCCTATGGGCGGGGGCGCTCCTGCGCGAAGCCCTCCACCTTTGGAAGAAGGACGCGGCTTCGCTCGTCGCACCCCCCCTCGGGAGGGGGGTCGCGTACCTGCGCGGGTCTTGGCGGACCGGGACCACGCGCCCCAAGGTCATGGCCAGTATGTGGCTGGCCAGGCCCCCGCCCCATGGGCGGGGGCCCTAGATCGGACGTGAGAGTGGGGACACCCCCTCCACGCGGGTTACCAATGCCCAACACATGCAGCCGCAGCGGTTTTCTCCGCCGCTGCACGAGTACCCACGGCTGGAGTACCACCCGCCGTACCATATGTATGGCCGGGCCGCGGGTTATGCCCCCCCTCAGATGGGGATGTGCACTCGCCCGCCATATTATCCGGGTCAGTGGCGCGCCTCTGGTTTGGAGAGAGTGGGGAGCCCGTAACTAGCTTGCTCCCTTGCTGGGACAGAGCCGCGGACGGTTCTGCTCCCTACCGTGGTGGTCCGCGTATGGGGTCGTGGGGGAAGCCATGAATTTGAGAGCTCTGTTGGACTCAGGGGCTCAAAGCAGTTTGGTTACCACTCGAGTGGCACACCAGTTAGGTTTAGTCGTGGAAGACTCGCCTGTGCCACTTCTTGGAGTTGGTGGCATACAAGTGAAGTGTCTGACGGGCCAGACACTTGTCACCTTTTCTTCGCTGAAGTTGCATTGCGGGTTGGCACCCCTCGACAGACATACCGCCGGGTGTGTTGTCTTTGGTTTCGGGTCTGGATTTGGCCGACCCCTTTGTCTTTCATCCCGGCCCAGTGGACTTGCTCCTGGGCTCGGACGTATTGGGTTGGATTTTGTTGGGTACCCAGAAAGCTCTGGGTTCGTCTTCACTGATGGCAGTGTCTACTATCTTTGGTTTCGCCCTGATGGGCCCTGTGTTTGATAATAGCACCGTGGAGGAGCCACCGGTCGTCGCATCTGCGTCCTTGGCCAAGACCATGCAAAGGTTTTGGGAGGTGGAGGAGCCACCTATGAGTTCCAGGATGGATCCGGAACACGCTGAGTGCGAAGCCTTCTTTCGATCAACCACGGAGAGGTTGCCCTCCGGTCGGTTTGTAACTAGATTACCATTTGTTGCTACACGTCCTAGCCTAGGGCAAAGTAGGGCGCTTGCGGAGAAACGACTGCTGTCCATGGAGCGACGCATGCAGCGTGACCACGTACTTCGCGATAAATATATTGAATTTATGCGCGAGTACGAGGATTTGGGTCACATGTCTCCGGCTCGAGTTGATTGGAGCTCAACTGAGCATTATTTTTTGCCCCACCACGCGGTGGTGAAGGCCTCAACAGGCAAATTGAGGACCGTCTTCGATGGGTCCGCACCCACTTCGAACGGGGTTTCGTTGAATCTGTGTTTGCATTCGGGTCCCAAATTGCATAGGGATATAATTGACATCATCTTGAACTTTAGAAGACATCAAGTGGTTTTTGGTGCGGACATCCGGATGATGTTCCGCCAGACAGTCATACATCCTGAGGACAGGCGATTCCAGTTGATACTCTGGCGTGAGCGCCCTGAGGATCCTGTGACGGTGTATGAACTCAACACAAACACGTATGGTTTGAAATCTAGTCCCTATATCGCCATCAGATCATTGCTTGAATTGGCAGAGCGGGAACGGATCCGCTTTCCCCGTGGGGCTTCCGTGCTGTCACGTGACTTGTATGTTGATGACGTGTGCACCGGAGCCCAAAGTATTGAGGAGGCCCTCCTACTGCGGGATGAATTGATCAAAATATTGAAGACAGGTGGCTACGAGCTACGTAAGTGGTTGTCCAATGAGCCTAGAGTTCTAGAAGGGATCCCGGAGGATCACCAACAGAACCCTCACCTGTTTGAGGATGTGGATGATCCCAACAGGATAGCGGTGCTGGGCATGCAGTACCAGCCGCTAACCGATATTTTCACATTCCAAGTGGACTTGGAAGTACCAAAAGTCTGGACTAAGAGAACGGTGTTGTCAGTAATAGCTCGTATGTTTGATCCAAGCGGTTGGATCAGTCCAGTAATATTCTCTGCGAAGTGTCTTCTTCAGAGACTTTGTACTTTGGGCGTCTCGTGGGACGAGCCGCTGTTTGGTCCTCCATTGGATGATTGGCTCGAGTTGTTTTCATCGATTAAGGAAGTCAATCGGATTGCCTTGCCTCGTCGAATATTGCCCCCCGGGAAATATCGAGCCAGCCTGCATGGCTTTTGTGACGCGTCGGAGCGAGGCTACGCCGCGTCAGTCTATATGCGGACAGTTGACGCCGATGGCCGGGTCAATGTCTCGCTTTTGTTAGGGAAGAGCAAGGTCGCCCCCATCAGGACTAGGCTGACTATTCCCAAGCTTGAGTTGAGTGGAGCTCACCTTCTCTCTAAATTGCTGCATCACGTTGCATGTGAGCTGGCGGCCACGGTCGAGATACGGGACATCTTCGCCTGGTCGGATAGCCAGGTCGCGCTTGCATGGTTGCGCGCGGCCCCACATACCTTGGAGGTTTTTGTGGGAAATCGGGTTTCCCAAATCCAGAATATCGGAATTGATATAACATGGAGACATGTGCCGGGAGAGCTTAACCCAGCGGACTGTGCTTCCCGAGGTTGTACGGCACCAGAATTGGTGTCACACCCGCTCTGGTGGGGTCCAGAGTGGCTGATGGGATCAGAAACATCTTGGCCTGTCTGTCAGACAGATGTTACTTCTTTGAGTTTGACTGGGCTTCGTGTACATGCTGTAGTCGCTGAGACGACGTCGGAGCCGGATTGGCTACTTGCTCGGTATAGCAGTTTGGATAAGCTTCTGGGTGTTACCAGTTGGATTAAGCTGTTTCATACATAATTGTAGAAACCCACAGGCAAAGCGGTTGGAGCCGATTGCAGGTGCAGAAGAGCGCCGGAGCGCATTGTTGCATTGGGTCCGTGTCGTGCAGACCGGACGGTTTGAGTCAGAGCTTCGTATTTTGCGCGACGGACGCGCTAAGTTGAAGGGCGCGGTCGCTCGTTTGAACCCGTACATCGACTCGGATGGGCTTCTTCGGGTTGGAGGCAGGCTCCGGAAGGCGGATCTTCCATATGAGACTCGCCATCCTCTGTTGTTGCCCAAGGGCGGACCCTTGGTGCAGCTTTTGGTGTCTGATCGACACATTCGTAACGCCCATGCTGGGTGCAATGCTTTGTTGGCTATTTTGCAACGCGAGTTTTGGATTTTGTCTGCCCGAAGAGCAATCCGTAGTGTCCTGTTTCGATGTATTGCATGTTATAGGTTGAAGGCATCCACGATGCAACCACAGATGGGTGATTTGCCCGCTGATCGAATCCGACCTTCGAGGCCGTTTGACGGCGTTGGAACCGATTTTGCCGGCCCCTTTTCGATCAAGGCTTCTCCCTTTCGTAATGCCCGTATTGTGAAGGGCTATTTGTGTGTATTTGTTTGTTTGGCCACCAAGGCTGTCCATTTGGAGGTGGTATCGGCTCTGACTACGGAGGCCTTCGTCGCCGCGTTGGATCGCTTTGTTTCGCGTCGAGGTCTACCTTCCCTTATTAGGTCGGATAATGGCACAAACTATAAAGGAACTGTAAATTATCTTAAGGATGTTTCTGTGTTTATTGATAAAAATTGTACTAGTTTAAGTCAAATTGCTGCCCAAAGGGGAATAACCTGGAAGTTTAGTCCCCCAAGTTGCCCCCATTGGGGAGGGATTTTTGAAGCGGCTGTGAAATCCGCAAAGACCCACCTCCGCCGCATTATCGGAGAAACGGCTCTAACTTTTGAAGAGCTGGCCACAGTGTTTTGTAAAGTTGAGGCGGTCCTCAACTCTCGTCCTCTCTGTCCGCTATCTCCAGATCCAAATGACTTGGAAGCTCTCACCCCTGGTCATTTTTTGGTGGGAGGGCCTTTGAATGCCCTGCCCGAATACCCGTGGAAGGACGAACGCGTATATCGGTTGTCGCGTTTTCAAATGTTGCAGCAAATGAGCCAGGACTTTTGGCGTCGCTGGTCGCTTGAATATTTGCATTTGCTGAAGCAAAGAGTGAAGTGGACAGACAGGACTGAGCCTCCCAGGGAGGGTGATTTAGTATTGTTAAAAGAGGCAAATTTGCCCTCATTGCTTTGGCGACGAGCTCGCATATTACGTTTGATTCTTGGCGGAGATGGCACTCCGCGTGTGGCTGAGGTGTTGGTCGACGGTTCGATTTTAAGGAGAGCTGTGACCTCTCTCGCCCGCCTTCCCGTAGAGTAAGCTAGCGGTCTGCTTCTCAGACCGGGACGGGGGGATGTTTGTAATAAAATCTATGTTGTTTTGTCCGTTCGCCGCCGTAATATTCTAGCGCGTGCGGTAGTTTCATATTAGTAGCATCGCGCCGACGCGACGGCGACGGCTAGTCGCGAGCGACCATTTTGAATTAGTATTGGTTTTGGACTGCGCGCGCGAGGCCGTGTCGCGTGAAGTAACGGCCAGGTGCTCGGCCACCATCTTGCATGGTTCGTTTGTAGCCGCGTGGCGTGGCGTGTTAATTTTATTTAATTGTAATTGTGTATTTCATCGTTGTTAAATAACTAATAAGCTCGCGATAATTTGTGTTGTGCGAAAGAAATGTATTTAGACTGTTTGTTGTGAACGACGTGACTGGTGGCTGCCTGGGGACGCCGAATCCTGTTGCCGAGTGAACCCTCGTGAAGAAAGCAAGGTATTTATTCTGGGGATTGAGATCTCAAGGGGGTAGTTTGGGTGATTAGGGACCAACCCCCTTCCGAAGACACTCGAAGTTGGATCCGAAGATTAAGAAGATTCAGTTTGGTAAGTGGTTTGTAATTGTAGTTATTAAGGTAGGTTAGTATATAGGGCCCCGTAGCTCCCTACATAATAATATAATAATAATAATAATAATAATTCTTTATTCAATCAACAAGGATCATTACAGGTTTTACAATTTTTTTTCCTTAAATAAAATTTTTAAATTATTAAATTAAATTATTTCAAATCATATAAAAATTTAAATTCCAGTCAGTACATGAATCATCGCTGCATGGTTCATGTACTGACAGTCAAATCTTTCTGAAAACATCTTTAGGATGCTGTTACTGCTGTCCCGCACCCTGCGCACCAGAGATGTGCACCGCCTCCGCATGACTGTGTAGAAACAATCCACACGGGAAGTGGCAAACATCCCTGATGCACTGCAAAATCGAGGCAGCCCCAACAGCATCCTAAAGGCATTATTGTATTGGATGCGCAAGGCCTCATACTGTGTCTTGGTATATGACACCCACAGACTGCTCGTGTAGAAGGACGTACAAAATGCTCTGAAAAGAGTAATTTTGACATCCCTCGAACAACGGGCAAACCTGCGGGCTATCATGTTAGCCCTGACAGTCAGAGCCCTGCGCTCCCTTTTCATGTCAGCATCATCCTTCAGGTCAGCGGTAACTATGTGTCCCAAATATTTAAAGCTCTCCACTCTTTTCAGTGGTATGTTATTTAGTTTAATAGGTGGTATATTATCCACACACCCACCGCTAGCCCGAAAGACCATGCATTCACTTTTTGATGCATTATACAACAGACCATGTTCAAGTGCATATCGTTCACATATACTTAGCAGCCTAGTTAACCCGCAAGCAGAGGCACTCAGCAGCACCATGTCATCAGCATAGCTTATATTGTTCACGCATATGCCATCAATATGACAACCTACATGTGTGCTGCTGAGCTCCTCTACCAGATCATTAATATACAAGTTAAAGAGCTTAGGCGAGGTCAGCCCCCCCTGCCTCACTCCGCACTCCATCCTATAAGGGTCAGAATAGGTATCTGCCCATCGAACTACATTGACCTGGTTTTGATACCAATATTTAAACAAGTTTACAAGTTCACTTGGCATGGAAGTGCTATTTAATTTTTGCCATAAGGTGTCATATGATACCAAGTCGAAGGCCTTGGAAAGGTCCAGGTAGCCGGCGAACACTGGTGTTTTCCGAACAGTGTAATACTTGACGGTTTGCTTTAGGCATAGAATTGCAGTTTCTGTAGAATGTCCGGACTTGAAGCCGAATTGATTATCATGTATTCTTAAGTACTTATCCAACTCAGCATTCAGCAAACCGTCAAGCACCTTAGCCATGATGGTAGCCAAGGATATCGGTCTGTAATTATTTTTGTCACCAATGTCCCCAGTTTTGCACTTCACAATTGGCACCACCACAGTTTTCATCATCGCAGGCGGTAAGTATGAGTGTCCAATACATAGTGTGTACAACATTGCTAGGACTCTAGGCAGATGGGGGCCAGCATACTTAAGGTGCTCGATGCTGAGGTCATCATGTCCAGGTGACTTTCCACGTGTCATTGAGGCTATAACATTTTTGACATCTTTAGCTGTAAACCTAGCACCCAGCCTCCCCGTACACCCGCCCCCTCCCCCACCATGCGACTGAGATGGCCCCAAAGGCGAATTTACTGCAAAGTGTTCCTTAAATACATTTGCTATCTGTTTCGGATCATTAACATTACTGACACTCACAGGAATGCCCGGCTGAGCGTTTAACTTGTTGGTGGCCTTCCAAAACCTACGAAAATCATGCTTATCATGGTGTTTTGCAAGTATATCCATTTTGATTTGCTCACTATTATTCTGACACCATTTTAGGCGAGACTTAAAGATTTTACGTGTATCATTCATCTCATTCCAGATATTACCAGACTTAGGTTTACCATAAAGTTGCCATATTTCAAACTTCTCCCTGGCATTCCTGTGGGCCTCACTTACATGTCTATTCCAACCAACAACCGGTTTTCTGTTTTTAAACCCCTTAGAGTAACACGCTGTAGCCGCACCTGATAATGCACTTACAATACTGTCATACAATTTGTCTATAGTGTATCTGTGGTCAATCTGCCCACAGCTAAAATCACAACATGCACTTAATTCACTTGGAAATTCAATCAATCTTAATTTTTGATTACATAAAGAATTATACAATTTCAATTGGTCTGGATTCCTCTCTCCCCATTTTACTTTACTTCTAAATACTTCTTTAGATTTATTTAGCTTAGGTTTAATGGTATCAAGCCTACATTGCACAATTAGGGGAAAGTGATCAGACCACACAACATCACTCATAACATAAACACCAGTGATAGTCTGCCTGGCGGATTTAGTCACAACACAATGATCCAGCCATCGTCTAGCACCATTTATATTACTAATAAAAGTGATTGTGCCTGAATTTAATCCTAGCAGCTCGATGTCTGCACACTCAAAATCATACTCGCTACAAAAACTACACAGTTCCTTATAAAAGCGTTTACCTGGGTGCGCATTAAAGTCCCCAAGTACATAAACTGCCTCACTATTGTCATTATCAATAATTCCACTCAACACCCCTAGACAGTCCGTGTATTCGGCAAGGTTCGCTAGTTTATTCGTGGGCATGTAAATTGAGCACACAATGAACGCACTATGCTGAATATTTACTTTTATTGCACACACTCGCGGGTTATCACATTGAACTATTGAGACATCCGGAAAAACACTTTATTCCACAATAACGCCGTGCCTCCATATGGACGCCCTCTGAGCAAACGAGCTCCGGTATCCATTGCTGACGTCCCGACGTATCCAAACTCATTGTCAATAGAGCCCAGATAATGAATATCCTCCGGAAGCAGCCAGGTTTCTTGTAAAGCAATTATACTTGATGTTCGACATAGCTGCCGTATATGCTCCACCGCTCGCTTAACACTCTGACAGTTAAAGCTGACAAAATCATGTACGTTTGACATTGACATTTAGGTGGGTATTTTGGCCGGAGGCGGTGGCATTATAACCGCTCGCTGTCATCCTCTTAAAATTTACAAAACGCCTAAATATTATTCCTTCTGGCCACAGCTTGTCATCTAGGAAAATTACATAAGTTACGGTGGTAGCAGTCTGCGTATAGTTTAAGTTAGGTTCTAGTCGGACAGACGTAGTGCCGTGTCAAGTTCTTACCGTTATTTCGATTTACCGTCATTTTAAGATCCGGTCTGTTTTTAAGACCCGGTCTTTTCCGGTACAGAATCTTCCCGCCACTTCGTTTGTCCCGGATTCTCTGCGCACAGAATGCATGTTCAATTCCCGATACAAATGTTATAATGCCAATGAGAAGTGTTTGTCCATGATAACTGACGTTTTTTGTAAAAAATGTGAGGCAATAAATTATGATTTAATTATGTTGTACTATTGCAAAGACCTGTCGATACTATAGATCGATACTATATAAAAGATTTTCACTTCTTTGCATATCCTAACTATTGGTGTGGGGTCAACTCAGTATGTTCATATTTTTATTTATCTAAAGCTATATAATTGACTAGCTTTTCGTAACGTATGAACATATCCAAATGAAACCTTCCCCAGAATTCAAGTAGCATCATACTTAATTCAGTAGTTTAGTTAGCATGCTAACCAAATTCAGTAGTTTCATTAGCTCATTAGTTAGTTCATTTTATAATGGTTCTTATCCATCGTCTTCTTACGGACTGACAGAAGTTTTCAAATATTTTTATTATTTATAATTTACAAATCCCCGACTTCACGTTGAAAAATGCTGATTACTCCCAAACAACTAAACCGATTATTATGAATCATGGCTAGAAACACTCTCGATTAAGTCACCTTTTAAACAAAAAAAAATAGATCAAAATCGGTTCATCCGTTTGACAGCTACGATGCCACATACAGACACAGACACATCAAACTTATAACACCGCTCTTTTAGTTCGGAGGTTAAAAACCGCTATATTATGAACAGATAACTAAATTGTAATTATATCATCATCGTCAGCCTTCCATGGCCCACTGCTGGGTATAAGCCTCTGTTAAGGTTAGTTCTAAGATCCGCCACAAGATGGCGCTGTTCGATATAAGAACGCGCTATGGTTTTGTTTTACCAGTTCATAAGGGCAATGTGAATTTTTCTAATAAAAAGTTTTGTTCGGAAATCAGTGCAGTGTAATTTAGCGCCCTCTAGTGTTGTAGTGAACAGTGGTCCTAAATCGAGCGGATTAACCCAGTGACAAAAAGTGAAGTGCTATAGTGGACTTAGCAGAATTTCGTCGGTGGTAAGAACATTGAAAAATTTGAAGTGTTAAAGACTTGTAAAATTTTAATGTTTGTGTTTGGACTTAGTAGAATTTTGTGCAAAAAAGACTTAGCCAAATTTGAAGTGAAAAATAACTTATAAAAATTTGAAGTTAAAAGGACTTAGTAAAATTTCGGACGATCAGACACATAGAAATATTTCAATAAAAATTAACTTAGTGCAATTAAATAATTTGGAATTTACAAGATAAATAGTTGTTTACCATGGCTTCTATATTAACGGATATAAATGAAGATATACAAAGATTATATTCAAATTACAAGAAAACTTCTGTGTCTCGGCACACATTAAGTTATTTAGAAACAAGAAAAGAATTATTGGAGCAGTACTGGGACTGTTATGCAAAAGAACACCATGCCATTCTTAAATCAGTATTATCTGCAGAAGCTAAGAAGACTATTAAAGAATTATTTAGTGACACACAAGAGTTATATTTGGATTTTAAAACAACGCTGAAAGAGCAAATCACATCGATGACCTCACCAGCGGGACAAGCCACAACTAGCGCAGTCATATCCAAACCAAAGTTGCCAGCTATTAACTTACCAGTATTTTCAGGAAACTATCGTGACTGGATAAACTTTAAAGATTTATTTACTTCTTTAATTGATAAAGACAAAGGCTTAAGCGATATTCAAAAACACCATTATTTGCGGTCCAGTTTGAAAGGAGAGGCTGAACAGTTGCTTCGACATTTCGATGTCACAGCGGCGAATTACAAAAAAGCGTGGGAGACACTTACTAATCGCTACAATAATAAGCGAATTATTGTTAACAATGTACTCAATCGTCTGCTTAACCAAAAGAAACTTACGACAGAATGTCCTAAAGGTTTGAGAGAGTTACTTGACACCACTAACGAGTGCATCAACAGTTTAAATAATTTCGATATTGATACAAAAACTTGGGATCCTATTGTTGTACATATTGTTGTTTCCAAATTGGATTTAGAAACTCACAAGGCTTGGGAACAATCACTAGGAGCATCAATAGATATGCCAACATTTAGTCAACTAACTACATACCTGGAAGGAAGATTTAGAGCCATAGAAATGGTACAAGCGACACAGAAAAAAGACAAGAAAGAGAGTACATTGCCACAAACAACACAGAAGAATAAAACGGTTAAGACATTCACCACAGAAATAAACACAGAATGTACATATTGCAACAAAAATCACTACATTTGTCATTGCACTGATTTCACCACACTCACCGTGGAACAGCGTAGAGAATTCGCAAAAGACAACAACCTATGCTTCGAATTGTTTGGTGAAAGGACACTCTATTAGGAATTGCAGACAGCGTACAACTTGCCGGACTTGTAACTACAAACATCATACTCTGTTGCACAATGAGAATCTAATCACCAAGACTGCTATTGCTGATGGTTCAGAATCGGACCGAGAGTCAGCATTGACTGATTCGGAAGAACCTGCACAAATTACAAGCATGAAAGTGTTCACACCTGAGACACAGGTTCTACTGGCTACAGCTCAAGTCGGTATTAAGAATAAGAACGGAGTTCTCCTTCATTTACGCGCCTTAGTTGATCAAGGCTCGCAAGCCACATTTATTAGCGAGTCTGCCGTTCAATTCCTAAATTTGAAAAAGACACTACTAGAAACTAATATCACGGGCATAGGAAATCAAGCTGTTAAATCACGACATGTTGTTCACTTTGATATTTACTCACCTTTGGATTCGACATGGGTCACTAGAGTTAGTGCACATGTTCTCACTAAATTGACACCACTCATTCCTGCAAGAGAATTAGACATCTCACAATGGCCAGGTCTTACATCGATTAAGTTATCAGATTCTCACATGCACAAACCTGGACCAATCGATCTCTTGTTGGGAGCAAATGTTTACTCAGAGATTTTACTGGAAGGACTTAAGAAATGTGGTTCCCTCATCGCCCAAAATTCTAAAATTGGATGGTTAGGTGTCCGGAACTGCCAAATCGCAAAGAGGTTTATCGTCACACACAATTGTAGTTTCGTCAGCGCTAGTGGAGATAGATCAATTGTTGAGGAAGTTTTGGGAGACCGAGGAGTACCTACCGCATGAGAAACCCTTGACACTATTGGAATCGCAATGTGAAGAGCATTATGTAAAAACTCACACTAGGACAGCAGATGGGAGATATGTGGTTAGACTACCATTCAAAGACTCTCATGAAGAAAGACTTGGAGATTCACGTAAGATAGCTCACAATAGATTAATGCAGATGGAGAGACGATTTATACGTAAACCTGAATTTAAAAAGAAATACAGTGACTTCATTGATGAATATCAATCGCTCAATCACATGGAAGATGTCAACTCCCAGGAACAGGCTACACATAAAATTTACTATTTGCCTCATCACGCTGTCGTCAATGAGTCCAGTACCACAACTAAACTAAGAGTAGTCTTTGACGGAACCGCTGCCCCAGAAAGTGGAACAGCTCTCAATGATGAGCTACTGATAGGCCCAGCTCTTCAACAAGACGTAAGAGATTTGATAATTCGATGGCGTACACACAAGATTTGTCTACTCGCTGATGTCAAACAAATGTATCGCCAAATATTGGTCTCAAAAGATGATGTGGACTATCAGCGCATTCTTTGGCGTCCCTCACCCCACGAAAGCGTCACAGAAAAACGTCTACTCACTGTAACGTATGGAACATCATGCGCTCCTTTCTTAGCCATTCGCACTCTAAAGCAGTTAGCGTTAGATGAAAATAAGTCTTATCCTGATTGTTTTGAAATTCTTAACAATGATTTCTATATGGATGACCTGTTAACAGGTGCGAATGACGAGGAAAAAGCAGCATATTTACAAAGTAGAATTTCCGAGGTCTTGGCTAAAGGAAAGTTTCACATGCACAAGTGGGCATCAAACAGCAGAAGTGGTTTTAGCGCAGATTCCTGATTCAGACAAAGTCACAAAAGAATGTATTGATATCACTGTAGATAATACTATTAAGGCTCTTGGAGTTAAATGGAATTCACGTTTAGATGTTTTTGAATTACACTTAAAGATTTTAGACCAAGTTAGACCCTTCACTAAAACCACAGTGCTGTCTGATATCGCACGTATCTTTGACCCTTTGGGATTTCTAAGTCCAATTGTTATTACTGCTAAAATCTTTTTGCAAAAACTCTGGCTGGCTGGCGTTAGCTGGATCGAGGAACTTCAATCCGACCTTGCTTCAGAATGGGCGTCTTATAGAAATCAATTGCTTCATATGGAAACGTTACACTTAGACCGTTGGATACACACTGAATTGGATGGCACTGAAAAGATTGAAGTTCATGGGTTCAGTGACGCTTCATGTCTGGCTTATGCAGCCGTTGTTTACGTTAGAGTTTTCACAGCTAGTAAAATTTACGTTTCACTTGTTCTTGCAAAATCTAAGGTCGCACCCGTTAAACAAGTATCACTGCCTCGGTTAGAATTGTGCGGGGCTGTGTTGTTGTCTAAACTATTAAAAGATGTTTCAACTAGTTTAAAGGTTTCGAATGATTCTGTTTTTGCTTGGACAGATTCCACTATTGTTTTGTCTTGGTTGCGGAAAAGTCCCAACAACTGGAAAACTTATGTTGCGAATCGCACAACTGAAATTTTAAATGCTTTGAGTAGTGATCGGTGGCATCATATTAAATCGTCAGACAATCCCGCTGACTGTGCAACGCGTGGATTAAGTCCAGAATCATTAAAGTCGTGTGATTTGTGGTTTCACGGACCTTACTTCTTGCAAGAATCAGCTATTCCATTAAGTACAATAGATATTCCTGACACTAATCTTGAAACTAAACTAAAAACACCTATTTCGGCTTTAGTTGATATTGACAATAATTTCTTAAATTCCTACTTATCCAGATACTCCAAATTTCAACGACTTATACGTGTGACAGCTTACGTGTTTAGGTTTTATCAAATATGTAAGTCTCGTCGTCTGGCTAAGGCTAATCAATCTGACATTGCATCCTTTCCTCAGTACTTAACTGTTGAGGAATTGAGTCATGCTACTAATATTTGTATTCGTTTATCACAATCTGTTTATTTTCATGATGAGATTGAAACGTTGAGGACTGGAGGTAATATTTCGAAATCTAGTAAATTAATATCACTAACTCCGTACTTAGATGAATATCAGATTTTGAGAGCTACTGGACGTTTGAATAATGCTCAGCTTGAATTTAATGTAAAGTCACCTATAATTTTATCTTCTAAATGTAATTTAGCATTGTTAATTGTTAGAGACACGCATCTTAAGACATTACATGGTGGGCCACAATTGACTCATTATACAGTTAGGCAAAACTATTGGATAATCGGCGCAAAGAATCTGGTCCGAAAGGCTATTCGCCAGTGTTTGATATGCTTTAAGTACTCTGCTGCGCCGACTAGTCAATTGATGGGCCAATTGCCTGCCTGTAGAGTGACCCCTACTAAGCCTTTTCACAATAGTGGAGTGGATTATGCAGGTCCTCTTACGTTGAAATTATATCCAGGTAGATGTCAACGTACCACTAAGGCCTACATTTGCTTATTTATTTGTACTGTTACCAAGGCTATCCATCTGGAATTGGTAAGCGATCTTTCTACTGCTGCCTTTCTTTCTGCTTTTCGTCGTTTTACATCCCGGCGCGGGTATTGTAGTGATATATGGAGCGACTGCGCTACCAATTTCGTTGGAGCCTCAAAGGAGCTAGACTTTATGTTTAAAAACAGAGATTCTTCGGTGATTGGAGAAATTTCGGAGTTGCTTGCTAATGAGCATACCACGTGGCATTTTATTCCTCCGGGATCCCCTCATTTCGGTGGATTATGGGAGGCTGGAGTGAAATCTATCAAAGCTCATATCAAGAGAGTGATTGGTCAAACCCTACTTACCTTTGAAGAGTATGCTACTCTATTGACTCAAGTCGAAGCCTGTGTTAATTCAAGACCGTTAAGTCCGATTAGTGGCTTCTCTTGATGACATTTCTCCACTCACTCCGAGTCATTTTTTAATTGGCGAGGCAACAATTACTGTTCCGGAAGTCAGTATAGATGGAAAAGTTTCCCTTTGGATCGATGGAAACTCATTCAAAAAATGGTACAAAATGTATGGGCTCGTTGGAGCACCGAGTATTTAACTTCATTACAAAGCCGTAAAAAATGGCGTCAAAGGACTTCAGAACCTGAAGTAGGTACTATTGTACTCGTTAAAGATGAAAGACTTCCTCCCGGAAAGTGGTTGTTGGGCCGTATTATTGAAAAGCATCCCTGGCAAAGATGGTCTAACCAGAGTTGTTACTCTTAAATACAAAAATAGTTTATTTAAGAGACCTATCACTAAAATATGTCCTCTTCCGTATGATAACTAATTCAAATAGTTAAGTTTATATTTTCTTTTCTTGTATTTGGTCATAAACTCATAACTTACAGAAAACTGTAGTAGTATAGTGAATTTATTAACTGATTTGTGTTGATTCCACCCCTTTGAAGGACTATTCGTCCTTGGGGGCCGGTAATGTTAAGGTTAGTTCTAAGATCCGCCACAAGATGGCGCTGTTCGATATAAGAACGCGCTATGGTTTTGTTTTACCAGTTCATAAGGGCAATGTGAATTTTTCTAATAAAAAGTTTTGTTCGGAAATCAGTGCAGTGTAATTTAGCGCCCTCTAGTATTGTAGTGAACAGCCTCCTTTTTTGTCTACGCCAAAAGTTGAATTAATATACATCTGAAGAATTTCTTCATGTTGCTAACCTCAAGATACGGCTTAAGGCTACCCTCATTACGACGTCCCTAAGGTGAGCACCTCGAGCTCGGGATTACAGGTAGACCGTCGTTTGCATTTAACATAACCCTTCTTGATGCTGCGACAGTTAGGTGACAATTGACGAACATTGTTCTATGTTTTACTGAATGCTGTAAAACATGTGGGGCAGAGTTTTAAGGTTCAGAAGATGTTCTGTACCCCAAAACTCTACCTTGTTTGCGGGCGGTAGACGAGACACAATTCTTACTGTTATAGCCGTTTGTATACCGCCCCGCAAAGTGGTAATCCAATCAAAATCCTTCTTATACAAGATTGTGGTCAAGAGCAGCCCATCTTGTATAAAAAATTGAATCATCAAACAAGCCATTTGGACTAGAATACTAAAATTAAGAAAATCCGTTTAGCGGTTGAAACGAAATTGAATAACAAACTTCCCAACTAACCCTTTATGCACCTTAATATTTTTTCGCTACTACGTACTTATTGTAACAGAAGCACGGTCTCGAATTAATGCCGCACAAATTAAGTTAAACTTTTTCCCAAGAAATTGCGGAGTCCTACTGTTGAGGTGGAACTTGGGAAGTTTTCGCTTCATCATTAGTATTCATCCACAAGTGTCCGCAGCAAACCTGATTACAACTCAACATGCAGGCGATGGACTTCATTTTAGAAAGACGTTCAAAATAAATCTTGAAACTTTGATTCATTTTGCGAATGCAGTTTTATTCCTCCTTCGTATTCTTGCCTATCCACACGAGAAACAGGCTTGATGATCCAAGGGGAATTTGAAAATCTTTCTTAAACTTTTGCGCTTAAAAGACAAGACAAGAAGAAGCAGATTGGTTCCAACTCCAAAACCCGCGTAAGTATAACTTTTCTCTTCATTATTCATATTTCTTGCCTTTAACTGTCTCAACATTATCTCCGTAAATAAAAACTCTAGAATCACTTTTGTTTCAACAGCTCATTTGGGAATTCCCTAATAAACAGGACTGAGTTCGAAACTTGGAGATATGGGAGGAAAGTTCACGGCGTGCTCCCTAAACTTGCTAATCTAAAATAGAACTGAGTTGGACACCTGGGGCCCGATCGAGAATCGGACCCCTGGATAGAAAAAACTATCGAGTGAAGTACCTGAGGAATAGAAAGCCATAAATAACAAATTTTACAAACAAATAAATACATGATTGCTGTCCTAGACGTCATTTTAGCCTATTTCGCCCGGGATAATGACCCTGTCAACAAGCATCGAGAATTATATTGGATAACTCACATACTTACATACATGAATTCTGAAAACTCTTCTTTTTAGGTATACCGAAATAACCTTCTTTACCCTCAGAATAAATAATTCCGTATTTCAGATTACAGAAATGATAAAGCAAAATATTTATTTATTCGAAGTGTAGATAGATTGTAAACATACAAAAATATATTTTTTACCATAGTTTATAACCTCAAATCTAACCAACTGGAGTTTTCAGGGTACTTGTTGCTCGGAGAGGCGGGCGGTGGTTTGGGGGGGGAGACTTGCGGAACCCAAATTAAGTTTGTTCGTTCTTGTGGTTGATTTACACATTCTCGAGGTTTGGCTAAAGTTTCGTTACAATTCTCATGAATTCTCTATTGAATCATGGAACCCAGTCTTACACGTATATCTCAGAACTATTTGATATATTTATGCTCTCTTTATCTTCTTGTTATTCATTTTCTTCCATGAATATATATGATAAAACTGTAACTGATCTGTGGTTGTATATGTATTACATCATCCTATGTCTTTATAGGGCCAATAGATCCAAAAACCTTTTTCTGTACACGCATTACGCAAAAACTATTAGACCAAAGGACATAGGGCACCAATGTATGGGCTCCGTCCCCACCCACCAACACAAATGGGACTGGTACCAAAGTGTTCCTAAAATGTCTAATATTTCATTAAAATACTATTTTTTTCATAAATCAGTGGGGTTAATTAAAAAAAAAGTTTTGTAAAAATAATTGGGCTCCATATAAAAATGTATTTATTATTAACACAAATGAAACTGATGCCAAAGAGTTCCTAAAGTATCTTCTATTTCATTAAAATCCTATTTCTTTCATAAATTAGTGGGGTTAATTAAAAAAATAACATTTTGCAAATTATTTGGGCTCCATATAAAAATGTATGGAATCTACTAACACAAATGAAACTGTTGCCAAAGTGTTCCTAAAGTATCTACTATTTCATTAAAATCCTATTTCTTTCATAAATCAGTGGGGTTAATTAAAAAAATAACATTTTGTAAAAATATTTGGGCTCCATTAAAAAATGTATGGGATAAATATTTGTAAAACGTTCAATATCATGAAAACCCCATGCATTTGGGCAACGACCCCATAGTAAAAAAATATCAGTTTGCCAAGATATGTCGATTGACCTATGTTTCATTTTTGTTGGTGGGTGGGGACGATTCCGCCCATAGTCCTTTGATGCGTTTATTATTATTGTATTGTTGAAGGGTTAACTTTAATCTGGCGTAGTACATCTTGATACGCCGCTCAGCGCCTGAGATATTGACAATAGTACATTACGCATGGACAAAGTCGCGTGCACAAGCTAGTTCCTACTAAAACGTGAAAGTTTGTGAGAATGGATGTTTGTTCTCTTTCTCGTAAAAACTCTTGGACGGAACTTGATCAATTTTGATGCATGAAGAAAATAAACATGGAATAATACATAGGTTAGTTACTTTTTATCCTGGAATTTCCACGGAGCAAACCCCGGGCGCCGCTATAGTGCGCTTGACAGTTTGTGAGAATGCACGTTTGTTGGGAAGGACATAAAATACCTTTCATCCCGGGAAAAAGCACTGTTCCCGTGGGAAATTCATGCAGCCACGGGCAAAAGCTATAGTATATAGACTAAGAGACTATTTGTTCAGTGGTCAGTAACGCAGAATAATAAAATAGTAGCATTGTCCACTGAAATGGAAAAATACTATCTCATTATAGTTCAGTGGGTCGACAAATAAACAATATTTGTGCGAAAACGTTGATTCAGCAGTCGTTATTATCAATTTATCGTGCAGAAACAATAAAGCACATGTATTTAGATAGTGCGTGCGTACTTATATTGGTCGAGTGCCGTCGAGCGAGTAGGCTAGCTAATAGCTAAGCGAGTGATTTGGTCAAAGATGTACATAACCACAACAGTTCACTTTTCAAATTTGCAGTCTTTTGGTCTAACGCGCACTTTGAGTAATGTATAACATTATTGACTGTTCTCTAACACTAGTGATGACCTGACATTGACCACCGAGTAACACAATACTGGTGAAAAATAAGTTATTGGAAGTGACAGCAAAATCTCTTAGGTTGGGTTGCACCGAAATGGTTAGTGCCAAAGTTAACGTTTCGTTTAAGTTTATTTTGACACACTATTTGTCAACTGGTGCAAGTCTTCTGTTACTGTTAAAGAAAGACAGTGCAATTCCGCCTAAGTTATTTTTTTTTTTTCAATATCTTTGATTTGAATTACACTAGGTATCACTTTTTGACATCAATAAATTTTCTGATGATGAAATATCCAAAGCGCAAGTAGAGAAGAAGCAGTCATCAGAATTACGATGCAAGCAGAGCCACTAACGCAGACGTGTAGCTTCTCTTTCCCGCGGCTCGCGCTCGCGCGCCCACTCTGAACATTCTCGAGGCAGGTGCTCGTAAACATTTATGGTCACATCGATATAGCAAAACAATAGCAGATGTTTATGGCTGGTTTGGGGACTTGAGATAAGGCGTATGAAAAATTGGGTACAGAAAAAGTCCTAAAAAACCTGAATAGTTATAAGTATTTCAAATGCCTGCTGTATGGACTTGAACAAAGTTGTGTACCCAATAGTAGGTACTGAATGACTCTTTATAAATATAATAAAAGATCTTATAAATAAGCACTTCACCGATTTCCTAAATACAGACAGAAAATAGAAGGCTTGAGAAGGAGGGCGTTAGATCACCATTCGCCAACCGTGGGGAGTACCACACATATCTGGCAGTAGACAGAAATTGATTGAACCGCTCAAAATTCCATCCCATTTGGTACAACTACATTCACCTGGTTGTATTCTCCATGGGATACATATATATACGCATGAAAAAATATATTGATTTAAACCTAATATGGACATATTTTCTCCGTTCTGCGCCAATATCGCACTGTGTGATTTATGGCACAAATATTTTACGAAGCAATTAAAACGCGCTTCCCGTGTATTTTTGCAAGTACTTTTTTGCTTTGTTTTAAAAACACATATAATTAAACATTATTGTTGTAAGTATATATTTATGTGGGGTGGGAAGCTGAGATATGGTCCTGGTGGGATCCCTGATTGGTGAGTCAGGGCTCTCTATAAAATGCCAGGTATCCTTCTGCTGTGTCAATGGCGGGACACGAGTCTAAGCAGAATCTCAGCCAGTCCGTGTCATCCACGTCCCCGTCGTCCACCCCGGGCCCGGCTACAGCCACGCCGACGCGTGACCGCCATCTAGTGCTGTAGTTGCCAAGGATGCAGGGCAAAGGGCGAGTGTTCTGCGCCTAAACAGAACCCCTCACTAGGGAGGATACCCGAATAAAACCGAGTATGTCTGCAGACTCTGAGGTGGCAGCCCCACTAGCAAACTAGGGCACAGCGGGCTAATCACCTACTTGCCCGAAAATACACGATTTTCGAAACAGAAACAGTGAATAACCGGACCGATTCTATAACGACGACTTTTGGCATGAAACAACGGACAAGGGTAGCTTTTTGGAATGTGCGTACGCTTCTGGACGACTGCAAACTAGCCCAAGCAGAGAATGAAATGCTCAAGTATAATCTGCACATACTAGGACTCAGCGAGGTACGTAGAAATGGATTCGGAGAGCTGAGAACATCCAGGGGTTGACTCTCCTTTATTCCGGTAAAGAGAATGTAGACGACACTCATGAATATGGTGTAGGATTCCTCCTTACTGATGTAGCAAAGAAAAGCCTACTGGATTGGAAACCGATCTCGGAAAGAATTATAACCGCTCGCTTTAACTCCCGAGTCCGGAAAATTACCATAGTGCAATGTTACGCACCAACAAATGTGGCAGAAGAGCAATCAAAAGACGACTTCTACAGCGCGCTCCAAAACACTCTTAATAGTATACGCAAACAGGACATAGTCATCTTGATGGGGGACTTCAACGCTCAAGTGGGCAGTGATAACACTGGATGTGAGAGAAACATGGGCAAGCACAGCCTGGGCGAGCAAAACGATAATGGAGAACGGTTTGTAGAGATGTGTCAAAACAATAACCTGATCATCGGAGGAACACTCTTTGCTCACAAAGACATCCACAAATATTCGTGGACAGCACCCGATGGTATCCTTCGGACGCAGATCGATCATTTTGCTATTAGCTGTAAATGGGGAAAATCATTGTTAGACGTCCGAAACAAACGTGGCGCGGATATCGACAGTGATCATAACTTAATGGTAGCAGAGTTGAGACTTAAGATAGCCACAGCCCGACGGGAAATTGATATAGAAAAAATGGGCCGGCGTTACGACGTCAGGAAGCTGGATGGACTGAGCACCCGATCAAATTTCTGCCTAGAGCTACAAAACCGATTCTCCGCTCTCCAGACACAACCCAGTACAATCAATGAGGAGTGGAATCAAATTAAAATGGCCTATCAAGAAACCAGCTCCTTAGTCTTGGGTCACCCAACAAAAAGACGTGATGAGTGGATATCGGATGTCACGTGGAACCTCATACAAATCCGAGGGGAACTACACCAAAAAATTATAGGAAGTCAGGATGATGTGGAACGACAGAACCTCAGGGAGCAATACAGACAAATGCGCAAGCGAATATACCGAAGTGCCAGAAGCGATAGGAGACGATGGACTGATGGTGTCGCTGACCGTGCTCAGACAGCCGCTGATTCTGGCAACTTGAGGGATTTATACAGCACAACCAAAACCCTGGCTGGTAGGACAAGGTACACGAGAAAACCACTTCGTGACAAGAATGGTGGGCTTATTGTGACTTCCGAAAAACAGCTAGAGCGTTGGCGTGAGCATTTCGAGGATGTATTCCGCATACCTGACGCATCCCCACGATACTAATCCAAGTGCGAACCCAAGTGCTCTACCATCTCAATCCTTGGACATCGATACATCCCCACCATCTAAAGAAGAAGTCGAAGAGGCCATAATGTCTCTTAAGAATGGGAAAGCACCTGGCCTTGACCTCTTAACAGCAGAAATGCTCAAAGCCGACAAAACAACGGCTACCGAGGTCTTAACACCCCTAATAGAAAAAATTTGGATCTCTGAAGAGCTTCCGGATGAGTGGAATAAGGGTATCTTAATCACAGTCCCAAAAAAGGTGACCTTAGCGAATGTAGCAATTGGAGGGTATCACTTTGCTCTCCGTGCCGTCGAAAATACTGAGCAAAAATACTCCTTAACAGGATATCAAAAGCAGTTGAGCCACTTCTTCGGAAAGAACAGGCTGGATTCCGCCCCAACCGCTCATGCGTGGACCAAATAAATTCACTCCGGATCATACTCGAAGAAGCAACCGAATGGCAGCGTGAAATCTATTTCACGTTTGTCGACTTCGAAAAAGCTTTCGACACATTGCTTTGGCCCAGTATTTGGCACCGGCTTGACGAAATCGGAGTCCCGCCCAAGGTTAGAGACCTTCTAAAAGCCCTATACAAAAACTACTCCTGCAAAGTTGCTCATGAAGGACTCATTTCCCAAGACATCGCAGTTCACGCCGGAGTCAGACAAGGGTGTCTTCTCTCGCCCCTTTTGTTTCTTATCGTACTGGATGGCATAATGCTCAGAGTGAACGACGGCAAGCGACGCGGTATAGAGTGGGGGCTGTCCGATCAACTGGACGACCTAGACTACGCTGATGACCTGTGTCTGCTCAGTCACAAGCACGTCGACATGCAAGCTAAACTGGACGATCTGCAGCGAGAGGCCGCAAAAGCGGGGCTTAAAATCAACGCGAAGAAGACGCAAGAGATGCGCACGGGGAAAAATCCGCGACCGCTGATGCTCGGTACAGACCAGATTCAGCAGGTGCAACAGTTCCCCTATCTTGGAAGTGTAGTCTCAAAGACTGGCGGAGCGGAAGAGGATGCTGCTGCTAAGAATAATAAAAGCTCGAGCCGCCTTTGCACAACTCCGGTCCGTATGGCGTTCCAAAAAGTTAACCCACAGAGTGAAACTGAAAATATTTCGGTCAAACGTAAAAACAGTCCTCTTATATGGATGTGAAACGTGGAAGGTCACCAAAAAGATCACGTCGCCTATCCAGGTCTTTGTGAACCGCTGCCTGCGTCAAATACTTGGCATTTTCTGGCCAGACAGAATTTCCAATGAACAGCTGTGGGAAAGATGCCGGGAAATGCCAATAGACCTCCAAATTAGGCGCCGCAAGTGGTCATGGATTGGTCACACACTGCGAAGGGATCCCTCACATATCCCGAGGCAAGCTCTGGAGTGGACCCCCCAGGGCAAGCGCAAAGTTGGCCGTCCCAAGCAGACCTGGCGACGCACTATTGCAGCGGAGCTCAAGACAATCGGGCTGACCTGGCCTGAAGTGAAGCGCGTAGCCCAAGATCGAGTGAAACTGGCGAATCACTGTCGACGCCCTCTGCCCCACATGGGGGCCATAGGACTCAAATCATCATATATTTACCATACCAGCGACCCACCTTGGTGTAGAGTTAAAACTGACGCCGTTCGGCACAGTTTCAATTGAACCACAGCGGCCATGTACCAGCCGATATAAAATTCTAAATGATATTTTAGTTGCATTAAGTCACATCAAAATCCATTCCGTTATTTAGCGGATAGACAGACATCAAAAGTGACTTTATTTTATTTAACAAATCACACAAACTTAGTTGAACTGTTATAGCATTAAATCAAACAATATAGAACAAATTGAAATTTACCAATAGAAGTTTAAAAAATTATGCCACGAGTATATTACAAATTACAACTAAAACAAAGCTCCTAATTGAGTGAACTACCGATATCCGTATTTCCTCCACAGTTTCTCTCTCGGACGTTATTTGATTCAATTTTCCAATTCCGACACGTTCCGTGGCGAGGCGGCTCCATTGCATTGAATCCCATTACTTCTCATTACGTTTTATCACGTACGACTCCCCACAATACATCAACTCAAAACTAGACCCTAATGACTACAATACAAAATTCCAAATCGCGTAGCCGAAGCACATATTTGTATGCAAATACGTTCGTGCGACGATTTATGAATGGTATTGATAAGGGTATGATGTATAGTCGTAGCTCGTAGCCGATAAACGTCGTAGCGGCTACGAAGTAGCTACGTGATGCTACGACGACGCCGGACAAAGGCGCCGCGTCGTCGCCGCGCGCTCCTCCTCTGAGTACATACTCCAATTTTAGTGGATATCATATTGTTTTAGCAGGACTTGTTACCGGTACAAAATTTTCCACACATTTAATCTCTCGGAACGTACCGGTTCTTTCCGGTACTTTATATGAGGATTTGGTACCGATGCCAACCGGTAACATGCCCTGGATGCAGCACTGATTACAGGCAAACAAAACCGCAATCAAAGGGAAATTAAGCAGATACAAAAGGCTAAAACCAAAAGTTACTGTGGCCAGTGGCAGCAGTCCAAGCAGCCTATATTTTACATAACAGTTTTACAGATTTCGGCAAAACCTCATTATAACCCTCGCCGAGTTTCCGTGGACAAAGTCTCCTGACCTGGACCGAGGTCCAAGTCAGATCCAGCAGAACCACTTTGGATATCATTGCACTATATACAAAACAATTTCATTTCAAACTATATAACCTCCAGACAAAGAGTCCCGTCTCGCCGGTGGAGAGACACCTTGCGTAGCGCCGCGCCGGCGCGGCGTCGTCGCCAAACTTCACTCATAAGACAAGACGAGCGATTGGGTTCTTCCAATCATCGGTAATGGCAGTTCGATCTCGCTGTCGTCGGCGTCTCGGTTCCTACAACGGAATGCGTGCGTGTGCGTACCTACTCGCAGCTGCAACGGTTGATTGAACCACAGAGAGACCGTCTGTGTCCATAAATCTAAACTAAGTAATATAAGAGAAAATGTTTGTTCGCAATGGATAAACCAACAAAACTTTAAAAGTACAGAAGCGATTTATTTTCAGGGGATTCATGTAATCTCCATCCTCACAAACTTGCATTAACCACACTGTAGTGTACTATAGGAGTAATAAGAATTAGTTAATGTTTTTTCCTTTGTACTTGTCCATAATTTGAAACCGGGTTGAAAAGCTATAGGCGCATCAAAATTAGCATAACCCGGACATAATTCATTAACTCGATGTTTATTGTATTTTTTTGGATATTTATATTAAGTGTCAAATATAAATTAATACCGAGTTGTAAAAATTCCGCGGTGGTAATGTTTTTATGAAAATCACACGATTTTGTCAATCACCGAACTTTATCGTAGAAGTAAAATACGTAACCGAAAACCTTGTAAGTATAATTTTTAAGCTGTAGTTAAATGCTACCACTTTAAATCAAAATTAAATAAAATCTTATTTCGCATGTGTGTTTTTTTTAGTAGTATTCATTTTATGCCTATATATCATTAAGCAAAAATAACAACTATTATGTTATGTACTCTGATAAGCTTGATAAAGTCTTTATAGATACATTACACAAAAATTAAACATTTTTTTTTAACGTTTCAATCAAAACGTATTTCTCGCTAGAAAAAAAATCGTAACTGTGGAATTTTTTTGTTTAATTATAGGATTTGAGATGCCACAATTATGTTTTTACCAAAATTATACAGTTTAGTGTCGCTTTTATGAAATTTATAAAAAAACATAAAATACGCGCGATCGCGGGTTGTGAGCGGGGTACGTGCGGTGGGTGCGGGGCGGAGACGGAGCGGTGGCGCGCTCTGACACCGCGCCCGCGCCGCCGCCGTCACCCCATACGTCATAATTCGGTCAATCGCTCGCGTGCTTAATTGCTTATTATTATTATTATAACATGTCCACGTCTTATTTAACATTGCTTTCCTAAAATGTATACTCGATTTTAAGAAAATGTTATATAAATATACATTTCCAAGGAGTAAGGAGTGTTATTTGTTTTTCAGACCTAATTAGGGATGACGATTGATTTTTGATTCTTTGTCCATCAGATAGATTACCTATTTAAAAAATATTAGATACGTATTTTTTGTTTTTTTATATACTCTTAAAATGACAGAGATATAATAAGTTAAAGACGCATGACGTCACGTCTAGTTGCGTCATATGCATACTCGTGACGTTTTTATTCCCACTCTCAAACTTAAACACGTTTTATTTTTGCACTAGCTGTTACCCGCGGCTTCGCCCGCGGCAAAAAGTATATTTTAAGTAAGTTCAAGTTTCAATCTTGCAGGTTGATTTTAGAAAAAATAATGCATAATTATACTTTAATATTACATCTAAAACGTTGTGATTATATACTATTTAATTACATCCTCGAGATTTAATACCAAGTAGAACGTATTTTTCCATGTACTCCGTCCATATAATACAAAGCATATATGTATTCTATAAATAAATAAGAACAAAAAACGAACCGTTTTGGTCATCATACATTCACTCATTAATACAGTTCCTTCGTTCACCGACCGTTAGCTAATGTCATTCGTGTTTCGTGTGCGCACCGTCCCACATACTCTCGTTCAAATTATTATTATTTTTTTCTATCTATCAAGTTTAATTAATTGGTTTGAGAATAATAATCTAACAATAAATTTGACAAAAACAAACGTTATGCACTTTTACAATAAAAAGTTACCTTACATGAATATTCA
>CM031584.1:0-112207 GCA_018467065.1 Ephestia elutella
TAACATTCTAGATCGAAAATCATATTAGCATGCTGAAAAAGTAAATAACGTTAACATTACAGAAACAAAATCGTATTAGAATGCTGAAAAGGAATAGCATTAACATTCTAGACAGAAATTCGTATTAGCATGCTGAAAAGTAAATAGCGTTAACATTTTAAAAATAAAATCATTAGAATGCTGAAATGGAAATATAACATCAGCATTGACGAAGATACGGATATCAACCGTCAACGACGATGTTATCACATTAATACAAGCGTTAAATAGCTGAAAGAAAATAACATAAGTTTTGACGGAGATACGGATATCAACCGTCAACGACAATGTTTGGCATTAAAACAGGCAGTTAATAAATAGCTGAAAGAAAATAACATTAGCATTGACAATTTTATAGGTCAACGACAATGTTATGACAACATTAGAACAGAAAATCAAATAGTGCCACGATGTCAGGACAGCGGCCGCTAGGTCGGGGCCAATGACCACATTGTCGGGGTCAACAAATGCCACATTGTCGGGGCAACGGCTACGATGTCGGAGCCAATGGGTGCTACAGTGTCGAGGCAATGACCACACTATCGGGGTCAACGGCCACATTGTCGGGGCCAGCAGATGCTTCCGCTCTTGTGTCTTCAACAGCTGCGGGTGCCACATTGTCGGGGCAATGACCACATTGTCGGGGTCAACGGCCACACTCTCGGGGCCAAGAGCCACCTCCGCCCATGTGTCTTCAGCAGCTCTCTCAGGTCAGCCGGCCAACAGATCGATCTATAACACAGGTACCTTAATATCAGTAAATGCTTCAGACTTTTCGTCTTCAGCAACTACGAATGCCACATTGTCGGGGCAACGACCACATTGTCGGGGTCAACGGCTTCAGTGTCGGAGCCACGGCTACATTGTCGGAGCCAACAGGTGCCACAAGGTCGGGGCAATGACCACATTGTCGGGGTCAACGGCCACATTGTCGGGGCCAGGAACTGCTTCTGCACCATGTGTTCAGCAGCTGCGTCAGGTCAGTTCATCTCGTAGGAGCCAGCCAACCAATCGATCTTGTACCGATGATGTGGCGGCGCGCACATGACCTTGTAGGAGCCACGTATCCCAGGATACATCTTTCCACTGCTTTGGGAACCTTTACTGACCAAAACAAAACTGTAAACAGAGAAAGTACATCGTTGAGGTTAACAATACGTCATTATTGTCGACACAATAACGACAAATAGCTCGGGCGCTCTTTCTCTTCTTAAAAATCAGCGATACCTCTATCAGGAGGTACATTATCTAAATCTTAAAATGAAAACAGTTTCCTCCTTGATCAACAATAACTCAAATCATTCTTTGCTTTGTTACTAGTAGTTCGCCGCGAACTTAGACCTCGCGATTATTACTCGCGTTTTTATTGATATACTCTGATTTCGACTTTTCTAACATAATTCAGTTTCCTAAATAAAATCTAGATGGCGTTATCCAAAATTAAACACGCTATGGTTTCGTTTGCTACATAATCGCGGACATTTTTATTAATATTTCAAAAACTACTGAACCGATTTTGATGCCCAACGAACTTGAAAATTCTATTGATATTTCCTACATGCCTACCAAATTTCATCAAAATTGGACCATCGGTTCGGCAGTTATCGCGGTACAAACATACATACAAACGTAACGTCTTAAATCTCATTAAATCATATTTAAGTGATAGAGAACAAACTACTGAGATTACAAGGGTCTGCCCAATGGAAAAGGTAGAAAAAATACATATCTAACGTCAGGAAAGTAAATTGTGGGGTTCCCCAAGGAAGTGTATTGGGACCATTACTTTTCATATTATACATCAACGATTTACCAAGAGCCACAACGCAGCAGATGATACTGTTTGCCGATGATAGCACTATTTGCGTACAAAGTAAAAGTCCCAAAGATCATGAAAAAAATATAAATGACGCACTTGAAAATGTAATAAAATGGCTTGACACAAATAATTTAATAATAAATCTAAATAAAACTAATGTTATGCATTTTAGACGAGGACTCTCTAACCCAGACATAAATATTAAATACGGTGACATTGAATTAGAAAATGTAAAAACGGCAAAATTCTTAGGACTTACAATTGATAACGAACTTTCATGGAAAGCTCAAGCAGAGGACCTATGTAAAAGGCTTAGTAAATCGTCATTTGCATTATATAAATTACAAAAAATTGCAAAATTCGATACAATATTGACAGCATATCATGGACTGGTTGCATCAGTGCTAAGATATGGAATCATTTTCTGGGGAAATTGTAATGAACGTGAAACCATATTTAAAGCCCAAAAGCGCTGTATTCGTGCTATGTGTGGTCTTAATGTGAGAGACAGCTGTGTACCAATGTTTAAAAAACACAAAATATTAACATTTCCTTCTATGTACATATTCGAAATGGCAATGTTTGTAAAAACAAATTTGGTATTATTTGAAAAGATATCACAAACGAGAAGGAACGCAACCAGACCGCAATATAGGCATACACTAAGTAAAAAGAGCTTTAACTTACAACTAGTTCGCAAAAATGTATTAGGTATGGCTACTACTATATATAATAAATTGCCGAATGATTTAAAAGATTTAAATTCGAATATTTTTAAAAAAAGACTACGAGAATTATTAATCAAAAAATGTTATTATTCTTTGAATGATTTTTTAAATGACCAAATATAATTTTATTAACTTTGTTTTGTTTTACACTTTGACATTTTAATTATTTACTTTGGACACTAATTTACTATTTGCATGTAACTTAATTTCTGGTTGTTCTAATATTATTATTATTTTATAAATATTTGTATGCTATTTTTAATGGCAAAACATAGATGTACAATGACTTTTTTATAACAACTGTATCCTACATATACCTATGTTTGACAAATAAATATATTGATTGATTGATTGATTGATTGATTGATACATACATACATACATACATACAAACAATGTGTTTCGCCCCCAACTCGATTTAGAGACCTTCGCTCGCTTCGCTCGCTCGGTCAATTAGTGATCAAGATTATGGATCAGCCACTTGTTAGGCACTATAGGCTATTTTATTTAAATTATGTACTTTCTCCACGCATTTTATTATAGTCAGGCACTAGAAAGTGCTACTAGATTGACAATAGCTTGAGAACAATGCCTATATTTATTGTTATTCTTTATAAAGTACTCTCATATAGAAATTAGATATAGTACTAATTGCATGCATCTGAGATACTCAAAAATCCAAAAATAGATATTCTATAACGTCTAATAACGTACCTAACTCAATGGTATAAACATATTAGACGTGACGTATTAGTTGGCTGTTCTCGATTACAATATTTTTTCAATTTAGTAATTAAAACAACCAATCATAGGCCAAGAATGAGGGCTCGTTTGCTGCACGTAGTTGCTCCGCGCTATCTTGAGCTGACGGAAAAATATCGTTGAAAGTGCTCGCTTTTCCGTATCTTTCGTTGTCAAAATCAAATGACAAGCTGTCGAAGAATGCAGTTGTGTGTGTAAATTTTTTTTGATTGGATGATCGACGATCGTGTGTATTCGGTAGGAATACACACAAGCACAAATCACGTGGTTTCACGTGTCACGTCCGGCACGAAAGGCCATTGAGAGTGGCACTCCTGTTTTCGAGAGTCATTACGAATCGTCTCGCTCGCAGGTTTAACGACTTCCAGCCTCCCGAACAAGCCGGTTTCCGAAAATACTTTTGTACCGTAGACCACAAACATACGCTGCGGCAGATTATACAGAAGACTGAGGAGTATAATCAGCCATGATGCTTGGCGTTTGTGGACTACGAGAAAGCCTTCGATTCGATCGAGACCTGGGCTGTGCTACAGTCTCTCCAACGGTGCCAAATTGACTATCAATATATCGAAGCGCTGAAGTGTTTGTACGAAAACGCCACCATGTCGGTCCGTCTCCAGGATCAAGGCTCGAAACCTATCCAGTTGCAGCGAGGGGTGAGACAGGGAGACGTTATATCTCCGAAACTGTTCACCGCCGCCCTGGAAGATGTTTTCAAGCTTCTGGACTGGAGCGGACTCGGCATCAATATCAACGGCGAGTACCTCACTCACCTTCGATTCGCTGACGATATCGTAGTCATGGCTGAGACCTTGGAAGACCTAGGCACAAAGCTCGATGGCCTCTGTAGAGCCTCTCAACAAGTGGGTCTAAAAATAAACATGGACAAGACGAAAATCATGTCTAATATCCGTGTCGCACCCACTCCTCTAAAGGTTGGAGACTCTACACTCGAAGTTGTTGACAATTATGTATACCTGGGACAAACAGTTCAGTTAGGTAAGTCCAACTTCGAGAAAGAGGTCAACCGTCGAATCCAACTCGGCTGGGCAGCGTTCGGGAAGCTTCGCGATATTTTCTCGTCCAAAATACCGCAGTGTCTCAAGACTAAGGTCTTTGACCAGTGTGTGTTGCCAGTAATGACATGCGGAACAGAGACGTGGTCGCTTACTATGGGCCTCATAAGAAGGCTCAAGGTCACCCAAAGGGCGATGGAGCGCGCTATGCTCGGAGTTTCCCTGCGTGATCGAATCAGAAATGAGGAGATCCGTAGGAGAACTAAAGTAACCGACATAGCCCGCAGAATCGCCAAACTTAAGTGGCAGTGGGCGGGGCACATAGCTCGCAGAACAGATAGCCGTTGGGGCAGAAAAGTTCTCGAGTGGCGACCACGAACCGGAAAACGTAGTGTTGGCAGGCCTCCCACTCGGTGGACCGACGACCTGGTGAAGGTCGCGGGTTGCGCATGGATGCGGGCAGCGCAGGACCGGTCGGTGTGGAAATCCTTGGGGGAGGCCTTTGTCCAGCAGTGGACGTCTTTCGGCTGAGAGAGAGAGATTCTTTTTCTGAATAAACCTTCGTTGAAGTTGCGTCCCTGTATACTTAAACTTAGTTGACTGTACTAACGTAGCATTGCGATGTAAGTCCGTCACCTGCATGTTTGTGATAATGAATTCGGGGCTCGGGAAAGCAGTAAACGTTAGCGGGATAATTAATTGCATTGACTAAACGCCTTTGGTTAATCTGATACCGTTGGCGACCATTGATTGGGAATGCTCTCATTGCAGACTGGACTGGGGTGATGACAGAATCACAGATATTTACATGATTTTTTGTTGCTATATCGCCTACCTACTATGTTTAATGAAGATTTATTATATTCTTAGCGATGGTGGTTTCAAATCCTATTCGTCGATATGTATGAGTTATCCTTGACTTTGAAATTTCTAGATTCTGGACAGCATATGACCTTTCTCATGAGAAATGTATGAAAATAAAATAAAGGTATAATAATAAGGTATGGTATGTAAGGTTCTGTGTATGATAGCCTCATTCATGAATGAGAATCATACACTGAAAAAAATATAGAACCTATTGTTTTAGAGATTTGCACGTTGAATAATCAAACTGTTTACCTTTATTATACTAGTCATTATTATATCAAACATTTAATTTGTATTTAGGTTCTATTGTTGTTCTACTCTCTTGCAGGCCCTGCCGCCGCCGCCAGGCACCGGCCACCACATTTCACCGAAGCTATAACTGCCTGAGGGCAACCGCCGCTCGACAGCTTCAAAACGTGTGGAATATAATACGAACACGAATTGGGATTCCATTTTGTTCATTGAATCACATTGTGAACATTCATGTACAAATACATACATAATGTCAAATATATTCTTGCATGACAATACATAGGTGACCGCAAATGATACTGAAAATTAATTTCAAAACTTTTAGCATTGGCCATATTCTTACTTATTGAAAAGTCTTATTATCTTTTATACATCACCTTACTTATGAATTTTATGATATTTTAATTGCTCCTCCTTGAGTAGATTGAATTTTTGAATAATTTTGAAATTATGAAATCAGATTTAAAGATGGAAAGCATAGAATAATCATAGACTTATCATATACTCTACATGCTAAGTTTATGGGAATAATACCGATACACTTTTTGACACAAAATTCTAACATGACCTCCTTGGTACGTCGGTATATTTAAGACATTTTACTTTCTTATATGTTTAGAAATATTCGTAAACTCATTTGGTAAATGTATTTAACATTAAACTCATGTAAAACATCAAAGAACTTGAAAGGTCCTTAGTACTTAGCATCAATCATGTAAATCCCATCAAAACGTGGAGCAGTCTCATTCATGAATGTAATTTATGTAATACGATATTATAATAATGTTATCGTACTAATATTATAAATGCGAAAGTTTGGATGTGAGTTTGTGTATTTGTGAGTTTGTGAGGATGTTTGTTACTCAATCACGCAAAATCTACTGGACGGATTTCGATGAAATTTGGTCTACGGGTAGAAAAATACCGGGAATAGCACATAGGGTACTTTTATCCCGAAATTCCCACGGGAGCGAAGCCCCGGGGCGCGGCTAGTATTATATATATTAAACAGTTCCTAAACATACTAAACTTTCACAGACATTTATTTTTGTCATTTCTTAAAATCTCAACTAATTTATACCATACATTTCTTCTTTAGTAGCCAAGTACAAAACCGCAATTGTGAAATGGACTAATGAAAAGTAGGATGTTTTTGGAAATGTAGGTGAAATCAGGTTTGTATTATATTAGCAATGCATGTCACTATTCTCATCTAATACGTGATAATGTAACTCTAGTAGCTAACTAGTTTTAGTTTATTTTGTAATCTTGAATATACTTTTAATCTAAAATATCCGAATAGGCTTGATGGGTTGGAAGAAAAGAAAAATGGACTTTCCCAATCCTGCTCTTAGCTTCACACTAAATTACCACCCGTTACAATCAAGAGAATTACTGTCCCATACGGGTATCAGCAGACCGATATGAAATGGTGCGTAAGTCCTTAGCCAATCGATGGGAAAGTCTAATGGAGTGGCGTTGAACCGACACAAGTGATTTAATAAAAAATCTGGTGGATTAGTTGGCATCCTATAGTTAGTTAATGACGGCCGTTTAAAGCTTAATTACTGGTAGAAAGGTGCTAAAACCGAGTGCTACGAACCGGAAAAAATATATTTTTTCTAACTTTATGCTACGTATACTGACAACCGAGTAGGTTTTGTAGTTTGAATCCATTTGAATCAATGAATAAATACATTATTGTATAATATCCTTATTCTACTATTATATAATACTTATAATAAATGCGTTAGTTTGCATGTGAGTTTGTGAGTATGATTATTACTTAATCACGTAAAATCTAAATCACGAAAAACCGTTTTTGATGCAATTTGATACACGGGTAGAAAAATACCAGAAATAGCACATAGGGAACTTTCTCCCCAAATTCTTACGCGATCAAAGTCGCGGGGCGCATCTCGTTCTATTTAAAAAAGTGTATTTATGTAGTTCGATGACAATATCACCTCGTCAAATCGCAGATACACACTGTATGCAATTCGCACCAAAAACAAAATTAATTTATTTAACTCCACAAGTTATACAATCTACTTAAAATAGAACACCGGTGAAATGGTTTGTATCCAAAAATACCTTAATCGATTCAAAGAATGACTTAAAACCCATTCACGATTTAATGACAACCTAATCAAGTTTCCAACCACAAGTTTCTGCTTCAAAAGATTGACTTTTAATTACAACCTTTGAGTTAGTTGACGGCTAGGTTGATTAGTTTGGCTGTTCTCAAATTACACGACAAAAGCACAGTAAAGTTTGCCTCAAATAAAATTAGACTTCTAGATTTCCTAGAAATCATCGAGAAATATAGTGTATTTTATGTTAATGATATTTTAAGCTAAGATATTTTATTGTTACTTTGCTTCTTTTGTTTTAGTATGTAGTATTTTTGTGTCTAGATTTCCGATTCGCGCAAAATACACATAAATTAATTCATTTATTGTAAAGAATGATAGAGAAATCTAAATAAAGAAAAAAGTTGAATCTTTATACCTTAAATATTGTAGATGGTAATATTTAAACTACAAAGATCTGGGGGCACAGTAGTTCCCCTGCATTTTTATAAAGTTAGTGCTTGTAGAGTTAGAAGCTTGGCTTTACATTAAGATCTGATAACTTTTTGACAGTGCGAGCCATGTGATCTATTTTTGGTAACATTTTGCATAAAAATGTTTTTGGTGGAATACAGTTAAATCGTATTTATCATAATAAATAATGAAGCAATTAAACTGTTATTCTATAACACACATTCATTTGCGTGTAACACCCTAGACCTCATCTTTGATTCCCATCAGGTAAGATTGAGGTCAAACGCGATTGCGTTTTTGAAATTGAATGAGGTTTTGAATTAAAATTTTTAATAAGTAATAAAAAACCAGGTACATAACTTTGTAAACTTCTTTTTTCTTCTTTAGTTTGAAACTATAGCAGTTGTTTACGATCCAAAACTGTTAGTAGCTAAATTTGTTAATTTTGATAAATAAATAAAATAAATCTTAAATCTTTTCTAAAATTATATATTTTTGTAATAATATAATAATAATTTATTTTCTGGCAACAGGGCCCAATTTGTTAGTAACATTTGGTACTTAATTAACTATGTTAGAATTACATTTGTATTTTTGTGGTTTTTACCAGAGGAGCAGTCAGCTATCTACCCCTGTCTAACTAGTACTCCCATAAAGTGCTCCCATATGGGAGAATCGTCTTTGTTTGCTAATGTTTTCAGAATGATGTTGGGACTCCCACGAGTTCTGGTAATTAAGGAGAAGGTTTTCTTCCTTATCATGGCATCAAAATCATCAACATGTGCAAGCGCAAACATGCCTGATGCACTACAGTAACGTGGGAGGCCCATCATCATTCTGAAACCATTATTGTACTGCACGCGCAGGCGTTTGAAGTCAGTCTGTGTATAACTGGTCCACAGGCTAGCCGTGTAAAATGTTTGGCACTAAGCTTTAAACAAAGTAATTTTTGCTTCTTTGCTACACCTAGCGAATCTGTGAGCCAGCATATTGCATCTGGCTACCAACGCCCTACGCTCCCGTTCGATATCCATCTGGTCTTTAAGGTCCTCCGTTACAAAATGCCCTAAGTATTTGAAGTACTTAACTCGCTTAAGCGGGATTCCGTCTAGCAGAAGTTTAGCATCGTAGGGCACTTCTTTTCTGGGGGCCTTAAATACCAGATATTCGCTCTTCTTGGTATTGTACACAAGACCATGTCTGGCAGTGTATCGTTCACATATCATTAGGAGCTCTCTGATAGATCCCGCCGTTGGGCCCAGCAGCAACATATCATCGGCATAACTAATGTTATTAATATTAACATTATCAACGTGGCAACCCACTGGTTTGCTGCTGAGCTCAATAAGGAGATCATTGACATATAGGTTGAAGAGTTTTGGTGAGGTCAATCCCCTGTCTCACCCCGCACTCCAACCTATACGCATCAGAGAGCGACCCTCCCCATCGCACTCTGTTCTCTCTGGTGTGCGTACCAATGGCTCAACGTCCGGATGAGCTCCTCGGGCACCCCTGCCTTCCTCATCTTGCTCCACAGAATTTCATAGACGACCAAGTCAAATGCTGTGGAGAGATCAAGGAAGCAGGCGTACACAGGCGTATCTCTTGTGGTATAGTACTGGGCAGTCTGCTTCAAAGTTAGTATGGCATTTTCAGTAGAGAGTCCAGCTCTAAAGCCGAACTGCGTGTCATGCAACACTATATACTTTTCAAGTTCTCTGTCAAGCAGACTGTCCAGGACCTTGGATATAATAGTAGCAAGAGATATGGGCCTATAGTTTTTAGGATCCGTTATATCACCGGTCTTGTTTTTTACAATTGGGACCACCACAGTCTTAAGCATTTCCGATGGCAAGTAGGAGTGGCTAATACATAGGGAGTAAAACATCGCCAGCACACGCGGTAAATTGCTCTTTAAACAAGTTGGCAATATCCTCCTGCGCGTCTCTCCCTGCCACACACACTGGCAGGCTCGGCTTAATATTCAGTCTGTTCGTAGCTTTCCAAAATTTACCAAAATTTTTAGATTTTTGATGAGAGGCTATGATGTCCATTTTTATCTGATCCTGGTTTGTTTGGCACCATCTTAACTTGCTTCTGAAAATATTTTGACTTTCACGCATTTCCGTCCAGGCGGGACCAGATTGAGGCTTATTTTGAAGCAACCACTCCTCATATTTAAGCCGAGCCTCCCTGTGAACCTCCCTTTACATGTCGGTTCCAACCGATAATACAACTTTTTCTTTTACAGGGCGTTTCTCTACATATGTTTCCGACGCTGCATTAGATAAGAAATTAACTAATTCCAAATACATACCATCTAACGCACGTCTGCACACGTTATAAACAATTCAGGGAAATGAATATTTCGAAGATAATTGTTGCAAATATCATGATATTTACTAGTCTGCTCATTTGTCCTATCACCCCATAATACTTTACTAATTTCTTTCTTATTTGGTATTACTTTCGATTGGATTATTCCTAAACGACATTCCATCACTAACGGAAAATGATCAGACCAGTACGCCCCCTGTCTTACACTGACATCTACAACCGTCTCCCATGCTGATTTAGTTAGACCACAATGGTCTAACCATCGTCTGCTGCCATTGATTTTACTAATGTAAGTAATTACATCGGAATTAATCCCTAGCATTTCACCATCAGCACATACCCAGTTTTTGTCTTTGCTGTAGCTACAAAGTTCATCCCAAAACGGCCGGTGTGGATGTGCATTAAAATCACCGAGCATATAAACAGCCTCGACATCATTATTTTCGATAATAGCATTTATTTCGCTCAAACAACTGGTAAACTCCGCTAATGTTTTATCCGAGTAAGTAGGCTATTATGGATCGATCCTCCATAGAAGCTTTAATTGCTGCTAATCTCATACTACTACAATTAAGCACACTTACCGATTTGAAAATTCCCTTGCGCCACTGCAAAGCCACACCACCATAAGGCCTTCCCCTTAACGGTCCTGACCATATATCCACTGCCGATTTTCCAGTGTATTCAAAGTTATCGTGAATTGTACTTAAGAAAGGTATATCATGGGGCAAACAGCCAGGTCTCCTGTAGAGCTATGATTTGGGCCTCTTTACAACATGCTTCGTATCTCATCAACTGATCTTTTTGCCGATTGACAGTTGAAAGTTACAAATCTACTAATATTTGTGCTACTTCTGTTGTTATTATCCATGTTAAATTTATATTAAAAAATTAATTCAAAGTTGTTACATTTTTTGCCCTCGGTTTTTCGTATTTAAACAGAACAAACCGCCTAAAACAAATACCTTCTGGCCACATACTATCATTTAGAAAAATACTAAGCTTATTTCTAGGTACATGCAATTTAAATGAGTTGTAATCGCGATCGAATTTTGCACTAATTTTCTCTAGAATCACTGTTTCGCGAGTTCTACTTTGAATGTATTCGACAATATCACTTTCACTAGCTTCCTTGCACACATTCGAAATATATATCGGTACTAGCTTTTGCCCGCGGCTTCGCCCGCGTGAATTTCCCACGGGAACAGTGCTTTTTCCCGGGATAAAAAGTAGCCTATGTGCTATTCCAGGTCATTATCTACCTCTGTACCAAATTTCATCGAAATCCGTCCAGTAGATTTTGCGTGATTGAGTAACAAACATCCTCACAAACTCACAAACTCACAAATTCACAAACTCACAAACTCACATCCAAACTTTCGCATTTATAATATTAGTATGGATATTAATCTCAGCTGCCCGAAATTTCTGAATTTTTATTACAATCTAGCACTTCCCATGTTGCTCACAATTTTTTCTTCTTACGTTTCTCGACGATTGTCCAACCTGCATCATCATCCCCTACCATTTGTTCCTGATCTCCACTTTTTCGTACTACTTGCGCCATCGTTGGTTTCGAGACACGTTCCTTCGTATAGTATTGCACATAGGCAGCACTTGTTTCGTTCGATTCTCTCACGCGTCGCAGGTCCGTGGTAGGGTTCACGTTATGTGCATCTACGTCATTGCAAACTGTGGTATTGGCCTCCTTATCGCACAACGTCGGGATCTCCGGCGCAGCGACATTCACCTGCCTAAGCGAGACAGAGACAGCAGGCTGATTCGTTTGGTTTTGTGATTGCGCTGACACCGCGCCAATATTGTTACTGACCTGTAGTCCCAAAATATTACTATGGACAGATGACATCGCTTCACTATCTATATTCTGAGCTAACTGGTCAGCTGCACCATGGCTACTCAGATCATAAACATTTTGGAGGCCTATAGGCCCGCTATCCTCGTAGGAAATACCGCTGCTCAACAAGTACCCTCCTCGTTTTTTGTTAACGGGATCAAACAGTTTTTCTATGCAAGGCTGTTTTAATGCCTCTTTTAATTGATCTTTGTAACATAATCACTTTTTTATCGCACGCATATCATTTTGCAAAATAAGTAAATCCCGGAGGATGCGCGTCGCGTCTACATGGTCGAATGTAATCGGTGGTAGGCGGTGTAACTCCTTTAGCCACAAAAATGGGAATAAACTCTGGATCTGTGGCATCAGCCTGTTTAAGTAACTGCAAGATATCCTCTAGGTCTTTTACACTTCCCCCTCACATCTTCATAGCTTCAATCTTGCAAGCGGAACTGCCGTAAACAATAACTTTTTTGCCTCCGAAATTTCCTCTGGTTTAAAAGCCGTTTCACATATTCGGATTAAACTGATATCTTGTACATCTGATTTATTGTACATATACGCAAGAACTTCATTAATAACAATATTGCACGAATTACATTTCACAAAATTTGCTGACATTATCGCTACGGGGCAGGGTCAATCAGCTGACGACATAAGACAAATCTTATTAGTTATACCTACTTTTGTAATTATTAAAGCAATGCAGTACTGAATACTATAAGTTACGACTAAGCGTAAAAGGGCGACATATTTCAGGATAAAGCTAATGAAATGGTTTACGATTCATAAAAATAATCCTGTTTATGCAGCGAGCCAGTGTTGTGATTTAGTGCCCTTTTACAGCTCAGTATTACATAATCTGTGCCTTTGTACTCTTATGATTAATGCGAAATGAAAAAGAATTTGTGTTACTTTTATCATATAAGAAGGTATGTTTCGTATTATTTATGTACTCGTAGACTCGCTTACCTCTGCACCCGTGGGAATTTCCAGATGAAATTGCTTCCGACATAACTGTCACGACTACCGCCATTTAGCGGCCATAGGCATACAAATACTAGGAACTGACTAGTCTGATGGTGTGCAGGGTTCCTCACGATGGTTTCCGTCTATGAAAGCCGGGCGATGAAAGTGACCGACCATGAGTCAGATTGATCTACACACTCAGAGGTACATGACGGTAGAGGTACATAATCTATAGCTGACCATTATTACTTATTGAGACTATTCAATATACATACATACATATTATCACGCCTTTTTCCCGTGGGGGTAGGCAGAGACTAGCCATTTCCACTTGTTACGATCCTTACAGATCTCGTTTCCTCTACACTCATCACTCTCTTCATTCATGCTCTCCGGTTATGGGTGCTCCTAATATCTCCCTTTTTAAGGAGGTCCGCAATCTGGTCGAAGTGCGATATTCGAGGTCGACCCTGACCAACTCTCCCATTCACCTCTATTTAATATACCCTTAAATAATAGCAATATAACCATATTAATTACTCCGCCAATAAGCTTTTAAATTACTCTGCTAGGTATTTATTAGCTTTTACAGCTTTAGTGATGTCACAAAGCTTTAATTAAGCTTTGTAGCGTATTATAATTCCCAATTTAATAATCTGCGTGATTTCAGCACTGGTTATTGAAGATAAAACCTTATGTCAAAGTAATAAAGTAGTATTTTGATTGAAGTTTGTAAAGTTTGAAGCAATATCAGAAGCGGCAGGGTCAGGCGGTGAAATTAAAATCGAAATATCGGTGAAAGCAATTGCTTTATTTGCTATACCCAAATAGTGATACAAAGCTTCGATAGCTTCATTTTAAGATAATAATATGTAGATATTCAGGTATCTATAATTTCTTGGTAATAGACATCATCCCCAGAGCGTTGAATATAAATATTATGTAGTAAAAGTCATGTCAGATGCCTTTAGGCGACTTGAATAAAATATGACACCACTGTTAGTATAAAAAAGAAAAAAGCGTTAAAACAAACAAAAAAAAACATATAGTTCAACAAACTTATATTCTTTGCATCGATAGTTATCAAAAAGTACGGCATTTTATTTTGATTCTTCAAAGCTTTTTTTAAATTAAAATATTGTCATGTGTTGTTGTAAAGTTTATTATTTTAATACTAATTTCCCAAACATTGTTATTTTATGATATTTATATATTTTTTTTATAATTATGTAATAGTTATGATAATAAAAATAATATACTTCTTGAAAACTTACCCTAGATTCTCTTCTTCTAAGCTGTTTTCGTTGAGCCACAAGCCCGAGTTACAGTTGAATCTCCAAAGCTATGTTTGGAAGAAAAATTAAGAACATGATAATAATAAATTATAACAATGTAGGTATACTTATTATGGTTGAATAGTACTAAAACTAACTAAAATTTAACTTACCTATACCTAAACATAAAAATATTGAATCTTTTGATATGAATATCGTATTACTCGACTTTTTACCATTACTTATACTTACTTTATTGCCCTCAAGAATAAGTTTTTAATAAACGCTATTCTCGATGTTTTTCCTATAAAAACGAAGCCCAAGGAAGATAAAAGGAAAACTTTTGTTTGGCTGTTTAGCGCAGAGCTGTTGTGTTCAAATAATAAATGGAGATATTTTGCTCCAAAACTTTAGTGTTTTCCAGCAATAAATAACGAAATTCATACCATACATAAAACTCCCGTGTCGCGTGAGATATTTAAGCTAAATGAGCTTTTCAGATGAATACTAGTGCTCTGAAATCGTTTTACGCTCTTTAACTTTCGTAGTTAGTAGTATAAATAAAGCACTTTAAAATATCCCTATAGCATCCTAACACCTAGAGTAATATTATAAATGGGAAAGTGAGTTTTTTCTTTGTTATTATTTATTTGTTTGTTTGTTACCTCTTCACGCCTTACCTACTGAACCAATCTTCCTGAAATTTCGCATACACATGGTTAGAAGTACTGAGAATGATATAGGGTACCTTCCATCTCGGGAAAGCACTGTTCCCGCGGGAAATTCACGCGGGCGAATTCGCAGAAAAAAGATGGTAGTCTATAAAATTCATAACGCGACTGGAACTAAAACGAATCAGGTTGATGGAAAACCGAGAAACACGAACGGTGAACTGCATTCAATGCACTTGAAGTAAATTGCATGTCGAATACAAACTGCACTGCAACGGGGTCAGTGTTTTGATAGAAAATCCTAATGTTACTTACTTTAATGAAAACATGTTATCATTCGCTTAAACAATAATCAAATATATTGTACTTTTACAATACAACAATTCAGAGAGTTTTGTATATTTGTAAAGTTATTTCTGTAAAAGTGAGAGGATCACAACTACAACATAATAATTATTAATCTTATCTTTGTGTATTAATTGTATTTCCAATAATAAAACAAATTGTCTGACTTTGTGTCTGTTTGTTCCGACATAACACCAGTGCAGTACAGATGAATTCTAGTTAACAAATAGCCATTTTTATGAATGTGAAAATAATTTTTTTTTTAATCAGGCCGTTAGTTCCAGAGATAAGCGCGTTGAAAATAACAAACATACTAACTTTCAACTTTATTTTATTAGTCTAGATAATATAGATTGATGTATGATTCCCATAGAACAAGCTACATGCGATTTACCAAATCAGTTTACTAGTAAAATAAGTTTTGTTTTGGTAAGTGGAAGGAAGTCCCCATAGTAACGAGCAAGACAGAACTTAGCCCATCAAAGTTAGAATCGTCAATAAGGGGCGGACAGATATTAAGCACTCGACTCTCAACTACTCTACAGAGAACAAACTTTTGTTTGTTACTAGGCGGTTTGCAAACATTTTTGGGCTATAGATACATATTACATCACACATATGATTTGGTACACGGGTAGAATAATACCGGGAAAAGCACAAAAGGTACTTATTCCGCTGGCTCTCTTCTCTCTCTTCTCTCAGCCGAAAGACGTCCACTGCTGGACAAAGGCCTCCCCCAAGGATTTCCACAACGACCGGTCCTGCGCTGCCCGCATCCATGCGCATCCCGCGACCTTCACCAGGTCGTCGGTCCGCTGGCTCAGTGACCCCAAAGTAGATCTTGGCCTCCGAAGCGAGAGAGCGCCATCGACTTCTGTTCTGCGCGATGGCTCGCCAGTTGACCGCTCCCAGCTCACGCAGATCAGCCTCCACAGTGTCTCTCCAGCAATATCTTGGGCGCCTTCCTGACACCTTTCCCAGGTAGGCTGATTTGACGCCACGATCATCCTTCATTACCTCGAGATGACCAAGCCAGCGTAGTCGCTGTGATTTCATTACGCCCAGTATGTTCGTCTCTTTCACCAGCACCTCTATCTCGGATTTTTTTCGGACTCTCCAGCTTCCTTCTAGCTTCTTCACAGGGCCGAGGATTATTCAGAAGACTCTCCGCTACTAAAAGTTAGTTCTTTGGTACAAAAGGTACTATTCAACTAAAATCACTTCAGTCATAGCAATTATAATGTTAAATGTTGTTTGAAATAAGAAATTATAAAAATAATTAAAGAGTCGTAATCAACAGCAAGGTTTCGTATTTAAGGCATATAAGTATACCAAAATAATTAACCTTTCTCATTTTCATACTAAGTAGGTATATAAATATTAAAAGAGCAGAGCGTAAGCAAAAATGGATCAATCACTAAAACATGGCTGTCGACCTGTCACCTTCACGTTCACGGCTCATTGAACTTTGAGGCACTCTCAATATGTTGCGATAAGGGCTGAGTCAGAAGTTTATAACCGAATATTTAAATTCATCCTTTTTGACAATCTTTTTTAGGCTAAAATGAATTGGAAAAGTGGATCACGTCATTATGTTAAAAGGTGTTTTTTATGTAATGGAATGAAAATCTAATTCACTGGATTCCACCCGATGGTTTTTAGTAGAGCGGGAGACTAAGAACGAGATGGTCTGATGACTTAAAGGGATTTAATAAGAACTGGAAGGAAAATACAAGGAGAGAGATGAGTGGAGAGGATTAAGGGAGGCTTTTGTCCAGCAGTGGGACATAAATAGCTAAAAAATATATTTCCATGAATCACGCCTGCGTTAACTGTTACTTTAGTATATCTAGTCCTATTTCTTATTTGTATTCCTAATATTGGAATCGTGAACTCTTTAGGCGTGAATTTAACCACAACGAACTCTCATCCAAGTCTCAATTACTCAGTAAATAAATGTGTTAGCCGGTTGTGACCTCACAGCATAAATATTAAGATCCCGACCTCGACAACCTCCAAGGGAATGGTCGAGTGGTTTTTTTTATTAAGTCATCATTCTTGTGTAGGCCATGCTAGGAGTTGCGTGTCTACGAACAAGTAATAATGTTTTTCCCTCGAAAAATAAACCAACACGTATTATTTTAAAGATTTTTCTTGACTTTTGTAGGTTGTTGCCGTGCGTGAGACCAAAATCAAAACGTTTTCGATTTTGATCGCATTGGCACTTTTTAACGTCAATTTTTAAATAATATAACGAAACTACAAACTATATATGCATTTCAGTAAAAATGTGTAAATACCTTCGGTAAATGCATCGAGACTAGGCGACCAAGACTGTTTCATGAGTTTCTTTCGGCATTTCTTCTCAGCAGTGGTCGTTCCGAAATGCTAGTAGTTTGTAGCTTTGAGACATAAAATATTATGATTAAATAATTAGTTATCGACGTGAAAAAGAGCCTTCTTTGAAGGCCAAGTTTCAATAAAAAATTTTGACTTTGACTTTGACTTTGAGATATTATTATGTACTATACGTAGTAGTTGTATTTCGATGGGTAAATGCAATCAAATAAAAGATCAAAAACTCTGTTATTTTCATTTCTATTTATTTTTCTTACAAAAGAAATCATTGTTGTGTTCAAAAATCTCTCGTTGGTTGATTTCTTCTTATAAAAAATATTTTCGCCTGTATATAAAAAAAACTCCCTTTAAACGGTTTTAGTCTATGTTTTGAATGTGTTCCCGATTAATAGTATTAACCCAGATAAACCTACCGTCCCATATATAGGCCAGTTCAAAAAATAAAAATTATCAAACTACCCACTAAAGTTATCAACTTAAGGTTTTATGTTTCAAAATGAGGTTGAAGTGCTTCATCATACAAAAAAATAAATATCAAGTTTTTCTTAGTATATTTATAATTATTTCACTGAAAAGTGAGCAGTAACAGTACATAGCAGATATGGTGAGACAGAGGTATGTATAACTTTTAAAAAAATAATATTAGGAATCAAATTTTACATTTCTTATATTTTGAATAATATATTCAATACTCTATATAAACAAAATATTCTAAAATAATTAGTTAAGTGGTAAGAAACCCCTTGTAAACTTAGGTGTCCTATATATAGGACAGTAGGATAATAAGGGTCATTTATGTTTCAGGGCATCTAAAATGACATTGAGATTTTAGATGCCTTAGAAAATACTTTCGATGGTGAAGATGTACGTAAGAGGTATTTTACCACCTCCTCGATGAATACTTATTGAGAAAATGAAGAGAATCAAAAAATAACTTGATTGTTCACTTGGTTCCATCTTCGAAGGATAGAGACCCACTAAATGTACCCGGGGTTTACGAAGTTCCTTGTGATTGTGGAAAGAGTTACGTCGGTGAAACTGACCACAATCTAGCAACGAGGCTGAATGAGCACATCGGGTCCATGAAGAAGCTGGACAGCGGATCCTAATGGAGACCGCGGGGTCTGCGGCCATCGCCCAAGACACATTGAGGTCGAATGTAATGTATGATTTACGGTTCGACAAGGCCAGTCGACAAGGCTAGTGAAAAGGGTCTTGTTCCGCGGAAAATAAGAGAGGCTATAGAGATCTCTCGACGTTCAAACTTCAATAGAGATATGAACTGGGCCCCAACTTGGAAATCAGTCCTAAAATGAATGATGAAATGAATATGATCTGGAGCATACAAACATAGAAGAGGCCGATACGATTAGCTTTTTCTACACGCGGGCACCGTCACCAAGTTCAGACGATGTAGAAGAAGGATCAACAATACAGCAACAGTATACCCCGTCTTAGTCCTCCGCCCTCGCCCCCATTAGCAGGGCGGCGCGGGAAGCTGCGCGGGCGATATGCCAGCTTCGGCTCTTGCAACGTAAATGATCATTATGATCAGGTTGTAAGCAACAGCCAAGCCCATCAGATATGGGTTGGGTTGGTGCAACACTGATGGGGTCTGCTTTATGGATGGAGTCTTTCAAGGTACCACAACCACAACCATAACCATGTGGGACCCAAAATACAAAGACCTTGGTTAGGGTGCTAGAGTAGTACATAGCTTTTGTGAACGTCATCATTGTATTATTATTCTTAATTCATTTTAGTTTAGTATATGGTAAAATCTTAATTTTACTTTTTGTACTGATTTCTTAAATAAATGTCTCATTTTGACTATATTGATACTATACCTTACATACTATCTATTATCCTACTGTCCTATATATAGGACAGGCTTTTCCGGAAAAACCGTCAGGTTGATATTTTTTTAAATATTTTTTATATGTATTTTAGAGGTATCTTACATAAATAAAACATTTTTTTCTTTTAATTTTAAGAAAAACTAATTTCAGGCTTATCTGGGTAGGAAATTGTTTGTGACGATAGATTAAAACTACTTCTAGAAAAAAGGAAATTTGTTACACAAGTAATCTAATTTTAATCCAAAATTAAGTATTTATTTATCTTAAGGCACTACACATTTTCCTACCAGTCCCGCTGTTTCTAAAGTTATACCAACTGCTTCTGTTTACATTTTATGCGCTCTGTTCAAGCAATATCCGGCTTCTTATAACAAATCTTTTGCAGAAAACAATATGCTTACAGTAAGAAAACATGCCAGGACCAGCTATGAATACTTATTGTACCAAATTTCATCCATATCCATGTAATACATGTGGGATCAGGAAACAGCGAAACGACCAGAAATATTCTTACTAGTGTTTATTTTTTACCACTTTACAAAAATCTTTTAAAAACATACAATCGTAGGTACAACGTCTTCGTCTTCATCGTATGCGAAACTCATGGAAGTAATAAGTACTTTTGTACAAAAGTACTTACTACTTCCATGGCTAAACTTATTCTAATCTGTCTTTCATCCGTCTTCTTTCTCTCTCACACATCCGTCCTCTCATTCTCAACGTTCGGCTACACATCATTATCATTCTTTCATACAACCTGGAGTGCCACTCTCAAGTGCATTTCGTGCCAGACGTGACACGTGAAACCACGTGATTTGTACTTGTGTGCATTTCTACCGAATACACACAAGCACAAAACCGCATCCAACCTCAACTAACAGGTCGATTTGACAGTTACACACCACTCCGGTCTATCATCGATCATCCAATCACAGGAATCTCAGAAAATTTTACACACACAACAGCATTTTTCGACAGCTTGTCATTTGATTTTGACAACGAATGATACGGAAAAGCAAGCACATTCAACGTTATTTTTCCGTCAGCTCAAGATAGCGCGGAGCAACTACGTGCTGCAATCGTGCTCTCATTCTAGGCCTATGATTGGTTGTTTCAATTACAAAATTGAAAAAATTTGTAATCGAGAACAACCAACTAATACGTCACGTCTAATATGTTTATACCATTGAGTTAGGTACGTTATTAAATATATAAAATATCAATAAATATAGGCATTGTTCTCATGCTTTTGTCAATCTAGTAGCACTTATTAGTGCCTGACTATAATAAAACGCGTGGAGAAAGTACATAATTTAAATAAAATAGCCTAAAGTATCTAACAAGTGGCTGATCGATCTGTAATCTTGATCACTACATAAACGGAAGAATATATTAAATCAAATATTGACGTAATAAAGGCATATACGTGCATTTGCTTTCAGTGCACAATAATTTTGTACTTTTATCATAGTTACATAGTAGATTTCTTTAATAAATAACAAGTTATATTTTACATATATTTAATCATTGAAAACATAATGTATTTTATATAAAATAAATAGGTATCAGTGTTATCATCTCTTGATCTCTTGTTACGCAGAATAGACTATCATTAGAAGATAAATCCGTTCTTGAATCTTGTAATTTCATGAATCAAGCAATGGTTTAATGTTACATCGAGCTTTTGATTCCATCTGTGCATTCCACCTTAAAATACAGCTATATTTGTTTATTTATATTTCTATGTTTTATAAAATTTACTAGGTAAAATGTAGGTAAATACCTAACCAATTATATTAAACATATTTTGCTACTTGAAAATGTTTTGGGTTTCATGTATTTTATGACATATTATCAAGCTTGTCATATCCACAGAAATATTTTATTTTTAATAGGAGAGTATTTTATGTCTGTGGTCAAATAACGTCAATAAAATGTGGGCATCTCTTAAAAAAAATTACCAATCATTACAAATGAAATAAGTTGTGGGTTTGTCAATTTTATCCACAGAATATCCTAATCCTATCCTAACTTCCTAAACCTTGACTAATCCTAATCCTAACTTATATTATAAATGCGAAAGTGAGTTTGATTGTTTATTTATTTATTTGTTTGTTACCTAATAGTATATAATATCATTTAAATAAATATTACTTGCTTTTTTGGCATTTATAATTTACTAGCTTTTGCCCGCGGCTTCGCCCACGTGAATTTCCCACGGGAACAGTACTTTTTCCCGGGATAAAAGGTACCCATTTCAGTACTTCCAACTATGTGTATGCAAAACTTTAGGAAAATTGATTCAGTAGATAAAGCGTGAAAAGGTAACAAACAAATAAACAAATTCACTTTCTCATTTATAATATTAGTTAGAAGTTAGATAACCTAGTTAGAAGAAAAAACTGTTAGAGAACATGGAATGCAAAATAATAGGATTCAATTTTTTTTAAAGTAAATAAGTGTTACCGGGCAGCAGCAAAAATATTTATAAAAAATTGGATTTATATTTATCGGACTTGGGGACATTTATACCATAATTTTGCGCTTTTCCCGAAATTTAGGGTAAACGTCATTGTGTCTTCCTTGAAAATTTAATGTATTTTTTGTAGATTATATTTTATTTCCAGCCATGAATATTTCACGAATCAAAGTCTTTAACGATAAATACCGGTTGCAATCTCTACTTGTACTACTGTATTTTTTTTTACGAAAAAAGCGGACAACCATAAACTTATTATACCCTTAGCACAGACTAATACTCTTTATTTAAAAAAGAAATATTTATGTGACCGCTAGGTATTTTATAACTACAACAACGGTACAATATAATAAATTTATGCCCGAATTCCCGTGTGCGAAAGTCCTTGTTGCTCGAGGTATATTATCGCACAGATAAATAGATCTATGATATTATGTAGAAAACAAAAAAAAAATTCTGTGTTAGAAAACGCGCAGTCATTTTGTCACTCTTCTTTTGATCTTTAGGTACCCTAGCTAGCGGATATACTCGTATTTGGATACCAATAGATCATTGTTAAAAAAAGCTGAAAAATTGTTGTAGTAAATACTATTCTTATTTGTTCCATGGTAGATACCATAGAGCAACAAGGACATCCGCGCGTAGTCCGTGTTTCTCTGTGGTAGATACCAACAATTTTTATTTTTTACAAACAAAATTTATAAAACTCTTTGGTACCTATCTACTTTATAATTTTAGTTTTCTTGACATCTCTCCTTGATGGATTGACTTTTGACACCTTCACTGTTGCCAGCTGTTAATATTTACCCCCTATTATTAAATAATGATGAGTACAATTCATAAATAGGTAACATGGGAAATTTTATACAAATTTTTGTGGTATAAATAGTGGTTAACACGGCTAACCGCAGGACTAGAAGTTATAAATAAATTAAAAAAATAAAGTAATTATTTTTACAAACCTTTTTTTGTAAATCAAATTGTACTTGTTTAAAAAAAGCAGATATTCAATATTTTATCTAATCTGAAAAAGCGATGTAATTTTAAACGTGTACCTAACGATAACCCGAATCGAACATTCTTAAATTAACTCCCTAATTTTCTGGTAAATTTGAATAGGGAATCACTTAAATATGCAATTTCATATTTATTATTTGACTCGGCTAATAAAATTATTCACATAGAGAGACATATTGCGGCAAAGTTTTGATAAAGCAAAATAATAATTTAGTTTTACGTGAATCATATACACAGATTGCCCCGGACTTTAGGAAATGATAATGTATCTTAAAATTTTAACATATTTCTCTAAAAATTGAGTTTATTGGCAAATACCGGTTAATTACTCATGCATTCCCACATTTTGCTAATTTAAAAAAAAATGTATTGTCTATACATTCCAAATGTTTTTATTTTATAATAGTGTGTGTGGGCGAATATACACACCTCTAATAAGTATGTGTGTATCCAACTGTATCCATCCATCTGTGAAACGAACTACGTGATTTACTGTCAAATTTGAATCAGAGTCGACCCCCTGTCATATTCGGATACATTCCATTCCTACATACATTTTACGTGATTGAATAACAAACATAAATTTTTTATCCTTACTAAACTAGGAATCCTTACTAAAAAGTAAAGACACTAAAATTCCCTTAACATTTGAATCCACCACCTTCCAGATGTTGGAATAATACCATTTTTCTTTATTTATACACTGTAGCGGAATAGATAATACAATGTATACATGCATACTTATGTCTTTCTACTCTTAAATAAATTAACAGTAAGTATAAACGAAGAGAAGATGGATGCCATCCTACCTTAAGCTCGTTAAAATGAAAAATTGTTCCATTAGGAAAGGCCAGAAGTCTAATTAAAAGGATTTTTCATTTTTCACAATCATCGTTTTGTAAGACGACCTTAAAATGTTTCGGCAAACCCTTTGCAATTCTTTAGAAATGAGAACGTTTAGCGAAAGCATTAGAAAAATTAAACAATTTATCGTTTAACTCACGGTCCACGGAATGGGAATCAAATGGAGTTTGTTCTGAAAATGAGTTTACTACTGTCATGATTTTACTTAAATTATTCAAGCCAGTCGTAGTAGAAGCTCAAGGTTTGACGTACATTCGGAAAAAAGCTGGTCTTCAGTAAGTCTTTTTTAATAAGCGGATTAGCCTCACAGTCCAGCAGGGAAATGCTGCTAGTACCCTGGGCACACTGCCTAGATGCGGCGCGTTCGAGGATATTTTTTTATAAGTCTTAGGTACATTTATTAATCATTATAATTTTAATTGTATTCGAAAATGGACCCCACTTGTGAATATAATTATATTATATTATTGAAGATCTGGAACATCTGTTCCCGTTCATCAATATATATTCCCGCGGGACATGGGATAGCCAAATGGCTAAAGTTTGAGTACTGGAGTTTAGGTTACTACAGTTTGGAACACAAAAAGATTTTTTATCTCAGCGAAACTCACGCGGGCGAAGCCGCGGGCAACATCTAAAGAATATATAAAAATAGAAATTAAAAACTCCATTCAATTCCAGTTTCTCGTTCCGCCCATTGAAAAGCATCATTGTAGCAGCAATTTATCGCTCATTGAGAAAAAGATCATTGTTTCAAAATTAATTTTAACTTTACAAGAAAAGTTTGCGTAACCCTAAATTAAAAATGCTTTCAACCATATTTTATACGGTAACGAGAAACGACAAAATAAATAACAGAAAAGAGAAATAAATCTTAGTCTCTAAGATAAAATACTTTTTTTAAATAAAATCTTTATTTTAACAACTAAGAAATCAAAAATCAATTAAGCAATCAATTAAAATTAGTTAAGTTTGCAGCGTTTGCTCCATTTACTAACCGGTAACAGTCGACCTCCGCAATAGACGTAACACTGTCTTGTGGAATAGTTTGGCTTTATGATAGTATATAAATAACTTTGAAACCAAATTTAAGTTTTTAGTTAATCCAACTTTAAGTACGTTATATAAAGGTTCCGTTTCACGCGACGGTCAGCCATCAAGATAAAGAATACGACTAAAAAGAGAGAAACTAGCAATTTGATAACAAACAGAAATTAAAACAGGTAAGATTGAATAACATCTTTGCAATAAAAGGTAGTCGGATTTATGAACAGAAGTACGCAAATCTAAGAGCTATCGTAGCTGTTCTTAATTAAGAGATTGCGTCGGGCTTCGTCGGTGACTCTGTAGGTATTTTTCACATTATATCGTGGATTCAAGGTAACGAATTTAATACGTTAAGTTGATCAGGCTTCGCTCATGTATACATATAAATCATTACGAGGCTCATAGGTGAACATGTTGTACCATGAAATAAATTTGATTATTCTGGAATTACTTTCGGCATAAATAAAACTGTTGGTCCACATAGAAAGCAGGTAATGTGACTTATAAGCGTCCATTTTCATCACTACATGAGCGTAAATGAGTCAAGTCGAGCTGCGCCTTGGAATCAAATCTGCGACTTTCGGACTCAAGCTGATTCAATAAAGATGAATGATGACTTTTTATTTAATTTAATAGACTCATCCAGCAGCAACTCAAATTTGAGTCGAATGTAAAGGTAGCCTTATTTCCAGCGTTCATAACTTAAATAGAATTTCTGCAAGCTACGAGCAGATCCAATAGTGGAAGTGCTTTAATTGCTATAATTAATTAGAGTTTTGTTTCTCTTAGCTAGTTCTTAGTAAGAAGGATGGCTGAATTTATTTCTTTTACAATAAAAATTACGAAAGTTGTACGATGTACGTCTGATTTAATTAAGTTATCATTTTTCTTTGAGCAATACCATGTAGTTCTTGTTGTAACAAAAAGTGTTTTATAGCTTGAGTTATATCAAAAATCAGTACGGATTAATTCTGTTGATATAGGTTGGTCGTTGTCGTTTTGGATATTTTGATTTTGGAAGCTGTATTGGCCTTTGGTAATAAAATTTCAACAACTGATAAAGTTGCTAATTTTGACAGCAATTAAGCGAGCCATCATCATGAAATGTCAGTCATTTACATCGCGTCCGCACTCGCTGCCAGCTCCCACTGGAGCGGCGCCAAATCGCAGTTTGAATGGTACGCTTTATCATCAAACTTAAAGAAGACGTTTTTCAACAGCCACAGGAAGAGGATTGCATAAATCTAACGCCCAAGTCTAGCGTCGAAGCCAAACAGATAGATTTATGTGGGTGGCTTCACATTTAACATTTTAGTAAGTAAACTGATGTATTTTAGAAAAGAATGTGCAGATTGTGCAGCAGAAATCCAAAAATCAGAAACGCACTTTTTTTATAATTACTTAAAATTACGAATTGCTTCAGTTTATGGATGCTGTGACTTTATTGAAGTTACTAGCTTTTACCCGCAGCTTCGCCCGCATGAACTTAGCACGGGAATTGTGTTTTTTCCGGGATGGTAGGTATCTATGTCCTTCTCAGTACTTCTATGCGTATGCGAAATTTTAAGAAGACTTATTCAGTAGATAAAGCGTGAAAAGGTAACAAACAAACTTACTTGTTGCATTCATAATATAAGTTAGGAATAGGATTCTAATTGTTTCATCGGTACCTCGTGTCATCATCATATTCCTTACCATTTGACATCATCTGGGGTCGACGCAATATGCCTTATCTTTCTGTTTCCTGGAAAGATAAGATATTGTGCTGTATTACCTCGTGTAATATTTTACAAACTCATGTAAACAATTATATTTAAGAGCTACGCTTGTAGTGTATTCATGTTTATTTTACTTTTATTCTTGTCTATTTTACTATTATGATTACTTATTTAGCTCAAAATGTTATTTTTTACACTTTCTATTGTAAAATTTCTACGTTGCTAGGGAATATTTCTTTAAACTTACCGCTATATCTTCATTTTTGGTTGTTTTATAGTATATATGTTTTTCCAACATATTTAATGTACTTTTCTACACTTTTCGATGATCACTTCTTTAAATTTTATTAAAATTATTTATGTCTTTCCTTATTATAAACAATTTTGATTGTCAAGGATTGTGACAAGTCAGATTTTATTTTTCTAAAATTCTATAAATTTATATGCGAACCTCTTCACAAATGTTCTAATTTCGTATTTTATTTGAAAATTATGAAGCAATACGAAATTCTAAATCGAGGCCTATATAAAGACACTGAATGTCAGTCCGAGTCAGTCTTGATCTTCTGAGAAACAGAACGGTACGAACTATAAAGGTCTTGTCTCGGGGCCTGCTGACCCCGGGACCCTGCAAGCCTTCGCGTCGTTAATCAATATCTAACACGAAGAAGTTGCTGTGACCTGTGGATTGAAGTATGGAATAAAGGCACACACTATCGCCTGCCACCCCTGCTGTGCTGCTGTGACCTGTGGCCGAAGCCTGGATTAAAGGTACTCACTTTCGCCTGCCATCCCTACTGTACCGCCAGTACATCTTCAACCCTATTGTGCCGCCGGACAAACTTTACCCCTGTCGGGATTTCCCCGGCTATCCTGTCCGTGCCGTATCCGTAATTTTATTTGGAACTCTATCCGTGTCTGTGCCGTATCCGAGATTTCTTTGGAACTCTGTCCGTGCCCGTGTGGTGTATTTTTTATATTTTAAATTGTATTTTCTATTAATTTAAATTAAATATTAATTTCTCTTAAAAATCTGTTATTATTACATAACAGTTGGCGCCCATCGCATCTTTTGGCTCTGTCTCTCCTCTAAATTCTAAAAACACACCTACACGTTCTCTTAATTTTGGCTTAGATTCTCGACCTTAAACACTAAATTAACTTCACACTGGTCTCTTTTTCACATAGAACTCATTCATACTAAATATTTATTCAATAAATATTTATTTTATTGACTAACTTGACTTGGACTTAGACTCTATAACTTGACTTTAACTCTTTACTAAACTAAGGTACTATACTTAGGTACTTTACTTTGTACAAGTACTCCTAAACTTCTACTAAAAATGTCTCGTCCAATTGCATATAGTCTGCTCAATAAAGCTGAGTTAGAATACGAAGTCAAGGTTAGACTGGAGGAACCAGCTGATAACCTCCCTCAAATAAAAAAAACAAGTCGTTTCGCTTACGCAATCTATATTAAGCGATGACATTATAGATTCTCCTTTGCCAGTTGAGGATGATCTCAACGGGATTGAAGCTACATTAACTTACACTGAATTAAAATTAGTCTCACTTGAGTCGGGTAACTCAAAAATTCTTCCTAAAATAGAGACTTATTTAAATCATCTATACTATCGCTTAGATAGAATTGATTTAGATTTACACAGTGATAAAAAAGAAGAATTTGATGTCCTCAAAGATAAATTTGTCGAACTTGAAAAACGATTTGAACCTTTTACTTTTCTGAACGCAGAGCAAAATGTTTCCACGCCCACTCCACCCCTTCCTCAAATTACAACTTCACCTCTTCCTCAATCTTCTTCTGTTCTCAGTAGTTTCAATCCTGAAATCCTACAAAATTTGGTACTTCCTTCTTCCTTAAACGACCTAAAAAAGATTTGCTATGATGGTAAAACCTGTCCGAAATCTTTTCTTCAAAAAATAGAAGAATTTCGTATTTCTCGAAATATTTCGAAAGAGAAACTTCTAAACAAAGCTTTCGAAATTTTTACTGACAATGCTTTACATTGGTTTAGATTTCAAAAAGAACTAAATTCTAACTTAACTTGGGACGAAGTTACTAATCTTTTGATAAGAGACTTCGGTGAACCTGACTACGACTAAAATGTAGTGTATTCATGTTTATTTTACTTTTATTCTTGTCTATTTTACTATTATGATTACTTATTTAGCTCAAAATGTTATTTTTTACACTTTCTATTGTAAAATTTCTACGTTGCTAGGGAATATTTCTTTAAACTTACCGCTATATCTTCATTTTTGGTTGTTTTATAGTATATATGTTTTTCCAACATATTTAATGTACTTTTCTACACTTTTCGATGATCACTTCTTTAAATTTTATTAAAATTATTTATGTCTTTCCTTATTATAAACAATTTTGATTGTCAAGGATTGTGACAAGTCAGATTTTATTTTTCTAAAATTCTATAAATTTATATGCGAACCTCTTCACAAATGTTCTAATTTCGTATTTTATTTGAAAATTATGAAGCAATACGAAATTCTAAATCGAGGCCTATATAAAGACACTGAATGTCAGTCCGAGTCAGTCTTGATCTTCTGAGAAACAGAACGGTACGAACTATAAAGGTCTTGTCTCGGGGCCTGCTGACCCCGGGACCCTGCAAGCCTTCGCGTCGTTAATCAATATCTAACACGAAGAAGTTGCTGTGACCTGTGGATTGAAGTATGGAATAAAGGCACACACTATCGCCTGCCACCCCTGCTGTGCTGCTGTGACCTGTGGCCGAAGCTTGGATTAAAGGTACTCACTTTCGCCTGCCATCCCTACTGTACCGCCAGTACATCTTCAACCCTATTGTGCCGCCGGACAAACTTTACCCCTGTCGGGATTTCCCCGGCTATCCTGTCCGTGCCGTATCCGTAATTTTATTTGGAACTCTATCCGTGTCTGTGCCGTATCCGAGATTTCTTTGGAACTCTGTCCGTGCCCGTGTGGTGTATTTTTTATATTTTAAATTGTATTTTCTATTAATTTAAATTAAATATTAATTTCTCTTAAAAATCTGTTATTATTACATAACACGCTGTTATCGATGCCTTTATATTATTTTATAATAAATAAATAATGTGGTATGAATTGTCGAAGTCATGTGTCTTCTCCATTCCACACACTATGATATGGCATATCCACTGAATAGTTTGTATTTGTTTTATATCTTTATTATGATCGCTCGCAGTGTGATATGACTACTAAAGTTTTATGAACGTACTCAAAACTAGGGCGATAGTAAAATGTAGGTGCTTCTGTCAACGTTATCATTTAAATTCAAACAAAAAGCCAACTATGTATGAAATACAAAACTTCTGAATTATAGCATTTTTTATGAATTTATGGAATTCATAAAAAATGCTATAGTTCATATTAGTAGTGCATCACCTTTCTACCCTTATCCCACTTAACAGGTTGATAGTATTTTTGACTTTTTTCTTGGTCCGATGTTAACAGCTCTGTTACTTTCGATTTAGCTATAACCTGCAGAACACATTTCAACCATTTTTTCTTTGGCTCCCTCTGCATTTCCATTTGCTTTCACATTTAATACCCTTTTAACATTAAAAAGTTTCCTGAGACCAGGACTAGCATGTTTGGCTAAGATTTTAGCTCTTAGAGTTATAAAAATATAAAAAGGCAGCCAGAGATTTTTAAAGAACTTACTCAATTTGACGAGATTGGATTTTTACAAAGAGCCCAATATTCTAAATTTCTCTGGGCCCTCCACATAGACTTAGGTTTTTATTAACAAATATTAATAAATAAAAATAGCGTTAGTTTCTTCTTAATGTAGCTTGATATGAAAAAGTCATTAACTTCACATTTTTAATAATGTTAAACATATTTTAAATATGTATACATTCGCAAATGATTTCATCTAAAGAACGTAGGTACTCTAATTCCTTCTTACTAATTAAGAAAACTGAAAATTTGTAAACTATGTCACACCTTCTAGAGGACGATTAAAAAAGTGGTATATCGGCAACACATGGGTACTTTTTATCGATATTTATATCTCCTAATTTCCACATAAGCAAACACCCGTATGTAGTAAGTTGAAAATAGTTTTCTGTTCTCTGTATTGAGTTCGTTCCAAGTCACATAAGAGTCTGATAGTCACTTCAATGCTGTAGTTTCAATTTTTACTGCTATCTAGTACATTTTATTTGCTGTATGCTTAAAACGGAGAGAATACAGAAACAAAGGTGCTACCGCAGGAGTAAGTACATACTAGTACAGCCAAAAAGTCCCAAAAACCTAAGAAATCCTTTTCTGGGATAAGTCCGCCATTGTACGCCTCTCTTTTTGTTTCACAAAATTTTGAATTTTTCTTATGTTTATGTGCAATAAAGAGTTACAAACAAACAAAAGTGTTGGTGAACAAAAGTCTTTAGCTACAATTCATATGTAATCTAAACTATAACACAAAAAAATATAATTTTGCTTTTGACGTGTAATACTCATACACGTTTTAGTCATGTTTTATACATATCGGACGACGGACGACCTCCGTGGCGCAGTGGTAAAGACCTTGCCTTTGAACCAGGGGTTCGATCGGTCGGTCAGGTCAAGATGGAAAATGATCTTTTTCAGATTGACCTAGGTCTTGGATGTATATCTATATACGTAGGTATTTGTTATAAAATATAGTATCGTTGAGTTATTATTCCATAACACAAGTCTCGAACTTACTTTGGGGCTAGCATAATCTGTATGATTTGTCCGTATATATTTATTTATTTATATATATAAATAACCAGAATTGTTGCGGATGTATTTCTGTAAACCTTTTGACGAAGCGTGTTGCTGATATATACTTTTATCACTTTGTTTTATACATTGTAAAACAAGCTAATTATTAAAAATGAAAAACACGACTGACGAGTTTTTACTCAAAAAGTACATACAAACATATAGTAATATACATTTTTGAAATCGCCTTTCTAAAGCCCTTCAATTTGATACCCCACTCGATAAGATTGATCAAATTTTATTTTTTTGGTCTGCTATTTATCGCATATATCATTCGCCATTTTGTTTTCATGGTGACGTCATATAGCCTATGTCACTCGGAGGAATATAAGGAATCTAAAAATATCTCTCACATCAAAATCTGTTAAGCCGTTCAGGACTTATGGTGGAATAAAGAAATTTACATACATACATACATACATGAACCCTGAAAACATAACACTCCTTTTTTGGTCAGTCGTGTAAAAAAACAGTAATAAGTTGACAATGACAAAACTAGATATCATGGAATTCAATACTGATGCCAAAAAATATTTTATTTTTGTTTCTTGGAAAATGGTAAATTTGTATGAAGTATACAAAAGCATAATATAAAGTGAAGTTCGATCGATATATGAGTGGTTTCATTTGAAGATATAAATCAACACGTAGTCCTTTGACCTACAGGCAACCTTTGCACGCTTTTAGAGTACTTATTTTCAAAGTACTACCACAACTACTTTTATAACGATTTTATTTTTTAAATCGGTAAAGACAGTTTCAACTGTCATCCCTACCTCCTCCGTGGCGTAGCAGCCATGACGCCTCATTCTTTGTCCGTGCACGGCAACGAACGCAGCACACGTTCCTCCGTCTATTTCTCAACTGTGTAACGCAAATATAGTTTAATATGCTGAAACTTTCACGTGAGAAAAAAATGGACTATAATATAACGACATAAAAAGCGTCGCTACGATGAATCACCGTCTTCATTCTCGAACCGAGACGGTCAAACAAATGAAGGTGAGTTTACCTGCGATATCTATTTAAATATCTTTTATCGTTATATCTATTATTATTTAAACCAGATATCATGGAATTCAATACTGATGCCAAAAAATATTTTATTTTTGTTTCTTGGATAATGGTAAATTTGTATGAAGTATACATAAGTATAATTCATACAAATCAACAATTTTTGACTTGTATGAAGACATGTATTTTTACTAAAAGCTAATAAATGCCATATAGCTATGTACTTATGTGCGCAGAGAATCCGGGACAAACGAAGTGGCGGGAAGAATTCTGTACCGGAACTTTACCGGGAAAAAACCACCGGTAGAAATAAGTACCGGGAAAAAATCTCCACGCGGCACCACGTTTGCCCGACTAGAACCTAACTTAAGCTATACGCAGACTGCTACCACCGTAACTTATATAGGGAGCTACGGGCCCTATGTACTAATAACTAACTAACTAAATTTATTATGAAACTCACCAAGTTGACTTCTTAATCCAAGTTGGGGTGTCTTCGGAGGAGGTGGTGGTCCCTAAATCACCCAACCTACCCCATGAGATCTCAATCCCCAGAAAAAATACCTGATCCGTCTAGCAGTTCCACTCGGCAACAGGTTTCGGCGTCCCCAGGCAGCCACAGGTCACGTCGTTCACAACAAACAGTCAAAGTAAAAGGTTTCACAAACACAAACGTTCCATAGTTATTTAACAAAAGGGAAACTCACAATTATAATTCAAACTAACCAACAATCAACGTGGTTTTAGACAAAAGGGACGCGGGACCTCTCGCGTATTAAACAAACCGATATCGCACAGGACAATGGCGGCCGTCCGCCATGCCATTCACGCGAGCAGCCATGAGGGCAAATTTGCCTCTTTTAACAATACTAAATCACCCTCCCTGGGAGGCTCAGTCCTGTCTGTCCACTTCACTCTTTGCTGCAGCAAATGCAAATATTCAAGCGACCAGCGACGCCAAAAGTCCTGGCTCATTTTGCTGCAACATTTGAAAACGCGACAACCGATATACGCGTTCGTCCTTCCACGGGTATTCGGGCAGGGCATTCAAAGGCCCTCCACCAAAAAATGACCAGGGGTGAGAGCTTCCAAGTCATTTGGATCTGGAGATAGCGGACAGAGAGGACGAGAGTTGAGGACCGCCTCAACTTTACAAAACACTGTGGCCAGCTCTTCAAAAGTTAGAGCCGTTTCTCCGATAATGCGGCGGAGGTGGGTCTTTGCGGATTTCACAGCCGCTTCAAAATTCCTCCCCAATGGGGGCAACTTGGGGGACTAAACTTCCAGGTTATTCCCCTTTGAGCAGCAATTTGACTTAAACTAGTACAATTCTTATCAATAAACACAGAAACATCCTTAAGATAATTTACAGTTCCCTTATAGTTTGTGCCATTATCAGACCTAATAAGGGAAGGTAGACCTCGACGCGAAACAAAGCGATCCAACGCGGCGACGAAGGCCTCCGTAGTCAGAGCCGACACCACCTCCAAATGGACAGCCTTGGTGGCCAAACAAACAAATACACACAAATAGCCCTTCACAATACGGGCATTACGAAAGGGAGAAGCCTTGATCGAAAAGGGACCGGCAAAATCGGTTCCAACGCCGTCAAACGGCCTCGAAGGTCGGATTCGATCAGCGGGCAAATCACCCATCTGTGGTTGCATCGTGGATGCCTTCAACCTATAACATGCAATACATCGAAACAGGACACTACGGATTGCTCTTCGGGCAGACAAAATCCAAAACTCGCGTTGCAAAATAGCCAACAAAGCATTGCACCCAGCATGGGCGTTATGAATGTGTCGATCAGACACCAAAAGCTGCACCAAGGGTCCGCCCTTGGGCAACAACAGAGGATGGCGAGTCTCATATGGAAGATCCGCCTTCCGGAGCCTGCCTCCAACCCGAAGAAGCCCATCCGAGTCGATGTACGGGTTCAAACGAGCGACCGCGCCCTTCAACTTAGCGCGTCCGTCGCGCAAGATACAGCTCTGACTCAAACCGTCCGGTCTGCACGACACGGACCCAATGCAACAATGCGCTCCGGCGCTCTTCTGCACCTGCAATCGGCTCCAACCGCTTTGCCTGTGGGTTTCTACAATTATGTATGAAACGCTTAATCCAACTGGTAACACCCAGAAGCTTATCCAAACTGCTATACCGAGCAAGTAGCCAATCCGGCTCCGACGTCGTCTCAGCGACTACAGCATGTACACGAAGCCCAGTCAAACTCAAAGAAGTAACATCTGTCTGACAGACAGGCCAAGATGTTTCTGATCCCATCAGCCACTCTGGACCCCACCAGAGCGGGTGTGACACCAATTCTGGTGCCGTACAACCTCGGGAAGCACAGTCCGCTGGGTTAAGCTCTCCCGGCACATGTCTCCATGTTATATCAATTCCGATATTCTGGATTTGGGAAACCCGATTTCCCACAAAAACCTTCAAGGTATGTGGGGCCGCGCGCAACCATGCAAGCGCGACCTGGCTATCCGACCAGGCGAAGATGTCTCGTATCTCGACCGTGGCCGCCAGCTCACTGGCAACGTGATGCAACAATTTAGAGAGAAGGTGAGCTCCACTCAACTCAAGCTTGGGAATAGTCAGCCTAGTCCTGATGGGGGCGACCTTGCTCTTCCCTAACAAAAGCGAGACATTGACCCGGCCATCGGCGTCAACTGTCCGCATATAGACTGACGCGGCGTAGCCTCGCTCCGACGCGTCACAAAAGCCATGCAGGCTGGCTCGATATTTCCCGGGTGGCAATATTCGACGAGGCAAGGCAATCCGATTGACTTCCTTAATCGATGAAAACAACTCGAGCCAATCATCCAATGGAGAGCCAAACAGCGGCTCGTCCCACGAGACGCCCAAAGTCCAAAGTCTCTGAAGAAGACACTTCGCAGAGAATATTACTGGACTGATCCAACCGCTTGGATCAAACATACGAGCTATTACGGACAACACCGTTCTCTTAGTCCAGACCTTTGGTATTTCCAAGTCCACTTGGAATGTAAAAATATCGGTTAGCGGCTGGTACTGCATGCCCAGCACCGCTATCCTGTTGGGATCATCCACATCCTCAAACAGGTGAGGGTTCTGTTGGTGATCCTCCGGGATCCCTTCTAGAACTTTAGGCTCATTGGACAACCACTTACGTAGCTCGTAGCCACCCGTTTTCAATATTTCAATCAATTCGTCCCGCAGGAGGAGGGCCTCCTCAATACTTTGGGCTCCGGTGCACACGTCATCAACATACAAGTCACGTGACAGCACGGAAGCCCCACGGGGAAAGCGGATCCGTTCCCGCTCTGCCAATTCAAGCAATGATCTGATGGCGATATAGGGACTAGATTTCAGACCATACGTGTTCGTATTGAGTTCATACACCGTCACAGGATCCTCAGGGCGCTCACGCCAGAGTATCAACTGGAATCGCCTGTCCTCAGGATGTATGACTGTCTGGCGGAACATCATCCGGATGTCCGCACCAAAAACCACTTGATGTCTTCTAAAGTTCAAGATGATGTCAATTATGTCCCTATGCAATTTGGGACCCGAATGCAAACACAGATTCAACGAAACCCCGTTCGAAGTGGGTGCGGACCCATCGAAGACGGTCCTCAATTTGCCTGTTGAGGCCTTCACCACCGCGTGGTGGGGCAAAAAATAATGCTCAGTTGAGCTCCAATCAACTCGAGCCGGAGACATGCGACCGAAATCCTCGTACTCGCGCATAAATTCAATATATTTATCGCGAAGTACGTGGTCACGCTGCATGCGTCGCTCCATGGACAGAAGTCGTTTCTCCGCAAGCGCCCTACTTTGCCCTAGGCTAGGACGTGTAGCAACAAATGGTAACCTAGTTACAAACCGACCGGAGGAGCAACCTCTCCGTGGTTGATTGAAAAAAGGCTTCGCACTCAGCGTGTTTCGGATCCATCCTGGAACTCATAGGTGGCTCCTCGACCTCCCAAAACCTTTGCATGGTCTTGGCCAAGGACGCAGATGCGACGACCGGTGGCTCCTCCACGGTGCTATTATCAAACACAGGGCCCATCAGGGCGAAACCAAAGATAGTAGACACTGCCATCAGTGAAGACGAACCCAGAGCTTTCTGGGTACCCAACAAAATCCAACCCAATACGTCCGAGCCCAGGAGCAAGTCCACTGGGCCGGGATGAAAGACAAAGGGGTCGGCCAAATCCAGACCCGAAACCAAAGACAACACACCCGGCGGTGCCACTTGGAGTTGGTGGCATACAAGTGAAGTGTCTGGCCCGTCAGACACTTCACTTGTATGCCACCAACTCCAAGAAGTGGCACAGGCGAGTCTTCCACGACTAAACCTAACTGGTGTGCCACTCGAGTGGTAACCAAACTGCTTTGAGCCCCTGAGTCCAACAGAGCTCTCAAATTAATGGCTTCTCCCCCACGACCCCATACGCGGACCACCGCGGTAGGGAGCAGAACCGTCCGCGGCTCTGTCCCAGCAAGGGAGCAAGCTAGTTACGGGCTCCCCACTCTCTCCAAACCAGGGGCGCGCCACTGACCCGGATAATATGGCGGGCGAGTGCACATCCCCATCTGAGGGGGGGCATAACCCGCGGCCCGGCCATACATATGGTACGGCGGGTGGTACTCCAGCCGTGGGTACTCGTGCAGCGGCGGAGAAAACCGCTGCGGCTGCATGTGTTGGGTATTGGTAACCCGCGTGGAGGGGGGTGTCCCCACTCTCACGTCCGATCTAGGGCCCCCGCCCATGGGGGCCCTATCCGAGGCCTGGCCAGCCACATACTGGCCATGACCTTGAGGCGCGTGGTCCCGGTCCGCCAAGACCCGCGCAGGTACGCGACCCCCTCCCGAGGGGGGGTGCGACGAGCGAAGCCGCGTCCTCCGTCCGGTGGTGGAGGGCTTCGCGCAGGAGCGCCCCCGCCCATAGGGGACCCCTGCCTCAACATCCGGGGGCCATCCCCGTTCCGGTTCATGCAGAGCATCGCGTGGTGCAGCCCACGGCATGCACTGCATGGTATGGCACTGGGACAGTCACGTGCATAGTGACCGCCCAAACAATAAAAGCAAAGTTCATGCCGCTTTGCCATGCGGCGCCTATCTTGTACTGGCAGTCTCTGCCAGTCCCTGCATTGTAGCAGGCTGTGGCCCATCCGGCCACATTGCAGGCAGTCCGCGTCCCTCGCGACTGCTGCCGTGTGTGCAACCCGCACACCAGCTCCACGCGGTGGCGGTTGCCGTCCCTGTTGGGGCTTCCCTCGCCATGAGGGTTCCAAGGGCCTACGTTCAGGCGCTCTGGATGGCGCTGAGTCCGTCATGGTATTCTCAGCAGCCCGTGCCTCAAACTCCAAAAACTTCACCAAGTCAGTGAATGTTGGTAGGGTGGTGCTATCCCGCTCCGCATTTTCGCGCTCAAACCGCGAGCGGATGTCATTGGGCAATTTGCCCAATACAATGTGCACCAACAAAAAGGACCATTGGTCCACCGGCAGCCCCAGTGTGCGGAGCGCGTTACAGGCCACTGTAACGGGCGTGAGCAACTGCAGGCGCAACTGTGCCCTGTTGGCCACCTTGGGCAGGGCCATCAACTGTGCGGCGTGCGCATCCGCTAACAAACGTAAGTTTTGGTAGCGGGAGTTCAATAACTCCCAAGCCGTATCGTACTGGTCGTCCTCCACCCGGAGGTGCTGGATGAAGCGACCGCGCTTCATCCTCAAGAGTGGAGAGGAGGTAGGCCATCTTCTGGGCCTTTCGACAAATCCTGTCGTGCTACGACCAGGGACTCAAACATATTTTTATATGCTACCCACTCCTCCATCCTACCCCCAAAGTGGGACAGCTGAAGGGTGGGGAGCCGACCAGTAACCGCTGGTCCTTCCTGTCTAACAGGTGTGCGAGGGGCTGGTCCGCCAGCCTGTCTCGCCCTTATTGCGGTCGCCGCCTCCGCGATATCATCGTGCAGACTCAGGATCTGGTCCATGTCCGCCATGTGACCTGCGTAGACCTCCGGGGCAAGTTCGGCTTCGGTAAGCACCACCATGGCCGCTTCCGCGCTAATCAATCGTGAGTGGAGGTGATCCGCTCTTAGCAGTATGGCGCCCTCCCTGTCCTTCCGGGACAGGAGTCCTCCGGCCGTCACAAACCATCTCAATTCGTTGGCGAGTGTCGCCCTAGCATTGGAGACCTTCGCCATCGCGTCAAGTCACAAACAAAAAATAACAAAAGGTAAATAAAAAACAACAAAATCAAACAACTACACGAAGAACCGCGGTAGGTATGAGAATGGCACAAACCCGGAACGCACGGTACAAACCGCAAACAAATACAAAAAAGGTTACAAATATTCTTATACAAACAAACTAAGAAAAAATCTAATAATTTTTACTAAACAATTAATTATTTTTTACAACTTACATATTTAAACTGTATTTCTGTAAGTACATTTTTTGTTATCGTATCTCGTCTCGTAGGAAGCTTTTATTTTCTCACCATATCTATTTTGTGATTGTCTCATATCGCTTCGTGCAGGTTATTTAATTTAACTCGCCTTCTCGAGTCCTATTTCCTTTAGAGAAATTCTAGAAAATTCAATTGAAGAAAATTGTGTTGAATTTCAAACTGAATTGTATTTACTTTTGGTAAAAGCTTTTACTTAGTGCTTCCTAGTTGTGTTAGCTGTAACTCCACGAAGAAATCTCATGGACATATAAATGTAAGTAAGTACGGACGAAATTTCAGAAATTCCACCCCTAAGAGATGAAGCACCTAATTCACGAGGATGAGGCAAAGGCAAAATCGTAAAATTTTGCGTTTTTTGTTTTGAGGTTTTTGCTTACATATTTTTTCGACTTTTTTACATAAGTTATTATTTCAAAATAGAGCTTCAGGTGCATCCTACTAATATTATAAATGTGAAAGTTTGGATGTGAGTTTGTGAATTTGTGAGTTTGTGAGGATGTTTGTTACTCAATCACGCAAAATCCACTGGACTGATTTTGATGAAATTTGGTACATGCCTAGAAAAATACCGGGAATAGCATATAGGGTATTTTTTATTCCGAAATTCCCACCGGAGCGAAGCCCCGGAGCGCAGCTAGTTAACAATAAAAAATGAAACATAGGTAATTATTAATAAAACAAAGCCCATGGAATTAATAAGGTGTAGGGGAATGTAAATCACGTGCGTCATACGAAATTCTGACTCATGTAATTTTATGTATAAAATGCAGTACATTTTAAAATAAACAGATTCTTTTTACCAACGCATAACGAGTATCATTCTACGTCACCCAACACGCACTCGTAACTAACCAACAGTTACATTGGTGACCCCGACGTGATTTAAGAATCCAGAAAATTGTACGTAGTGACTGTACAATTTCGGGGGCCTCCCACAAGCGGGTCCCACCGTCTGGAATTTCAAGAGGCAGATATCACTACTTACGGCTTGGGGAAGCTGAGGAACATGCCATTTTCCGAACCACGAGAAGATCTCAACAGGGCACCGCCTACACCAGTTGCGAGACCTCCAATTTACAGTCCGCAACCCCCGGTTTCGGAGTCCTACCAGTCTTCATCACATAGCACTATCGAAGCTATGTCCTTAACAACCAAGGTTCCCGATTTTTGGACAGCGCATCCGCGACTTTGGTTTGCGCAATTCGAGTCTGTAATGCGACCTCAGAAGAAAGGCGATGAAGACAAATTCCATTTTGTTATCGCCAAACTCGGTCTGGAGGCATTGCAGCAAGTGAGCGACCTCTTAACTGACCCCCCTGCTGAAAATAGAGTACAATGCCTTGAAGAGCAGATTAATCGGCGTTTTTGAAGAGTCGGAGGCCAGACAATTCCAAAAATTAGTCAGCGAAATGGAATTGGGCGATCAAAAGCCATCGCAATTACTTAAGAAAAATGCGTGACCTGGCGAAAAATAAAGTTCCCGACGGAAACCCTCCAGATAATGTGGACTGGGCACCTTCCACCAGTGGTTCGAGCTGTATTGAGCATAAGCGATGTCAAAGATCTGGACAAATTAGCGCAGATTGCAGATACAGTTACGGAAAATATTCGGCCGAGGACGGAAATAGCACAAATTAGTCATCCAGAAATCGCCTTATTAACACAAAAAGTCGACCAACTATTCCATGAAGTAGCTGAAATACGAAAAAAACATGACTACAGAGGTCGATCGCCATTCCCGGGGCGTAATAGATCGCGGTCAAGGTCGAAGTCACGTACACCTCCATGGATTTGCTACTTTCATAAGAAGTTTGGTCAAGCAGCTACGAAATGCAAGGATAGCCGACACTGCAATTTTCAAGAAAAGAAATCGGAAAACTAGAAAAAAAAAAAAGGCAGTTCTCGGTGTCAATGAAATTAAAACCTGCCGTCTCTGTGTTACCGACTTAAACAGTGGTATACGGTTTTTGATAGACACAGGAGCCGAAGTGTCAGTTTTGGCAGTCAAAAATAAACAATTACTAACACCAAGCGACTCGAATTTGTTCGCTGCTAATGGAACGCCTATCAAGACATATGGAACGAAAAAATCTGAGTCTTAACCTAGGACTTCGTCGAGACTTCAAGTGGACGTTTGTTGTAGCAGATGTCCGAAATTCCATAATAGGAGCAGACTTTTCTTACGAAAAATAAGTTGCTAGTCGACCTACATTCTAAGCGATTACGCGACGAAGTCACCGACCTAAGTACGATTGCTCAAATATCATATACAACGGAGCCATCAATTTGCACCATCGACAAAAATAATTGCTACTACGATATTTTAAAGAAATACACTGATGTCGTTAACCCGTCGATGCCTATGCAAACAGAAATCCCAGCGCATAATATTGAACATCATATCTACACTTCAGGACCCCCTACACATGAAAAGGTGCGTCCTTTGAACCCTGAACGCTACAAAGCGGCCAAGCGGGAGTTCCAGAAAATGGTCGAGAATGGAATATGCAGACCTTCAAGCAGTCCTTGGGCATCCCCACTTCACATAGTGATCAAGAAAAATGGAGAAATCAGGCCTTGTGGAGATTTCAGGCGATTAAACGCGGTGACCATCCCGGATCGCTATCCACTTCCGAGACTGCAAGATTTCACATATATCCTGAAGGATAAAAAGATATTTTCAAAATTAGACATCGAAAAGGCCTTCCATTCCATTAATATAGCTGAAGAAGACATTCCGAAGACAGCCATCATAACACCCTTCGGATTATTCGAATTTATGAAAATGACGTTTGGTTTGCGTAACGCTGGTCAAACCTTCCAACGTTTCATGAATTTGGTACTAAATGGCCTTGATTTCGTTTATTGCTATTGTGATGATTTATTGATCAGCAGTACCTGCGAATCTCAGCATAAACAGCATTTGGCAAAAGTCCTGGAACGACTAAAAAAATATGGAATCAAAATTAATTTGTCTAAGTGCGAATTCGGCAAAGATAAGTTAGATTTTCTCGGATACCACATAAACCAAGAAGGTATCCAACCCCTAAAGGAGAAAATTGACGTTATAGGAAAATATCCTAAGCCCGAGACAATCCGAGAGCTACGTCGATTCCTTGGAATAATTAATTTCTACCGATCGTGTCTTCCGCAAGCAGCCGAATATCAAAGGGAGCTAAATAATTTTCTTCACGACTCGAAGAAAAACGACAAAAGGAAGATCCCATGGACTGAAACGTCAGAAAAAGCATTTGAAGAATGTAAGGAAAGCATCAAATGCGCCGTTACGCTTCACCATCCATCTCTGACGTCACCGCTTGCCCTTATGACGGACAGTTCAGCGACATGCGCCGGCGGTGTATTGCAACAGAATATTGAAGGCACATGGCAACCCCTTGGATTTTTCTCCAAAGCCCTGAGTCCGGCTCAACAAAAATACAGCACATACGACAGAGAGCTTTTAGCGATCTACATGTCGATAAAACATTTCCGACATCAAATTGAAGGCAAAGAATTGATCGTTTACACCGATCATAAGCCATTGGTATTCGCAATGACGAAATCGAGCTCTAACAACGATACGCCACGACGCTTACGTCATCTAGATTTCATTTCACAATTTTGTACAGAAATCAAACATATATCTGGCTCAGAAAACTGTGTTGCCGATGCTCTCTCAAGAATAGAGACAATATCTTTCCCGAGTTGTATCGATTATGAACAGTTAGCAAAAGATCAAGAAAAGGATGAAGAAATCAAAATTCTCATGGAAAAAGGAAATTTTTTGTTCAAGCGATATCAATTCCCTGGATCAGAACAAGAAATATTATGCGAAACAACCAACAAGGAGCCGCGACCCTATTTACCTACTCAGTACCGTCAAACAGCTTTCAACGCTGTCCACGGTCTTAGCCACCCCGGAACGCGTGCCACCAGGAAAATGATGACAGACAGGTTCTTCTGGCCGTCCATAAACAAAGATGTGACATCGTGGGCAAGATCATGTATTCCGTGTCAGCAAGCCAAAACACACAGACACACGGTATCACCCTTGAGCTCGTTTCCAAAATCAGAGAGGTTCGAGCATGTTCACATTGACATCGTGGGACCACTACCACTGTCACAAGAATTTAAATACTGCGTTACCAATGATAGACAGGAAGACAAAGTGGCCGGAAGCTTACCCCATAACGCAGATGACCGCAGAAAATGTATGCAATGCATTGACAACAAACAACAACAACAACAACAAAACAGTTACAAAGGTTTGAATTTTAAATGCCCCGTCGTTGTAAATATTAAACCACGTAAACTCGCTCTCCTTTATAATTAACCGCTCGGTTAGCATAATTGACTCAATTTCAGTAATTTCTGCTTTTTATTTTTATTCCCATTTGTTAAAATAAATATATGGACTGCGCAATATTTTTTTAATTAAATTATTCTTTTGCTTTTGCCATTGTTTAGAAAATGTAATAATATTTGAGAATTATTTTACGAACAAATCTTTTTATTTTAATAGGAACATTTTAAAGATCCATAAGTCTGGCTATCCCCGCGGGAAACAGGTATAATAAATCTTCTCGGTAGAGTTATTTCCAGAGTCTGTCTCTTTCCTTGTCCTTTATTTGATCTATACAAATGGCATCCAAATTGAGTGAAAACTAAAGTCATTCGTGAAATAGTGAAACCACAATAAATGGTAGCGGAATACATTTTCATGAGACCTGCGGCGGCTGTAAAGTCGACTTTACGATCACTAAAATGGAGGGAAAATTGCAAATTGAGAGCCCGTAAATAGAACGTGAACGCCTTCATCCCATGCTCTATAGAACTCGTGTGAAGTGACTTTGAAAAAGTGGACGCTGCGCTGACTGACTGATAAAAGTTGTATCATTTGTACTGCCAGTTGTACTTTTCAATAGTGCTCCTGAGAGTATCAATGCGGAACCGAAAGGGCTGGACTTAGAAAATTTCAATTTTCCAGAGAAGTTCTTTTTTTAAATACGGACAAATCACACACATTGAGTTAACTCCAAAGTAAGTTCGAGACTTATGTTATGTTAGTTATTTATATAGAAAGCACTAAGAAATGAGTTTTGAAAATTCTACCCGTATATTACCCATATGGCTGAATAACCATTAATATCAGAACTTTTCTGTCAATTGCCGAGTACAAATACAGATACATACATGAACTTTAAATATGACATTATTAAAAAACACGTTGAAAAAATAAGTAGACGTTTCTCCTAAGATCCCGTACTTTTACGACATCCCGGTGAAGATAAATCGGTCACTTTATGAGACAGAAATGTTGGGAAAAACGCGTGACTTCTCAACCGGGAGCCGTTTCACTTCCAACCTTTCCAGTTTATACATTAGTTATTTCTAATTTACAATTTTTATTACTTTTTTTACAAAAATAAGCATTTTTGATGCAAGTTTTTGTTGGTGATGACAGTAAAAACTTGTGTGATCTTGGAGTTCATGCTTATTATAATAATGAATTGGCATCAGAACATGTGCAATGTGCATGACAAGCGGAAATGGTTCTAAATTAACTGGCAAGATTATTGACTCGAACATAATTATATTATATTTTTTAAATATAATGCTTTAGGGGCTTTTATCTCGACAGTTATGCCAGCTTTAAGTTGAATAAAAAATAAAACGGAAGAGAAAGTGCTATCGAAGTAATATCAAATAGCTATTTTTGCTGAAAATATTTTTTTATTTTTTTCTACAGAAAAATTGTTTTGGGAAAAAATGGGGGAAACCTTTGCCCAGTAATGCAACACTACCAGGCTGCATTTTAAATGTTTCATTAAAATGTGAAAAATCTTGTATGTTTTTCTAATATAAAATGCATTAAAGTGATTTCAAAATATTTATCCAGGAACTGGATAAATATTTTGGATTATATAACTGGATATATATTATCAATTCTTCTACTAACTACTTTGTACTACTATTATCAAATCTGTGCTTACTTTTTCTTTCGTTACGATGTAACAAAATATTAAGTTTGTAAAAAGAATTACTTGTACAAAGTAAACGTTATTTTATGAAAATTCTCATAAGCTTCGCATCAAAGGCTGCTTGTTTGGAAAATACATGAGATAAAATATCACAAACATACGAACATTACAAAATTCTGAGAACAGTTTCGAAAAATAGCAAATATTTGACGATGATATTTTAACATTTGTAACTTAAATAAATGTTGCTTTTGCCTAGGGTTATGATTTTCGGCTATTGAGTGTTTACTGATTTATGCGTACATTCAGAAATAACTTGTATTTGTAACTTGTTTAATTAAAATAAAATCTCGCGTTATTTTCGTTTCAAGTTGTTTTGACCAGTGGGCCGCTGGAGCGATGTGGTAGAGGCTGACCTGCGCGAGCTGCGAGTTGGCGATGACTGGCGGGAGCTGGCGCGGGACCGGGGACGCTGGCGTGCGGCTGTGTTGGAGGCCAAGACTCACTTTGGGTCACTGAGCCCGGATAGTAAGTAAGTAAAATCTTGCGTGTAATAGATTAATATCTAACACGTGCACCTCACTAGCATTGCATTAACTAATTGCATTTGCCATTACGCTTATTCATGTATTTACCTTTTATCACTACTTTACTTCTGTAAATGGTGCAATAAAGTGTTGATCTATCTATCCAGCTCGAATTTATAAAAGTTTAAGTAGGTATGCTGTTAATTTTTGTACACATAATGCAACAAATTATAATTAGTGACATCACTTTTCGATGTAGCTACAACCACTTTATGTCCACTTTATGTTCACACGACCTCAAGTAGGAAATAACTTTCACACACCATTAGCTTTTTATAAGTGCTTACACAGTCGTGAGTCATGCCAACTTTACTTATCAGCCACTGAAGATTCGGAGTCACCTCAATTTATCTTCAGAGTAATTTGAGACGCCGCGCATTCAAAATGTTGGTGTAAACTGTTCGAGTAACTGCAAATTGGTAAATTGGTACATGGTGATTCTAGTGTGCGATATTTAAAAATAAACTATTGTAAATAGGACCTACTCAGATAAATAAATAGTTCCTTTATCCTTACAAAAAAAAATAGATTACAGAACGGTAAACTGCTATAGCAGTTGCAAGAACTAAATGTGTCTCGTTTACTGTCCAGAAAAAACATCAAATAAAAATTTACCTAATTGGACCAAGATGTAGGATTCTTGTTCTTGTAAAAGTCACCATGTGTTTTTTTTTAAAATACGTTTTAAATTTTGGAAAAGGCATATTGGCTCAAACCACGTATTATTAAGATTACTGTGCTGCAAACACACATACTGCTTGTGGTTCCTACAACTCGTCTAACCACTCGACCGATGTGAAAACCCTAATGTCTGCACATTTGGCAATGACTCCGCACTCGCGGGCCATTCGTTACCTCCTCCACGAGCTCTAATGAACGAATGGAAACAAGCACACCTGTGTTTTATTACGAGCTTTTAATCAGTCAAACTTCGCTTTAGGCTTCGTTTTCGTGGGAAATTCAGGAAAGCTAGATGGCTTAGATTTGTTATAAATACAAATCTTTATTTATTATTTAATAAAACTATTACCAAGGTAAGATACGTTCTAAACATGCTAAACGTGCGACTAAATTAGAGGTTGAAAGAATCGAAAGTCTCCACAGTGCGTAGTACATAATATCTCGATGTCTCCACACAAAGATATTGCTATGTACATAGGAGATATAAAAAAATATTCGCTAACATTACACTTGGGCGTAAGGTAAATTATTTACTGTTCATTACTTTTCTGTTATACAATAGTTCATGCAGCAACATAACGGTCGAGCCATATTATTTTGTACTTAGGTGTAGAGTTTATGAAATTATAGCTTATAGAGTTCGATAACGCTACGCTTGGCTCTGATAACTTTTTGACACAAAAACATTTTACGTGAAAATATTTTTGGTGAAATTATTCTGACTGTAATAAACAACCACTCCAAATAAGAAAGTGAAAAATAAATTGTAATCTGATTATGAAAACCAATTTTACGAATGAAGATGTTCTATTCAAAGAAATGTAATTTTACCTAATGATAATATTTCAGGGGCTTTAATACTGATTTCTCTTCGCACAACCTACATAATTATATACAGTACAAATATATACAATACATAATTACAGAAAGGAATAACTAACATTAAAATTATAAATAAATTTCACTTATCCAATATTCGCCCAACCTCACATGTTTTGTGGCTCGTAGAAAATGAAGTTTGTTGTGGCGCCTCAAAATATTACCTCACGCTACATTTGCCCGGTAAAATGTTTTAGGTGCCTGACAGATTCCTGAAGGCACATTACCCTGGTTTGGAAACTACATCAGGCAAAATATTACAGGCAGATAACGTTTCACAAAGTTTTACATGAAACTCAAATCTACTTTAGTTCTAAGAACAACTAAGCGATAAGAACTGTACGCCGCTGTGTGGTTTGCGTTCAAATTCAAATCACATGTTAGGGATTGCAATTCGAAAACCGGATCCGACAGCTGCCGGATCCGTTAATATACCGGTTCCAGTTTTCATTATTTCCTAACGTGTTCTAATTATTTGTGATGAAGAAATACTGAAAATAATTGACAGTTATGAAATAATTGTCAAATTAGGAAAACTCAGTAGAAAAATCATCTTCAAAATGACGATACCGTCATCAAAATTTCATTCATTGCCAGATTTTAAATATTTTTTATTCGATATTTTTAATGTAACATCTGTAGGGTAATATATTCTGTAGTTTATTATTTTGGAAACAAAAATTAAACAATAAACCTCAATCTAAAACTAAAATACAAGCTAATTTAATATTTAATTTTGGAATGAAAATGGGCAATAACTATGGTTTGAGAAATCTAGGTGGATCAATTGAAAACCTGATTCGACCGGATATCTATCCGACAGAAATGTCACCAGATTGCCATCCCTAATGGGAGCATACTTTGTATATCACGGCACAAACTTTGCAAAGTCATGTTCAGTTTGGTTTGAAGATTGCAGGTTTTTATCAGAATATTTTTAGTAAGTGCTGAAGTTAAATGTGTTTTTCCAAAAGAAACATTTAATTTTCAAGCCCCAATCAAAAGAAATGTGCATTGCAGATGTGCATTTGTAACTTAAAAACTTAATGATAAATAGATTTGTAACTTAAAAACATGATACTTTTTAGACTTATTATGAATTAGGTAAAAAGAAGTAGCCTATCTGGTTCAGGCATATTTTTGCTTAAAAGGAAGTTTCAACAACCAAGTTGTAACTTATTAATAACCTAATAAACAGTTTTTATTTATTTATTATTTTAAGAGCCCTCCATTGTGCATATTTCTTTTAATAAGTTTTGCTATTTTTTTGTTATTCTGTACAATAAAAATATTACAAACAAACAATGAGATATGGCCGTAATCATGGTCATATTTTATTTTGCTTTTGGCCATAATGTATAACGGCATTATTCTTCTCCTCACGATGTTTTCTTTCACAAGATACAAGTGACGGTGAATTGCATGATTTAAATTAGTAAACAAAGTCAGGAGGAACGAGTAGCATCTAAACTCGACTCGACCACCACCGCTGAGTAGAGAAAAGCTAGATTTAGCTAAAATTACTATTGAATATATGAGCAGCGAGCGACAGAACAGATCCTGGGAGCCAAGTGGAGGAAATATTTCCCCGTCAAAATTTTAAAATTGGACACGGGCAAAGGCTTATCTCGTCGTCCACACGAGTGACAGTGACGAAAAACCTGATTGTATGCACGGAAATGTAGGGCAGAGCGACGTAGTACTTTTATTTTAAAAAGAACTTATTTTTAAAACTGTTTTGTAAAATAGAAACAACTCTCTCTCCCAGCTTTTGATCTCTATCGCTGGTGAAAAGATGGCAGGTTGATTTTTCGCACAAAAGATTAACTTTGCTATTTATTAGGAAATAGCAAATAATAACAGATATTATTAAAATAACCCACCACATATTAAGATGGTATTAAAAGGATTCTACAATTTGCCCCTTGAATGCCTTAAGATGAAAAAGCGTATAGTTTCCTTTGGCACCCATTTGGGAAGGATCATAATGATATTGATTGGCCAAAATCGGTCTAACCTAACGTGTTCGCTATTTGAAACCTGTTCATATTCATATGGAATATTTGGGGCTAAAATAGGTTCACAAAATAGACTTTTACAAATGATGCTACCTGGCTACTGGTACTATTTTGATTGGCTCGCGCTGAATGCGGACAAAAGATAGATTTAAAAATAGATGATGCTGCAAATAAATAAAACTAATTACCTTTATTTTGAATATTACAAATTTATCTACTTGACGGCGATGACACAAGAATCAAAATGTCTGTCGAGTTGAGTACATGTTTTATAATGACATTTATCTGCACCTAGGTATAAAACATATTTGCAAGCAATTATATTATAAATAAAAGAATATACTCTAGTTTGATTCGTTTGGATTTATTGAATTTTCTTGTTGATTGAATCTTACTTATAACAAAAAGTATTTTTTTAAGTCATTAAGCCTCCATTTGATAAAGAATATGATTAATTTTTGTGGGATGTCTATTTATCTAAGTAGTCTATGTGCATGCAAAGCGAGAACGCTCAAATTCCGATTTCTCTCTATCGGATATTTTCTGATATTTTGCAAATGTTTCGGTTATGCACAAAGTCAAAGAACATTGACAAGCTAGCGTTCGGCTTCAATACTTTTGAATATTTTGGAAGAAAATCAGGACGTTGGATTTCGAGTTGAAACCAAAAACGGGGAATTTTTAGAATTAAATGTAATATAAGCAAATAAACTGACTTACTAGGGATGCTTTTCATAGGTGATAGGCTGCAACTTGTCACTACATATGAATCTAAGCGGTGACTGTACGATCATTATTCAGCCAAGCGTGGCCTTTGAGTCTCACGACTCTAGGCTCTGTCTACCCCATAAGAGATAAAGACGTGATATTGTATCTATACCCATATAGTATATGTATATGTCTACTAACTAACAGTGGACAGGGCAATCAAAACACTATAGTAATCGCATTAGCCACGCCGCCGCCGCCGCCCGCCGGTCAATCGATCGGAAACCCTGAATCCGGCCCAGGCACGGAAATATGAATAAGAGTGGAAGTGTTACTTGATAAAATTAGTAAGTGAACCGTGGTCGCCAAACTCACACATTTAAGTTATAAATCATACACTACACTACAGATGAACAATGAGCTTTATTGGTCATTTTTATTTTATCAAAGTGTATTAAGTCAATGCGACTATATCGGACAAACAAGTACCTTAAGTCTTCGACATATGGCTTAATTTGTACTGTACAAGAACGTACATAAGACGTTTTAAAGTCCAACGTCGACTGAAGAAAAAATTCCGCTACTCGACAATAGATGGCGTTTCAAAACTTTTGAGCAACTATGACCCATAAATCAAAGAGAATAGGGTTTAAATTAGCGTCAAATGAAAGTATTCCTAGTGCTACTCGATTAGTGCAGTAGCGGATTGATTATTGCAACACAATATCGATATCGATAGATCAAATTTTCATACAAACTCAGAATAATAAAATAGATTTTCTTTCTTCTATATTGTTTCGCGGATTTATAGTGTTATTATTTTAATCAAAAATTAACGTAATATTTTGTTATAAAAAAAAAGTGTGTCGAAATCAAGAAATTATTTTCCTCGAAATGCTCGGAACATATAGTACTAAATTAGTTGTCATCCAAACAACTCTGTCAGTTGCATCTATCCATTTTTCTTTAAAATCAGGATCTTTGGGAAACCTTAAAAGTAATATTTCATACAATGTAAACAAAATATATCGATAAAATCCAAAACATTACCTTACTAGGTACATCACTAATCGAGTAGCATAGACGTTTCGGGAAGAACAGAGGAGCACGCGTTAATGACAAAATCGACCTTATATGAATGACATTAAGGTAACTTTTAACAAATAATATTTTAAAGTTTTTATTATCATTATTGAACTTTTATTTTAAAGAAAACAAACGAAATATTACTCCCCGGTGGTACGAAACACCTCCATTTTTAAGATTAATTTTGCTACTGTTATTTTTGCACTCTAAAATAGAACAAAATGGCATTTTGACGAGGGAATTTCGACGAGAATTCAATGTCACGAACAAACTACTCAGCGCGAAGTCAGAACACAACTAGAATGACGAGCCGTGTTTGTTAGCAATGCATTGCTTACTTGTGGCGACCGCGCCACGCCTACTTAACACTTCCACTCTTATTCATATTTCCGTGGGCCCAGGATTTACAGTTCGGCAAAAGAGCCAAAGAGTTATGAAAATTAAGACGTGACATTATTTTTAATTTGGTTCGCAAACTTGTAGAACCATATATTTTTACATATATTATTTCCAGAGATTATAGAGTATATATAGTCCTCTTCCCCCCGGACCGCCGAAAGGTGTTAACGTGTCTAGTGAACCGCATAAATTAATTAAAATAATTAAAAAATAAAATTCGTCGAAATAAATCGAAGTAAAAAAATAGGAGTGCAGAAGGACTGAGGAGGTGGTGCGAGACTACGTCATCAAGCAGGCCGGTAAGACTCCGATCATTCATTCATACGCTTGCTACTACAACTGCCCCCACTTTGACACAACGACGTCATCAACGGGTTCACAACTCCATCTTGGCCTAGCTGCATGCCCCGCCCTCTTGCTATGACTAACTGACCACCACTGCGTAAGCGCAAGGAGTACGATATTACTAAGTATACTGCCATCTCGCTCTGTACGGCACAGCACTGCTACGAGCCCCCGCCCTCGAGTGACGTATATCGCCTGCGCACCACCCGCCGACGCCGCCACCCGCCTTAGCTACTCCATTCACTAATTACCCAACTACCATCTCGTGTTTCTGCTGCCCTAGTACTCATGGAACCGTCAACAAATAATCCAGAGGGAAACATTTGCGTTACTCCACCAAACTATGCTGTATCTAGAAAAAGAACCAGAGACGTAATGGATGACTCTGTATCAGAACGGTTTGATCACCTTGAACAAGAGATGAAGAAAATGATTCAATGCCTTTCAGCAAACCAAGAAAGTAAGTTTGTGCAAGTTACCACAACTCTCAAAACTATACAACAATCGAACACCAATATCGAGAGTGCGGTTGCATTTTTGACGGCACAGAATGAAGAGTACAGAAAAAGGATTGACCAACTGGAAAACGAGTCTAAGGAACAAAAAAAGATTATTACTATCTTAGAGGATAAGATTGAAGATCTTCAGATGGGAAGTAGAAAAGCCAATTTTGAGATAAAAAATGTCCCGAAAAAAAACAACGAAACAAAAGAAGACTTAATAAATATGGTTACATGCCTTTCCCAGAGCATAAACTGCAAAATTACAAAGGATGATATTAAAGATGTGTATAGAGTGCGTGCAAAGAAACCTGAAATACAAAACACTCCAATTGTAGTAGAAACCAGCTCGACCATCTTAAAGACTGAAATATTAAGAAATGCTAAGTCATTTAATATAAAAAGGAAGTCCAAGCTTTGCTGCAAGCACATAGGTTTCAAACAACAAGAGGATACACCTATCTACCTGTCGGAAAATTTGACTGCAAAGGGATCAAGACTCTTCTTCCTCGCCCGCGATCTGGCGAAATCCAGATCATATAAATTCTGTTGGACTGCCTATGGAAAGATATACGTGAGGAAAAATGAACAGACTTCAATTATTACCATTAGAAATGAGGAACAGGTGCATAAGCTACTTTCCTTCGAAGAAAAATGACTAGCTGTCCCCGCCCTTTTTAATGAGGGCGTATTTTAGTTATATAAGTTATAAATTTTTATTAGGTCTCATTTTAATATACTGTTTGTTTTTATATATATTGAAAATCCATTATAATACTTTACTGACGTTTCTAGCAAATTTTTACTATTATCATTTTTATCTTTTGTTTTTAGGTACTCTTTTTGAATATGAAAATAATACATTGTACTCATTTACATTGGTTGGAACATACAAAATATTTATTATCGTTCTGTCTTTAATATTCATAAATAAAAATATATCTAGTCTCTATTTATTGAAGATTATGTTTGAAAAATGCAGGTTAAAATCTATACTGAATTTTAATATAAGTTTGAAAATCATTATGACAACTGAACCATTATTACACATATGCGACAAAGGCTTGAAATCGACTAGTTTTAGCTATACTGACGAATATGGATGATACACAAAAAATTTACAAGAATTAGACAGCATAGAGATTGCCCGTGCCATTGAGTGTGATACATCGGAGCTTAACAAACATATTCAAATTAACAAAAATGATTTGACCATAATTTCACAAAATATTCGGAGCATATATTGCAACTTTGATGATTTTATGATAACCCTATCTGAATTTAAATTTGAAACTGATGTCATTGTTCTAACGGAGTGCAGACTAAATTCTGATAAACCGCTACCACAAATACATAATTATGACTCTTATTTTACGACTTGTCAACTCAACCAAAACGACGGAGTAGTCGTTTATGTTAAAAGACTTTAAAAGCCAAAGTAAAGGAAATAAAGCTCTCCCAGGCATCCTGCCTGCAAGTAGATGTCATAAATAGTATTATTGTGTGCATCTATCGCTCACCATCATATTCAAACGCAGACAGTTTTATTGACACATTGAGCATCCAACTAGAAAAAATTAAATCAAACAAAAATATAATTATAGCAGGAGACATAAACATAAACATTCGACCTGATGAAAATGAAACGTCGCAAAAATACAACAACAGAGTAAATTATCTGAACATGTTAGCTCTACAAGGTATACTCCCCGGCCATGCTCTAGCTACAAGAATTAAGAACTGTTTAGATCACTTTATGTTAAAAATAAATCGTAACAGAACATTGGCATCAATAGCTATCATACACTCTACTACCACTGATCACTACACAACACTATTGGCATTAACTAAAATGAAATATCATCGTATAACAGATAAAACTAGGACTCTGATTAACTATGAAACTGCATTACAAAGTTTGCGGGAGAATAACATAACAGAACTACTTTTTTGTGATGACCCAACTTTACTTACTAATTTATTAACAAAAGCTATATCCGAATCAATTATTTCTAATACTACTACTGAAACGATACCCAGAAGCAAGCGTATCATAAAACCTTGGATTACTCAAGGCATATTACGATGTATTAAACACCGCAATAAACTGCAAAGAGACACACGAAAAGACCCAGACAATGATATTCTTAAAATAACATACACAAGATATCGTAACTACTGTAATAATCTCATAAAAAAACTGAAAAGACAGCACGATAGAGACACAATTGCTAAATCTCTTAATAATAATAAACTATTGTGGAAAAATATAAAATCGGTGACGTACACTAGCGATACTAAAAAAACCTCTGGTACTGAATTACTTCAAAATAGTACATCCCCAACCAGAAGTGTAAATAACATTAATGAATATTTTGTTAACATAGGTAAAAACTTAGCTGAAGAAATCGAGATGAACACTAATCAGACTGAAACAGAAAATCTTGGCTTACCAAATAAAGCACAATTACACTCTTTTGTTCTATTAGAAACTGATCATGACGAGGTGGAGAGCATTTTAACGAGCCTTAAATCAAATAGTGCCCCGGGATTGGATAATATACCAGTTGCATATCTGAAATACGCAAAAAATGATCTTGTTCCTATCATAACACATCTCGCAAACCTTTGCTTCAAATCAGGCACGTTTCCGAGACCGCTCAAACAGTCGATTATCACACCAGTTTATAAAAATGGAGAAAAAAGTGATCCTAACAATTATAGACCCATATCTGTGTTGCCTGCTATATCAAAAATTATTGAAAAGCTACTAAACAAGAGACTTATTCAATTCCTGAATAAATTTAAAATATTATCTTCGAGACAATTTGGTTTTAGACAGGGCACATCAACAGAGGATGCAGTTGTCGGTCTAATCTCGTTTATCACAGATCAACTTGATAAAGGCAACAGATGTATTTCATTCTTCTTAGACCTGAAAAAAGCGTTTGACACAGTTTCTGTCCCAATACTGCTAAAAAAATTGGAAAGCATAGGAATCAGAGGAGCTCCTTTAACTCTTTTCAAAGACTATCTCTCAGATAGAAAACAAAGAGTTAAAGTGGGACAACACATTAGTGACGAAGTAGATATCAGTTATGGAGTTCCGCAGGGGAGTGTTCTTGGTCCTACTCTCTTTCTACTCTACATAAACGACCTCTGTAACCTAACCTTAGAACAATCGGAAATCTATTCATATGCCGACGACACTGCCATAGTATTTTATGATAAATCTTGGAGTGAGGTTAAGACTAGGGCTGAGAATGGTATGAGAACTGTCGCCAAATGGCTGAAAAGTAATCTGCTGACACTGAACACTAGCAAAACTAAATATATATGTTTTAGTATTTATAAATCGACTCAGCCCAAAGAAGATCTGCGTGTAAGGATACATAGCTGTAATGATACGCGTACTAACAATGATATCTGTGACTGTGCAATAATTGAAAAGGTAACACAAATAAAATATCTGGGTATTATCTTGGATCAGAGGCTGTCTTGGCATCCCCAAATTGAGCAAGTGGCTGGCAGAATTAGAAAACTGATTTGGATATTTAGGACTCTAAGGTATATTGTTCCAACACATATAAAGAATGACAAAAAACCTACCAGAAATCCCCTCAACCAAGTTTACTTTGCCCTGGCGCAGTCCGTCTTAACGTACTGCATTTCAGTTTGGGGCAGCGCTGGAAAATCCAAATTCTTGGAGGTTGAACGTGCTCAAAGGGCTCTACTGAAAGTCATGTACTTCAAAAAAATGAGATACTCCACCGAACTTCTTTACCGTACTGCTAGAGTACTTACTGTCAGAAAATTATTTATATTACGTGCTATTCTAAAAACACATATGTAGAAGCCTTAAATTCGATCCACTACTAGTTAGACGACGACGGCGAATCTCTGAAGTAGCAACAGTTCGTATAAGTAGAACATTGTTTGCTTCAAATCAGTTTCTACGGCTATCAGCTAAGTTGTACAACAAAATAAACATAAAAATAGACATTTATTCGAAATCCTTATATGAGTGCAAGAAAAAAGTGATTGAGTGGATGAATACTCTAAATTATGAGGAAACCGAATTATTATTGCAGCGTACAGTTTAGTTCCAACAATACATAATAATTAAATACATTACATGAGTACCTACCATTGGAATTTTTTATGAATGAATTTAATGAATTTATTAACTAACTTAATTTTGATTTTATTATTGTATAATTTGTGCATGTGCATGTTTCATAACTACCTTTTTATTGTTTTTCTCGTTGACTCAGAATAATGGAATAAAATTTTATAAATTATTTTAATTTTAATATATTTCTTATGTAACTATCTATAACTTTAAATGTAATTAATTAATTTGTTGTATTATTTGAAGAATTTTATTGTTGTGGAAGAGCGAAATATCCTAATACAGGCATTGTTTTGCCTAAAAGGAGATTTCAAACTCTATTTCTTGTAATGAAGAATCTTTTTGATGAAATAAAGACAATTTTAATTTTTTAATTTTAATTTTAATTTAGAGGGTATGCAGGATTATCCTATGGAATAAAACACACGATGATTGTTGGCCTTAGTAAATACAATTTATAATATTTTATAATAAAGATCTAGTGTTGTTGACTTTACATACATAATTATTATATGTTTATAATTATTTGGCCTGTGGTGTGGCCCTAGAATAGCACCAACCCATCTCTTCCCGTGGGTGTCGTAAGAGGCGACTAAGGGATTTAAAACACCGGAGGATGGGCAGCAGCATCTTTCCGCGTACTATGCCATCACAATGCGATCGCCAACCCGCCTGCCAAGCGTGGCGATTACGGCAAAACCCTCCATGGATGAAATCCTTGGGGGAGGCCTTTGTCCAACAGTGGACGTCTTTCGGCTGAGAAAAGAAGAAGAAGATACTTTTATTTATCTTAACTTATAGTATGACTGTATGTATACTTCACTAAATCCACGAAAAATCGATGCTTTCTTAAGCATTTTTACAAACTGTAACATTCATATATCTGTGGCTAAGCCTTATTCGGTGTTGTTCTAGCCACTCAGGCGCTGCCGCCGCGCGATGACCGGGCTCTAAAGCGCTGCTGATCGGCAGGAATTACCAACCGCAAATAGCGCGCTATGGTTTTGCACTTTTAGAGTCAGTACAAAAAATAAAGGCAATTAATTAAAATTATAAAACTAGTATCATAAAATATATTAGTTAGGCGATAGATGAAGATGCATTGTTAAATGAATATCACGTTTTAGATCCAAGTTATTTAAGTTTCAATTTCAATTTTGTAAATATTTTATTCACTTGCATTAAATGTTTTATATTTTCCAATATAAGCAATAAAAATGGTAGGTTTTATATGATTTTAGACAGCACGTAAACCACGTAATCAGTTAATGTTAAAAAAATATCTGTCCTGTAAAAGAAATAACTTAAATATATTTATAGAATTAGGCTATCAATTTCTAGTTTCCAACCCAACATGGCAGCGCGCAACCTATATATAAACCTAGATTTCGTGTAAACTACTCACTTGTTTTGCAAAATATTGACAATAAACGTGGAAAACAATATATTCTTTGACTTTACATAATAATATCATTATATAAAGTGAAAAGAAAATTTGTAAAAACCTTTTTAAAAGTAATTGAAGACTCCAACCGTCTCGTTACGTCACTATTCACAAATATTCATATCTTAACACTATGAGATTATTGTACAGAAAGATTAATAACACACAAGAAACTACATTAAATTGTGAACACGTTGAATTATTGCACTATTCCAAATAACAAAAGAAACCTCGTCAAAATGAACTTGCAAAGTACACATAAATCACAGCGAATGGGGCACGGATTCGGGTCCGGAGCGCTTCAAAAGCCACACTGTGCAGAACAACTACGCTCTGCTACCAGAAAATGTGCGCAGAGAATTCCGGGCAGACGAAAGGGCGGGAGGGTTCGGTACCGAAAAATTTACCGGGTAAAAAGAATACCGGTAAAAAACCTCGACCCGACACTACGTCTGTCCGACTAACCTAACCTAACCTATACGCAGTCTGCTACCACTGTAGTTTACAACGGGAACTACAGAACCCTGTATTATAACTAACCTATAAATTAACTAAACTAAAACTCACCAAGTTGACTTCTTAAACCAAGTTGGGGTGTCTTCGGAGGAAGTGGTGTTTGGTCCCTAAATCACCCAAACTACCCCCTGAGATCTCAATCCCCAGAAAATACCTTGCTTTCCTCACGAGGGTTCACTCGGCAACAGGTTTCGGCGTCTCCAGGCGGCCACGTTTCGCATCTCACACGAAACAGTCACAGTAAAAGGTTTCACAAACACAAAAGTTCAATAGTTATTTAACAAACAGGAAATTCACACTTATAGTTCAAACTAATTGACAATCAAAGAAAGCGGGACCTCTCGCGTATTAAAAATCAAACCGATATCGCATAGGACAATGAGGCGACTGTCCGCGACGCCATTTTGCACGCGCGCTAATCTGTGCGGCGCGGCCTCCCCGCGCGATGTTCAAACAATACTGAATTCAAAATGGTCGCTCGCGACTGCCGACGCCGGCCGAGCGATAACAGGAAACGCCTGCGTTTAGTTTTACCCAATATATTACAAACATCCCCCCGTCCCGGTCTGAGAAGCAGACCGCTAGCTTACTCTACGGGAAGGCGGGCGAGAGAGGTCACACCTCTCCTTAAAATCGAACCGTCGACCAACACCTCAGCCACACGCGGAGTGCCATCTCCGCCAAGAATCAAACGTAATATGCGAGCTCGTCGCCAAAGCAATGAGGGCAAATTTGCCTCTTTTAACAATACTAAATCACCCTCCCTGGGAGGCTCAGTCCTGTCTGTCCACTTCACTCTTTGCTGCAGCAAATGCAAATATTCAAGCGACCAGCGACGCCAAAAGTCCTGGCTCATTTGCTGCAACATTTGAAAACGCGACAACCGATATACGCGTTCATCCTTCCACGGGTATTCGGGCAGGGCATTCAACGGCCCTCCCACCAAAAAATGACCAGGGGTGAGAGCTTCCAAGTCATTTGGATCTGGAGATAGCGGACAGAGAGGACGAGAGTTGAGGACCGCCTCAACTTTACAAAACACTGTGGCCAGCTCTTCAAAAGTTAGAGCCGTTTCTCCGATAATGCGGCGGAGGTGGGTCTTTGCGGATTTCACAGCCGCTTCAAAAATCCCTCCCCAATGGGGGCAACTTGGGGGACTAAACTTCCAGGTTATTCCCCGTTGGGCAGCAATTTGACTTAAACTAGTACAATTTTTATCAATAAACACAGAAACATCCTTAAGATAATTTACAGTTCCTTTATAGTTTGTGCCATTGTCAGACCTAATAAGGGAAGGTAGACCTCGACGCGAAACAAAGCGATCCAACGCGGCGACGAAGGCCTCCGTAGTCAGAGCCGATACCACCTCCAAATGGACAGCCTTGGTGGCCAAACAAACAAATACACACAAATAGCCCTTCACAATACGGGCATTACGAAAGGGAGAAGCCTTGATCGAAAAGGGGCCGGCAAAATCGGTTCCAACGCCGTCAAACGGCCTCGAAGGTCGGATTCGATCAGCGGGCAAATCACCCATCTGTGGCTGCATCGTGGATGCCTTCAACCTATAACATGCAATACATCGAAACAGGACACTACGGATTGCTCTTCGGGCAGACAAAATCCAAAACTCGCGTTGCAAAATAGCCAACAAAGCATTGCACCCAGCATGGGCGTTACGAATGTGTCGATCAGACACCAAAAGCTGCACCAAGGGTCCGCCCTTGGGCAACAACAGAGGATGGCGAGTCTCATATGGAAGATCCGCCTTCCGGAGCCTGCCTCCAACCCGAAGAAGCCCATCCGAGTCGATGTACGGGTTCAAACGAGCGACCGCGCCCTTCAACTTAGCGCGTCCGTCGCGCAAAATACGAAGCTCTGACTCAAACCGTCCGGTCTGCACGACACGGACCCAATGCAACAATGCGCTCCGGCGCTCTTCTGCACCTGCAATCGGCTCCAACCGCTTTGCCTGTGGGTTTCTACAATTATGTATGAAACGCTTAATCCAACTGGTAACACCCAGAAGCTTATCCAAGCTGCTATACCGAGCAAGTAGCCAATCCGGCTCCGACGTCGTCTCAGCGACTACAGCATGTACACGGAGCCCAGTCAAACTCAAAGAAGTAACATCTGTCTGACAGACAGGCCAAGAAGTTTCTGATCCCATCAGCCACTCTGGACCCCACCAGAGCGGGTGTGACACCAATTCTGGTGCCGTACAACCTCGGGAAGCACAGTCCGCTGGGTTAAGCTCTCCCGGCACATGTCTCCATGTTATATCAATTCCGATATTCTGGATTTGGGAAACCCGATTTCCCACAAAAACCTCCAAGGTATGTGGGGCCGCGCGCAACCATGCAAGCGCGACCTGGCTATCCGACCAGGCGAAGATGTCCCGTATTTCGACCGTGGCCGCCAGTTCACTGGCAACGTGATGCAACAATTTAGAGAGAAGGTGAGCTCCACTCAACTCAAGCTTGGGAATAGTCAGCCTAGTCCTGATGGGGGCGACCTTGCTCTTCCCTAACAAAAGCGAGACATTGACCCGGCCATCGGCGTCAACTGTCCGCATATAGACTGACGCGGCGTAGCCTCGCTCCGACGCGTCACAAAAGCCATGCAGGCTGGCTCGATATTTCCCGGGGGCAATATTCGACGAGGCAAGGCAATCCGATTGACTTCCTTAATCGATGAAAACAACTCGAGCCAATCATCCAATGGAGGACCAAACAGCGGCTCGTCCCACGAGACGCCCAAAGTCCAAAGTCTCTGAAGAAGACACTTCGCAGAGAATATCACTGGACTGATCCAACCGCTTGGATCAAACATACGAGCTATTACGGACAACACCGTTCTCTTAGTCCAGACTTTTGGTATTTCCAAGTCCACTTGGAATGTGAAAATATCGGTTAGCGGCTGGTACTGCATGCCCAGCACCGCTATCCTGTTGGGATCATCCACATCCTCAAACAGGTGAGGGTTCTGTTGGTGATCCTCCGGGATCCCTTCTAGAACTTTAGGCTCATTAGACAACCACTTACGTAGCTCGTAGCCACCTGTCTTCAATATTTCAATCAATTCATCCCGCAGTAGGAGGGCCTCCTCAATACTTTGGGCTCCGGTGCACACGTCATCAACATACAAGTCACGTGACAGCACGGAAGCCCCACGGGGAAAGCGGATCCGTTCCCGCTCTGCCAATTCAAGCAATGATCTGATGGCGATATAGGGACTAGATTTCAAACCATACGTGTTTGTGTTGAGTTCATACACCGTCACAGGATCCTCAGGGCGCTCACGCCAGAGTATCAACTGGAATCGCCTGTCCTCAGGATGTATGACTGTCTGGCGGAACATCATCCGGATGTCCGCACCAAAAACCACTTGATGTCTTCTAAAGTTCAAGATGATGTCAATTATGTCCCTATGCAATTTGGGACCCGAATGCAAACACAGATTCAACGAAGCCCCGTTCGAAGTGGGTGCGGACCCATCAAAGACAGTCCGCAACTTGCCCGTTGAGGCCTTCACCACCGCGTGGTGGGGCAAAAAATAATGCTCAGTTGAGCTCCAATCAACTCGAGCCGGAGACATGTGACCCAAATCCTCGTACTCGCGCATAAATTCAATATATTTATCGCGAAGTACGTGGTCACGCTGCATACGTCGCTCCATGGACAGCAGTCGTTACTCCGCAAGCGCCCTACTTTGCCCTAGGCTAGGACGAGAGGCAACAAAAGGTAACCTAGTTACAAACCGACCGGAGGGCAACCTCTCCGTGGTCGATCGAAAAAGGGCTTCGCACTCAGCGTGTTCCGGATCCATCCTGGAACTCATAGGTGGCTCCTCCACCTCCCAAAACCTTTGCATGGTCTTGGCCAAGGACGCAGATGCGAAGACCGGTGGCTCCTCCACGGTGCTATTATCAAACACAGGGCCCATCAGGGCGAAACCAAAGATAGTAGACACTGCCATCAGTGAAGACGAACCCAGAGCTTTCTGGGTACCCAACAAAATCCAACCCAATACGTCCGAGCCCAGGAGCAAATCCACTGGGCCGGGATGAAAGACAAAGGGGTCGGCCAAATCCAGACCCGAAACCAAAGACAACACACCCGGCGGTATGTCTGTCGAGGGGTGCCAACCCGCAATGGTATCCATTACCATAGCCGAAGTCGTGATCCTCATTGTGGAGGACTTCAGCGAAGAAAAGGTGACAAGTGTCTGGCCCGTCAGACACTTCACTTGTATGCCACCAACTCCAAGAAGTGGCACAGGCGAGTCTTCCACGACTAAACCTAACTGGCGTGCCACTCGAGTGGTAACCAAACTGCTTTGAGCCCCTGAGTCCAACAGAGCTCTCAAATTAATGGCTTCCCCACGACCCCATACGCGGACCACCGCGGTAGGGAGCAGAACCGTCCGCGGCTCTGTCCCAGCAAGGGAGCAAGCTAGTTACGGGCTCCCCACTCTCTCCAAACCAGGGGCGCGCCACTGACCCGGATAATATGGCGGGCGAGTGCACATCCCCATCTGAGGGGGGCAGAACCCGCGGCCCGGCCATACATATGGTACGGCGGGTGGTACTCCAGCCGTGGGTACTCGTGCAGCGGCGGAGAAAACCGCTGCGGCTGCATGTGTTGGGCATTGGTAACCCGCGTGGAGGGGGTGTCCCCACTCTCACGTCCGATCTAGGGCCCCCGCCCATGGGGGCCCTATCCGGGGCCTGGCCAGCTACATACTGGCCATGACCTTGGGGCGCGTGGTCCCGGTCCGCCAAGACCCGCGCAGGTACGCGACCCCCTCCCGAGGGGGTGCGACGAGCGAAGCCGCGTCCTCCGTCCGATGGTGGAGGGCTTCGCGCAGGAGCGCCCCCGCCCATAGGGGACCCCTGCCTCAACATCCGGGTGCCATCCCCGTTGCGGTTCATGCAAAGCATCGCGTGGTGCCGCCCACGGCATGCACTGCATGGTATGGCCCTGGGACAGTCACGTGCATAGTGACCGCCCAAACAATAAAAGCAAAGTTCATGCCGCTTTGCCATGCGGCGCCGATCTTGTACTGGCAGTCCCTGCCAGTCCCTGCATTGCAGCAGGCTGTGGCCCATCCGGCCACATTGCAGGCAGTCCGCGTCCCCCGCGACTGCTGCCGTGTGTGCAACCCGCACACCAGCTCCACGCGGTGGCGGTTGCCGTCCCTGTTGGGGCCTACGTTCAGGCGCTCTGGATGGCGCTGAGTCCGTCATGGTATTCTCAGCAGCCCGTGCCTCAAATTCCAAAAACTTCACCAAGTCAGTGAATGTTGGTAGGGTGGTGCTATCCCGTTCCGCATTCTCGCGCTCAAATCGCGAGCGGATGTCATTGGGTAATTTGCCCAATACAATGTGCACCAGCAAAAAGGACCATTGGTCCACCGGCAGCCCCAGTGTGCGGAGCGCGTTACAGGCCACTGTAACGGGCGTGAGCAACTGCAGGCGCAACTGTGCCCTGTTGGCCACCTTGGGCAGGGCCATCAACTGTGCGGCGTGCGCATCCGCTAACAAACGTAAGTTTTGGTAGCGGGAGTTCAATAACTCCCAAGCCGTATCGTACTGGTCGTCCTCCACCCGGAGGTGCTGGATGAGCGACCGCGCTTCATCCTCAAGAGTGGAGAGGAGGTAGGCCATCTTCTGGGCCTTCGACAAATCCTGTCGTGCTACGACCAGGGACTCAAACATATTTTTATATGCCACCCACTCCTCCATCCTACCCCCAAAGTGGGACAGCTGAAGGGTGGGGAGCCGACCAGTAACCGCTGGTCCTTCCTGTCTAACAGGTGTGCGAGGGGCTGGTCCGCCAGCCTGTCTCGCCCTTATTGCGGTCACCGCCTCCGCGATATCATCGTGCAGACTCAGGATCTGGTCCATGTCCGCCATGTGACCTGCGTAGGCCTCCGGGGTAAGATCGGCTTCGGTAAGCGCCGCCATGGCCGCTTCCGCGCTAATCAATCGTGAGTGGAGGTGATCCGCTCTTAGCAGTATGGCGCCCTCCCTGTCCTTCCGGGACAGGAGTCCTGCGGCCGTCACAAACCATCTCAATTCGTTGGCGAGTGTCGCCCTAGCATTGGAGGCCTTCGCCATCGCGTCAAGTCACAAACAAAAAATAACAAAAGGTAAATAAAAAACAACAAAATCAAGCAACTACACGAAGAACCGCGGTAGGTATGAGAATGGCACAAACCCGGAACGCACGGTACAAACCGCAAGCAAATACAAAAAAGGTTACAAATATTCTTATACAAACAAACTAAGAAAAATCTAATAATTTTTACAAACAATTAATTATTTTTTACAAACGAACAAATAGAGGGTAGATAAACTACGCTCTGCTACCAGAAAATGTGCAGAACAACTACGCTCTGCTACCAGAAAATGTACGCAGAGAATTCCGGGCAGACGAAAGGGCGGGAGGGTTCGGTACCGAAAAATTTACCGGGTAAAAAAAATACCGGTAAAAAACCTCGACCCGACACTACGTCTGTCCGACTAACCTAACCTAACCTATACGCAGTCTGCTACCACTGTAGTTTACAACGGGAACTACAGAACCCTGTATTATAACTAACCTATAAATTAACTAAACTAAAACTCACCAAGTTGACTTCTTAAACCAAGTTGGGGTGTCTTCGGAGGAAGTGGTGTTTGGTCCCTAAATCACCCAAACTACCCCCTGAGATCTCAATCCCCAGAAAATACCTTGCTTTCCTCACGAGGGTTCACTCGGCAACAGGTTTCGGCGTCTCCAGGCGGCCACGTTTCGCATCTCACACGAAACAGTCACAGTAAAAGGTTTCACAAACACAAAAGTTCAATAGTTATTTAACAAACAGGAAATTCACACTTATAGTTCAAACTAATTGACAATCAAAGAAAGCGGGACCTCTCGCGTATTAAAAATCAAACCGATATCGCATAGGACAATGAGGCGACTGTCCGCGACGCCATTTTGCACGCGCGCTAATCTGTGCGGCGCGGCCTCCCCGCGCGATGTTCAAACAATACTGAATTCAAAATGGTCGCTCGCGACTGCCGACGCCGGCCGAGCGATAACAGGAAACGCCTGCGTTTAGTTTTACCCAATATATTACAAACACACACGATAAAGGTTGTTTCACGGCGGCAATCTTTTTAGATACTTACCTACTAGCCGCGCTCCCCCCGCGAAGTTTGAAATTCGAACTGCATTCAAAGATAGATATGTATAATAAGTTACAATTTAGGATGCTGATAATAAAATCCTACAAGTGTTTTGAAGAGTGAGTCGAATTTACAAATCGAGGGTTCCGCCTAAAGTTTTTTATCCTAATCGGGAGAAAAATACCCTTAACTACAAGTCACACGCAAAAACAAACTACTAGGTACTAAAAAGTTTAACGTTGGTAAAGAAAAAAACAATTATAATTTTAAAGATATTTAAGGAAACCTACCCTAAAAAGTGCGATAACGAACCTTCGATCACTTAATTATGACAATAGAAAATAAGTTTTAATAAAAGCTGAATAGAGGCTAATATAGAAATTCCAAGTTTTCCATCACCTCATATTACTACACTCGAAACTCAAGTATTTTTTTTAACTTAGTTGTAAGTCAATCAAACACCATTAATTAAGCATCGCCGAATTATGAAATGTAAACAAACAACCCAAGTCAACACACCTTTACATTTTTAATGGCCGATTTGGGGCAACAATTCGTAGCCCGCAGCGGTATAGATCATCATTATTTCATCTGAATACAGAATTAATAAGTTTTCTTATATTTCCTGAAATAAACAGTGATCTATAAATGCTTTAATTTATTTCTATAACATATCTAAATGTAGTTGACACGTAGTTTTTATCGTAGAAATAATTTTACATACTTAATAATCACATTTACTGACCATGTCTGGGGCACGAAAAATTTTGAAAAATAAATATTCCTTATTTTGAACAGATTTGCTTTAACAAAGTTAAAAGAATCTATAAACGATGCCTACGTAATAAGTTTCTAACAAAGTATTATTCAGAAAACACTTACTTCATTGTTAATTTAGCAGGAGAAAACACACATAAAAACACCACTTGTTCAAAAGTTCACGGCACGATGAGGCCCTTTTTTTTTCTATGACCATAAATTTTTTGCTCCTCGGCAATAGGGCTGTCCATATAGAAACTATTTCGATTAACAGATCTCGACTCTAACGAACTCTTACTGAATGAATAACACTTTTTCTATCACTAGTGTCGTTATCAGCTGAGGCCCGGATTCGAGCCCCAATCGCTTCAAGGCGTTTTTCGTCGGGTATCAAAGTGTGACCCAAAGCGCCTCAGTGGCTAGGTCTTTGTGTAAACTTGCTCTGAGTTTCCAAAGATTTGACAAGAAGAAAATACGAAGAATGTATTTGCTAAAAGCAGTTTTATTTTTCTATTATAAGTAAGAGGTATTACTTGTAGTGGGTTCCAAGTCGTAAGATTGATTAGATTTCCAAGGAAATTTTTTCTCGTCAATTTTGATGAAAAAATATTAATATTAGTTGGTTTTTCCACAGAATTGATATCTGAACCACTCTATTTTTTTATTATTAACATAGGGCGGCAAACGAGCAGGTGCATCACCTGATGGTAAGAAATCACCGCTGTCCATGGACTACTGCGACGCCAGGGTTATCACAAGAGTATTGCCGGCCTTTCAAGAAGACGTTCGTTTTTATTAGGGTTCCGTAGTCAGACAAGGAACCCTTATAAGATCGTTCAGTCCGTCCATCCTAGTCTGTCACATCAGAATATCTTCTACGTTTATGGACTGATTTGCATGTAACTTGGTTCGAGGATACTTCACATATATATCTCATTTTTATAAATACAAAAAATTAAAATTACCCCTTTTTAAGGGCACCTCCCCATACATGTAAAGGGGGGGTAAATTATTTTATTGAGTGCACCCCCTTGTGTGGGGTATCTTTGAAAAGGACTATGAAAATAAGGTAGGGTTTCTATACAACACTTTTTTATCAGCTTTACCATTTGCGAGATATAACCCGCCAAAATACAAATAAACGATTCATTCATTCATTCATTCATTCATTCTATCACGCAAAGACTACTAAACATGCGGTTCGTTGCGGTTTTCATTATTGTATTGATGAAGTTACAATTTAAAAAGTGGCTCAGTTTTTTCTTGAAACGCCACTTAGAAGTTGAGAAATAATAATAAATTCAACATAGAAGATCTCGCAGGCAAAAGCTAATAATAATTAAACGTGCTATAATAATAAAGTCATTGTTAAGATTGGACCATTATTACCTACTGTTTTCCTAAAATAAACACAAAATACCAATAAAATACGAGTGTGGCTAAATTGATTCGATAAGTAGAAATTAGAGTACACTATCAATCACCACATTGGATCGAATACTTATTGAAAGCATTCGCCGTTAATAAGCGTTGCTACAGACGATTTAGACAATAGGAACAATGCACAAACCACTTACCATGTAGGCAGGCTTCGAGCACGATTCCTCACGAATAGTTCTTCCTTTAGACACCTAGCCGGCCAGCCACACACGATTATAAAGTTCCAAAAACACTGTTGAGCACTTGAAGTTTTATTAAGAATAATTGAGTAAAATGTAATGTTTGATGCGCGCGCGCCTTCGCTTTCACGTACAGACACGGAGAGGTTTTACTGGTTCTGCCACCAGCCTTCTGCTACCAGCCTATGGCGTTGATCTCTCAGACACCGGTAGGATCTGCGCATGCGCCAGCGGAAGTCCGGGCGCCCCATTGGCTAAATAGAACTGCAGCACAGCGAATTGTGATGATTGATAAGTGCATCGGTAAGGCGCGCGAAATTCAAATTGAAAGGTAAACAAGATTTGCGTTGAAAACGGAACATTCCGCCCACCAAAATACCAATAGGATTTTCCCAGAGTAAGAATAAGAAACGGTAATTAACGATAAATATGTTTAAGTTATTATTCTAAACTTAAAAGCTAACAAATGATAAGTTGAAACGATTATACGGAGGGTAGAGGACATAGTTTGACCAAAGGTCTCTTAAGCGAGTGATCCCTGGCTGTTCTAACGGTTGCGACTCGAACTACCCCATCAGGGCCAGGATGCAAGGAAACAACTCGTCCTAATGCCCATTGAAGAGGAGGCCGATTGTCCTCTTTTATAAGTACGATTGAGTTTACAATTAACGGTGTTGAGTCCGTGGTCCATTTTGCTCGCTGAGTTAACCCATGTAAATATTCATTTTTCCAGCGTTTCCAAAATTGTTGTTGAAAAGATTGGATAAGTTGCCATCGATTTAGTCGATTGATTTTTACGTCCTTGTAGTCGAAGTCAGGAACTGCTGTAAGAGGTTCCAGCGTTAAAAAATGACCGGGCGTAAGAACGTTCAAATCGTTGGGATCCGAGCTCAATGGACACAAAGGCCGCGAATTTAAAATTGATTCGATCTGAGCGAAGAGTGTGGTAAGCTCTTCAAACGTTAAGACCTGATCGCCAACAATACGGTACAAATGACTCTTTGCGGCTTTGATTTGGATTTCCCACACCCCTCCAAAGTGGGGAGCAGAAGGTACGTTACGTTTAAAATCTATTTTTTTCCGCATGAGAGGCTTGTTCGATACCTGACGCTAGTTGTGAACTTGCACCAACGAAATTCGTACCGCAGTCAGAGTGAATAACATTGCAGCGGCCGCGACGAGAAACGAAGCGACGCAATGCCGCGATGAAGCCGTCAGTCGATAAAGTAGAAACCACCTCAAGGTGCACTGCTTTTGTGCTCAAGCATACGAATAAACACAAGTACGCTTTATCGATTTTAGCACCACGATGAAGCCCGAGCTTAATTCGAAAAGGCCCTCCTAGATCGACACCTACGACAGAGAAGGGTTTTGCCTGATTGACACGAAAGGCCGGAAGGTCGCTCATAAAGGGTTGCAAAGGTTTCGGTTTAAGACGGTAGCATCTTATGCATCTTGAAAGATGATGACGTACAGCATGCTTTGCCGCAAGTATCCAAAACTGTTGTAAAATCAGATAGTTGGTTGTGTTCAGACCGGGATGAAAATTGTTTCGATGAATAGATTCGATTACAGCTGATGTAAGAACACTCTTTTTGGGCAATAATGCGGGATACTTATGTTCGAAGTCAAGATCGGAGCGCGATAGGCGCCCGCCTACTCTGAGTATACCCTGCTCGTCCAAAAACGGGTTTAGTTTACGAAAACTGCGAGGTAACTGTATCTTTGATTGTAATTTGGATATGACATCCAAAAAACAACGATGTTGGAAATGTTTGACGATAATTAGTAACGCACGATGACGCTCAGCGTCCGTTACGAAAAAGATTATCTGATCGCGGAACAGTGTTACGCATGTTATTACAAAACCTGCGAACGTAAGCGATAATGCGACAGATTTTATCTAAAGAAGAATATTTTTCGAATAGCCGATCAATTATAGACGTGTGATTAACGCTTTCGATTTGATCCGAAACGAGAACCGTGGTGCGACGCTGCTCAGAGAGCACCGCATTGTCATCGTTTGAACGATTTTTCGATGTATCGATTGGCCACTCAGACTGTGGTTGAGACAACCATTCTGGGCCCGCCCACCATAGGGCATTGTTTAGCAAATCGTGAGGCAATTGCCCACGCGAACAAACATCTGCAGGATTTGTGACAGATGGTACGTGCCTCCAGCACTCGGTCGGTACGATATCTTGAATGTGACTTACGCGGTTTGCAACGAATGTCACCCAGCGAGAAGAAGGAGCTCGCAACCAGGATAAGGTAACGGTGGAATCACACCACAGATAAGTGTCATGGACAGGAATCCGCAGCGTGTCCTTGACAAATTTGATAAGGTCTGTAAGCAAAACTGCACCACACAGCTCTAAGCGAGGTAACGATTGACGTTTTAAAGGAGCTACACGAGCCTTTGCACATACGAGAAAGACGCGAACGGAGCCGTCAGACTCGATAACACGCAGGTATATAACGGCGCCATATGCTGCTTCGGAGCTGTCACAAAATCCATGCAGTTGATATGATTGAGCGCTATCGGTAGCGTATTTACGTGGAATTTTAAGATTCCTAACTTGAGGAAGCTGTTCAGAGAACTTTTCCCATTGAGAGATAATTTCCGGTGGGGGCTTATCATCCCATGAAAGACCTAGAATCCAAAGCTTTTGAATAAGACATTTGGCATGAATTGTCAAAGGAGATAGAAAACCCAGAGGATCGAAAATTCTGGCAACCTCACTCAAAATCGTTCGCTTGGTGCACGGTTGATTAGATGGATTAACGGTAAAGACGAACGAATCCGAAGCAGGCTCCCACTTAAGGCCCAGAACCTTGATAGTTGTGTCTTCAGTTTCGGTAAAAGTGATTGCTTCTGAAAGACACGCCTCCGCGGGAAGATCGCTAAGTAGCTCGGGTCGGTTACTCACCCATTTTCGGAGCTCAAACGAGCCAAGACCGAAAAGAGCGATGAGTTGAGTTTTGATTTCTCTGGCGTCCTTCAGCGATGAGCTTCCGGATATGACGTCATCAACGTATATGTCGGAAGTTAAAACGGTTTTGGCCTTTGGGTACTTGTGACCCTCATCGTTGGCCAGTTGCTGAATAGAGCGGCACGCCAGGAATGGAGCGGAAGACACTCCGTACGTTACGGTATTTAATACGTACTCTTGAAGAGGCTCATCTGGGTGAGCTCGCCAGAGAATACGTTGATAATCACGATGTTGAGGAGCTAGGTTGATTTGACGGTACATTTGGCGCACGTCTGCCATGAAGACAATTGCGTGCTCACGGAAATGAAGAAGGATCTCTACGATATTTGATTGTAGCTTCGGTCCCGTCAGCAGCGAGTCGTTTAGCGATTTGGAAGTTGCATCTTTAGCCGAGGCGTCGAATACAACGCGAAGCTTCGTTGTAGCGCTGTCGGGACGTAGCACACAATGGTGCGGTATATAATACTTGCCTTGACCCATTTGCTTGGCAGGTACCAGAGTCATGTGACCACTGTCGATATAGTCAGTCATGAACTCCACGTATTGTTGGTTTAAATTGTGATCGCGATACAGACGCCTTTCAATGGCATGAAAGCGTCGTAAGGCTATCTCTCGAGAACCTTCAAAGATTGGCTCCTCGTCGTCCTTGAAGGGGAGACAAACTACATATCTACCTGTCTCGTCACGGTAGTGATTACTGAGAAAACTATTTTCACAGCGTTGCTCTTCTGGGGTCAATCGGGAAGATTGTGGAACGTTATCGATTTCCCAGAAACGTTGAACAATTTTGTTTAAACTATCGTCTACGGTAGAAGGGGCTACTCCTAGTAGACTGGACGATGCGAGTCTGGACTTCCCAAGAAGAAGCCAGCCGAAGACTGAGTTGAAAGCTCGCGGTTGAGAGGCGTTACCCTTCAGACGTTGTTCGAGAAGTGACTCAGCAAAGACGTCGGCACCTAACAAGACGTCGATTGGACCAGGGATGTCAAAACCAGGATCAGCTAGCGGTAGTGTTTTGACCTCCTCCCATCCTTTCGTATTTAGCCTTGCTATCGGTTGATCTCCGCAAATGCTCGGTATGACGAGCATTCCCAGACGAAACTTTACGTTACAGTTGGTGCCAATGTCGCATGTAACAAAGCCACTGACTGAGGCAGGGCTGCCCCCTAACCCATAAACGTTGATATTACCAGTTATAGGTTTTAGATTTAATCGTTGAGCGGCGTGAGCCGTGAGAAAATTGTTTTGACTGCCGGTGTCAAATAACGCGCGAAATGTATGAAATTCACCAGAAGCATCACGAATCTGGACTAGAGCTGTTGCCAGTAACACGGTTGTGGTTACGGTTGGATCAGACTGAGTCAACGAATCCTTAGCCACTAAGGTCGCCGAGCTTGCCGCCGACTCCTTATGTAGCAAAGTGTGGTGTTTACGTCTACATTGTCGACATGAAAACATTGATGTGCACTCTCGCACTGAATGGGATGCGTTAAGACAATTGTAGCACCATTTCTTTTCAGTGGCCACAGCCATGCGCTCATCTATTGATTTTGCCAAAAAATCACTACAGGCCGAGATGTGATGTTCATTACGACAGTAGGCACATTTACGAATCGGAGTGCTCGAATTATGAGCAGGTTTCGCTTGTTGTTTATCACCAACATTTTTATGAGTAGTGACGGTGGGAGCGACAAGCGAATGCGTGACGTTATGTCGCTTGAACTTCTGTGAAGTTCCCGGTGTGTCCTTTGAAACGTTAGCGGTTTTATTGGTAACATTCGAAAAGTGCGTGTCGCGAATTAATGCTTCACCTTTAGAGTGTAAGAATGCCCTTAAATGGTTATACTGTGGAAGCTCAATATCGGTATGTTTTTCCTCAAACTCGCGTCTTAATTTGGTATCGAGTTTGGCCAGAACATTATAACAAAGAACAAAATCCCATTTATCGGTAGGTAATTTTAAAGTTTTTAAAATTGTTAAGTTCTCATCGATCGTGTCTAAGGCGCGTCGAAAATCTTGAGCGTTCGAAGTCTTTAAACTAACGTCCAAGATATCACGCCAGCACGTAAACGCTAATTCGCGTTTATCTTCATAACGGGACTTGAGAGCCTCGTACGCACTTAAATAATGTTCACTTGCAACAGGAAAAGTTCTAATGAACGATAAAGCATCACCACTTAAAACTGACACGAGATAGTGAAATTTCTCAATATTACATAAGGAGGTAGAATCATGTATCAACGCGTTATAAGTTGCAATGAACTCAGGCCATTCCTTGATAGCACCGGAAAAAGTTGGCAACGAAATTTTTGGTAACCGCATATTTCCACTGTGCGAACCGGTCAATGAATTATGTTTCGAAGTGTCAGCTTGTTGAGATGAACGTTGTTCAAATTTTCGTTGAATTGCCAACACTTGAAAATACAATTCGTCAAATCGATCCTGAAGTTCATCGTCCTCCTCATCGGCATCATCCTTAAGAAGGTCCAAAATAATAAAATGGGAGTCATGAAAACTATCAGCAATCGTTTTTATTTCATGACAATATGAAAGAAATAACCCTACTTGTGATTCATCGGTATTGGCTAAGGTACCTACTTCCAAAGCCTTCGTTAAGCGATTATATGCTATAGTTCGTTTACGTCGCAAACTGGGCAAATTATTAATAGTGTACGTATTTTCGATACCCTTTTTAATAGTAGGTTTAGATTTACGCCTTGATAGTAAAGACATAATTAATATCAAAACAATAAAAACTGATAGCAACAAATATTCGGATTCGATAAAAAAGTTTAGTTGCGAACGTCTTCAGCGAGACCGCGTTCACAAGAATCGACGAGAATCACTGGGGCGGTATTACACGACAACAGGTAATATTGTCACCTCGGTCACCTGAGTTTTAAATTGAAATAAATTAAATTGATAAGGATGAATTAAATGAGCGTTAGGAACACTAAAAACGGTTTGCGATATTCGTTAATGTACGGTAAATAAAAAAATAAAAATCAGTTTTTTTGTAAAAACAAAAAACTATGATTTTTAACCTAAAACGGTAATAATGAAAATGTGAACGCACCAAAATTCGTTGAAAATATGATACGATAAACGATACAACGTCACGATAAAAAATATTTCGTAATTTGAAACGAAATAAATTTTCGATAAATAAATATCAAGAGGAAACGTTGAACGGTTGGAAAAAAGTAGTCGAGTTATAACGAACTATCAACATAAAATTATGAGAAGGTGGATTTGCAATATTGTATTATTGCGAACGGTAAAACGGTAGATAATTTTATGCTAATAAGTATAAAACGACAAAAGAATTTATTTTCAACAAATATTCTAGAAACTGATGGAAGCCATCTTAAATCGATAAACGGTAGGTAAGGTACTCAACAAAACAAAATGGAACAAAGACTTGTTTTCCGATTAGTAATTGAAACAAAATGTTATGTTTATTCGTTTTAGCTGTACTAGTAAGTATAATAAGCGTGGAATACGGTAAATGAAGTAGCAATTACTAAATCGAATTGGTATTTGGCGGCAGACTGAAGGTAGGTATCCAAAGTTCCCGGGTTTCGGCACCAAAAAATGTGGCTAAATTGATTCGATAAGTAGAAATTAGAGTACACTATCAATCACCACATTGGATCGAATACTTATTGAAAGCATTCGCCGTTAATAAGCGTTGCTACAGACGATTTAGACAATAGGAACAATGCACAAACCACTTACCATGTAGGCAGGCTTCGAGCACGATTCCTCACGAATAGTTCTTCCTTTAGACACCTAGCCGGCCAGCCACACACGATTATAAAGTTCCAAAAACACTGTTGAGCACTTGAAGTTTTATTAAGAATAATTGAGTAAAATGTAATGTTTGATGCGCGCGCGCCTTCGCTTTCACGTACAGACACGGAGAGGTTTTACTGGTTCTGCCACCAGCCTTCTGCTACCAGCCTATGGCGTTGATCTCTCAGACACCGGTAGGATCTGCGCATGCGCCAGCGGAAGTCCGGGCGCCCCATTGGCTAAATAGAACTGCAGCACAGCGAATTGTGATGATTGATAAGTGCATCGGTAAGGCGCGCGAAATTCAAATTGAAAGGTAAACAAGATTTGCGTTGAAAACGGAACAACGAGTATAATATTTGTATGTATACCCAATAAAATGCTTTCACCTAATACTTATTCAACGTAGTAACACAACGCAATAAAACATGGATACAATTTGCGAAAGCTTCCCGGATTTATGTCCCTTTTTATGGCAACCCACGTGTGTGTGTGTGATAATAAAACATTAAAAGAAGTTGGCTATAAAAACGAGAACAAATGAAAAAAAAGCGAATAGATTTTTAACAGTATACATTTTGAGTATATTACCACATAAATTAATCATTGTTTTTGTATCATGAAGTTACAAATTCTTATAGCCTTTTGGCTTAGTCATCAGAGTATTTCCATATCAGAATAATACGACATTATCCGATATAGTCAGGAGTATTTAGAATGGAGGACGCATGCGGGGGTGAAGTCGCGTGCCAACGATATGAAAAAGCAATCTGATCACATGTTTTCTGCGTCCAATACGCGGTCGCTATTCTGGCGTGAAGTCGTTATAGTTTACGATTTTTAAAATTCGCCATTATTTGAGCCAATCACAGCGACTGCCGTATGTTCCCCTTCCGAAAAAATCGGTTAAGGTGAAAGCCAAGCTTTGGCTGTCCATACATTTTGTTCTACAGCAATGCTCTAAACTTCGTTAATGATTCTCATAATAAAATCGAATTTCCAATTCTTATGAAGTAATTGTGCTCTCATGTTGAATTTAACAAAGTAATGTATAATAATTTACAAGAAAAACGGCATTTAAAATACGACAAAAATTGAGATTCTTGTTGATGTGTGCGTAATATTTTGTGACATTTAGGGGCGACGTCTAGCAGATTTATTACAAACTACTGACTACTACTATTTATATAAAAGCACTTTGAGACCTAAATGCATGCTACCTCGATGTTGCTTGCCTTGACAGCGCCATCGGCTGTACGTGAAAAACAAAAGAAAATCATGAAATGCTAAAAAATTATAAAATAGCAAGTTTCAATATTAAATTCAATTTAGGGTTCAATCATATTTTTATGAAAGATTTTTTATGGTGAAATTTAAATTTGATTACTGGGACTTTTGGATATAAACACAGGCTATCTATCCAGGCTATCCAGGACCTATCCCCTGGACATCTGGACTTTATGTCTTCAAATTTCTTCATTCCCACACGTCTTCAAATTCATATGTAGGAGATGATCTCATGGACATCTGGAAATGAAGACCTGGGCATGTGGAGCTGAAGACCTGGACATCACCAGGTGATGTCCAGGTCTTCATTTCCAGATGTTCATGAGATCATCTCCTAAAGCTTTGGTCTTCATATTCAGCTGTCCAGCATTTCATATGCACATGACCAGACACCCAGGTCTTCACATCCAGATGTCAAGATGTCATATTCAGTTATCCCTGTCTTCATATCCAAAAGTCCCAGTTATCAAATTTAAATTTCACCATTAAAAAAAAACATAAAAATTCGTACAGAACCCTAGATTTATTATTACAAGCTTGCCATTACGTATATGACTGGATTGGAAATATTTGTGCAAATTCATCTCAGACAGAAATCCAGCCAGCTCGCTTGCGTGTAGTTGCCGTCCTGTGCGAGGTGAAAAGATGGCAACGCTGCTTTTTTGTTAACCCAAAACATTGACGTATGATAAAACAACAAAAGATATTTCTTTCTATCAATAAGAGTTCGTTCTGAAACTAAAACAATTTATTTTTGCAAATACATTTATCAAAATAAATTATAGTAGGTCTAGGTAGGTATTATACAAGTATTCATTAACAAAAAAGAAAGTATAGTAATTTGTGCATACATTTATAAGTAAACAAATATTACTGATAAATTATTTTTTAGTTTTTAGTTTGAATTTCACAACATATTTTCTGAACGTCTAATTTAATCCTATAACTTCTAGGGCACGAATTATCGATATTTTGAAGTATCGATAGGTATTGGCTCTGTGATTTATTTTAATTATTTTTTTTTCCGATTTTCTTCATTTTATTTAAATAAGTGCTTATTACTTTCATGATTTAAATACATATCATTGTGTGATTAAGTATGTATTGACCGTTGGCAGTGCGGAAGCTAATCGATCAGCTTCGGATAAGTATTAACAAATTATCAATTAAAATGTAACTAAAGGTATCTGTGTATTACTTTCGTCACTTTATGCATAAAATACGCATTTATTATTTGCAGGTTTATTTTTGCATATTTAAAAACGATATTAATAATTTATATCAATAATAAAAGATATCGATATTCGTGGTGGTATCGATATAAGTCTACACTACATAAGTACATATCTATCTATCTCGGACGACGCCGCCGCGCCGCGCCGTGTTGTATTGTTGTATGGAAGTTTTTTGCAATAGATTTTTTCAGCTAGGTGTGTTACGTTACGTACGTACGTTATTATTAATTGATAATATTAAAGAATATTGGCTACTAGATCTGATAGGAAGAGGTATCAGAGGCATGTAGGTATATTTTGGCCCACCAAAGACTAGGAAGCGAGTGCTTGGAGATTTGAAACGATATACCGATTTGACGTAAGTTAAAGTCTTATTGAATAATACATTAAAAATGCAAAGACATAAATATATCACACACGTATATATCACCGTATTGTAAAAGAATTAAAGTTTGGCATTTATTTATTGAAACTGTTAGTAGATACTTATTATCACAATTTGTTCCAGGGACAATAATTATGTGGCAGGAAATGCACAGCACAAGTGTTTCTTTATACAATAATTCTGTAATACAAATACAAAAACTGTAACGGAGGTTTGTCGTGATGAAGAATGTATCATCATCATCCATCGTTCCAAGCAATGAAGGAGTCATCGTGCACAGAATAATGACTGCAATATTTAACAATTTATGTGGGAAAGGAATAACTATAATCTTTTTTTGTTTTCTTTAATAAATAAAAGTTAGGAAAAGATCATTTCATTACTAAAAATAAAAGTCAAAAATGTGTAGGTATAGCATTTAGTTTTATTTTAAAAAAATATAAACCTAGTCATACAATGCAAAAGGCAATAGTACATTATGACCATGACGTCTGCGGCGATATTTCCTGCTACCAGTCATGGTATCAAGTTAGATTGATTTGAGAAAATGGGTGTTCGAACTATTGATAGATTTGTGTTGGGAATCTAAGAGTGGTGAAATTCAAACTGCTGAAACTATTGGTAGATAGGTATTTGCATTATGTTGTTCGTGAACTAATTAAATTACAGTTTATTACTAACTAGCTTTTGCCCGCGGCTTCGCCCGCGTGAATTTCCCACGGGAACAGTGCTTTTTCCCGGGATAAAAAGTAGCCTATGTGCTATTCCAGGTCATTATCTACTTCTGTACCAAATTTCATCGAAATCCGTCCAGTAGATTTTGCGTGATTGAGTAACAAACATCCTCACAAACTCACAAACTCACAAATTCACAAACTCACAAACTCACAAACTCACATCCAAACTTTCGCATTTATAATATTAGTATGGATTATGATTTTGCACTATTGAACTTGAAGTTCTTCTTCTTGTAGTGCCTCTCCGTTACCGGAGGCCGGCCGTCAGTTTCGCAAACTCATCTCTGTTCGCCGCTATGCAAAACGGCTCCTCAACCCTGGTGACTCCGGTCCACTCGCGTATATTACTCAGCCATGATTTTTTTTGTCTTTCAGCACGTATCTTGCCTTCTATTTTGCCCATCATAATAAGTTGAAGCAGCTGATATCTGTCGTGTCGTAAAACATGTCCCAAATATTTAACTTTGCGCTTTTTGACAGTTTGCAACAACAGTCTAGACATTGCAACGCGCTGGAGAACTTTTTCGTTGCTGACTTTCTGAGTCGAATTGATACGAACTTGAACTATATAGGTATTAATTCTCATAAATATATTTGTTTGCTTTCTTACAAAATATGACAATGTCAAGAAGAAATTATAGGTTATTTTTCGCTCTTTGTATTTTTTAAATTTATTTTTCTTTTTTCTTATGCTGCCAGCCAGTCCGATTGGCATTATTGTAGTTAGACACTCTTTTTAAATAAGTGCCATCTGTTAGCGTATTTTTAAATTTATAACAATGCTTTGCTCCATATTTAATGTCATTTTGAAAGCTATCGTCGTAGTGTGAGTGAGTGTAGAGATACGAAGATTCATGGCAGATTCTATTCTAAAGCTTTTTTTTCATTATGTTGACTGAAATAAAATCGTAGGCCATAAAATAAATAAAAGAGTATATTTCCCGCTCGCCAATTCAAAATGTTTGCCTATAAGTACTGCAACAACGCAACAAAAAAATAAAAACGGAAAATGTTGCTATCAACGCCATCCAGCGGAAATTGTTTAATGAACAGCCCTTCGCTTTATCCTTAACTGCGATTGTATCGAACAATGCCTACGCGCTCTCCATTCTAAATACTCCTTGGATAAAGTACATACATATAAAGATTCAGGTCTATCATAATATCTACTAGCAGAGCAGACAGAAAATGGGACTAAATAAAAGCTCGTAAATAAAGAAGCGATTTCTGACATTTGAAAAATGTAGCTAAAACTAAAAAAAGAGGGATAGTGCCTTTGTCTGCATTCAAAGGGGTAATTATGCCCCAGTATGGAGTCCAAACCGTACGAGTCACGGAGATCAAAGCATTGCCTTTGTAGCAGTTTTTCTCGTTTACTCCCGTACGAGTGCAAAATAACGTAGGTGCAGGAAATGTGTTGTAAGTATTGAAAACATTCTTAAAATTGTCCCGCTTTGATACATCACTTAATACGACTAAACTTTGTGACTAAAATTGACTAAAATTGGAATTAAATCCGCGCCCCGTTGAAACTTAGCTGCAGCTCCAACATATTATAAAATTATGGTTTGTGCTCGTACAAGAAGACGTCCAAGTGATTGTACTTGTTTGTATGTTCATTACACTTTTAGTAGATGCATTTTGAAATTACGTTATTAATTTTGAAAGCATAGTTACCTGATCAATCCTGCAAGATTTATGCGGAAGTTTGTATGACTGTGTGGATGTCTGTTCTCACGCCTGAATCGCTAAGTTGATTTGGATGAAATTTGGCACACAGGAGCAATAGCACAGAAGCTACTTTTTATACCGAAGCGATGTAAAAAAACACATTTTAGCTGAAATAATTATCTCACGACAAAAACTGAGCCGTTGAATGCCATAAGGGGCGCGTAAAAACATTACTCAAGTTAAAACAACTTCCTAAACTCATCTGTAAATCAATGTGAAAGAATAAGAAAAGATTACACGGCGAAGTGTGAGTTAATTCGACAAAGAAACAAGTTAAAAACTCTTTACTTAGGGACCGAAAGGATTCTATGAGATTTTCCCTGTAACTTTAACTTTTCTCTTTGGATATACATATAATTCTACGTTTGGTTCTTGTAGAGTAGATTGAGCCTCATGGTTTTATCTGTTGTTTAATTTAAACGAATTGCTAGTGATGCCATATTCATACAACTTCAAAATTAACTTGTCTGACAAACATACCATATTCTAACATGAACTTTATAATAGTCTTAAGCTAAAAAGCTTAAAATAATCTTATAAATAAGCATTTATCTATCACAATAAATTATCCAAAATAAACAAGGCATTTTCCTTCAAACATTCAATCATTTTCGAATTTTAAGCAAAGAAGATTGATGTAACTGTAACGGTTACCCCTGGGGTCCGTATTTTATTTTCTAAAAAATGCTATTTTGCCAAATAGGTATGATAATACTTTCTCGCAAAGCTAGGGTGTTTGAACATTTCGCCTCATGTTCCTGGATTATGGCCACTACCCCGTACTGGAGACGTTACGAAATAATTACATCAAAGCCCTCTCCAATAACATCAATATTTGTATACGGCTCAAACAAAAGAATAATAAAGGTATCAGCCCAAAAGACTAGCTAGCAACCGCTCCATACAATGGAACGTATATACATTATTGAATACCAACGGTGCGCTAGAAGGTGCGCATTATTTCAAATAATACAAAAAAAAAAAAATTATAATAAAGTTGGTATTCAGAGATTATATTATCTCAAAGATCACATATTAATGGGCGGGGCACTATCTGCAGGTAAGTGACCCCATATCATACCTGTTACTCTATCGAGTACAATTTATATGGTCTGAAAACAGTACCAATCAATAGGGTTACCAGCCTTTATTTGAACCTGATTCATTGACAATCCTAACTTCATTATTAGTTTACAATATCACTATTTATCAGATTATTGAGATAATTAAATGTATGACCAACAGACATGTCAATCAAATATAGTCCATTGTCATACAATAAAGGCTGTGTCAATTAATCAGCTGTTCTAGAGCAATATATTGTAACGTTGCGTTTTATTTGTTCTTTTGAGAAGAAAACAGAAAGTATTATTTTGTTTGAATTAGGTCATCTTTTGAAACCACTAGTGCCATCTGTTGTGCAGGTTGGAAATTAAAATTGAAGATGTTTTGACATCTAGCATTATAGAGGTCGCTGTCCTTTGATGATATGGAATATATTTTGAGATTTCTCTTGATTTTATTATTTAATAACCGGAATAAGTAAATATTCTATTCCTAGTCATGTGTTATCCTTTATTTCAATAAAAGGTTTTAAATAAAACTCATCGAATTATAATTTTTATTGTTTGGCTGAACGGCTGGGTGTTAAATGTCATAGATTTGACGTTTAAAAAAAAATAAAAGGGACGCGTTGAAAAATGGTCGGGGGACCTCAGCAGGGCAGGCACATTATATCGTTTCGTTTCGTCGCCAGGGTAAAAATGAAGGATAAACCTTTATAAAAATGGTATATACAATGCACTAACAGGTAAGGCTTGGATAAAACGCTAGTTGTGGTTTTATTTCTGATGTTTGAACATCCCGTGAAAGAATCCATTGTTTTTTCCTTGTGCTGATTCTGTACAATTCGTTTCAGCCAGCCAAATTGCAGATGGAATACGTTGATGGAATAATGCAACCTGAGTGTTTATGTGAACGGTTGGATGGATTGCTTGCGTTATGCAGATTTAGTAAGTATTTTGAAATGATATATGCATCGCGCACATGGCCGACTTTGTTCGTGCTTTTGTTCAGAAATTTATGAAATATCTTATTCCAGGAACCGATCGTCACTGGTAGACTGGGTTCATGGATGGGGGAGTGTGTCGTAGATTGTTTTGATCAACACGAGATACTCGTAAGTTGTTTTTTTATCTAGTTGAAGACATGTGTTGGCCACATGGTTGCAATCTTATAAATGAATAAAATCCATCTCTTTTCTTTTCAGATGGGATTTTAAGAATTTTACAAGAAAGAATTTTAAAAGTAAAAATTTAAAAGTTAAGATTTAAAAATACTTAACTCAGTTCTTAATGTTTAAAGTTTTGATATTTCATCACTGCTTGAATAGTTTTTACTATACAGTAGTCTCCTTTAAATAAACATCTTTTGAGGTTTAAATATTTGCCCAAATAGTATAGGGGTGATTAGTTTGGTCAATCACAACGGTTGGAGAACCTGTCGGCGTGGAGAGTTCAAGATATACCTGCAGGAGCACCAGGAGACCGTGGTTGCGGCAACAGGAAACGTTTAATCTACGGAATCTTTGGTTAGATCCAAAAAGAGGTACCAAAAATTCATCTTATCTTGCTACGTCGAAGCTGGGGAATCAACCTTTGCTTTCCCTTGTATTTGTTACTACACAAAATTGGTAGTTAATCATTTTGAGGAGCTTTAATAAACCACGCGAACCGAATATACTCTCACGACCCTTTATATTTGGAAATTATTATGTTCTCTCTGACTCGGTCATCCTTACACACAAGAGTTTTGCTCATAATAAATAAGGTTATCTAAGAGTTTACATATTTTAAATATTGTACCATCCGTGTCCTCCTAGAGGGGTCATGTTTAAGAGTATAACTGTGCAATATTGTAATGATATCTAAATAATCAATAAATTCTGAGTACCTACCGAGTCCAGACAATTTTATTTTATTTCCATTCAGCTAGTCCGGTTCCAGTTTTTTAACAAATTTCTGAAAGACTCTTAACATAACATAACATACAAGAAAACACTAAAATTACCATAAAGATCTTTCAGTGGCGCCCACTTGGTTTATTAAAGCTTCATTTTGGTAGTGTATTATTATTTTCAGCTCATTGAAATAACTACTTTGTAATCAGGTTGTGCATTTATTTTTCATTTCCTATTTAGGGAAAATAAATACAATTTTTAGTTTTGGTTAATTTATTTTCTCTAAAATCAAAATAAAGAAATAACTGAGTTTTTTTATATTCTATCTGCAAATTATTATTTTTTGCTGTGCTGCTGTTAGTGTATGCTGTGCCTTGTTTTTTATATTTTTTAATGTAATGTAACCATTACATTTATATTTTTTTTCTTTGGTGTGTCATAACTACCTATACCGGGTTAATGATAAATATTACCTACTATCTAGACATATAAGTTACTATATAATATAAGTCACTTTATAAATCACAAAATACATATTGTTATAAAACTGCTTATAATACAGGTACTTAATCCTTTTTAAATACTTTGTATAAATATTCACAGATTAGTGAAATATTTTAATACTTTAATTTCACAACAAATTTTAAATACAAGTACTTATTTACACACAGCGATAGGGCTGTGCATATTATTTTTTGTGGTGATTTGTGAACATGATGTTCCACTTATTTTGTTTTACAAGTAAATAACTTGCATACTTATTGTGACAGAGAAAACATATAGGTTATATTAATTTCTCCCTTATACTGGTGTTTATTACTGCTCCTATATATAAAAAAAATGGATACACAAAGCGTTTATTTTCATTCGTTGCTACGCGAAGAGCTTATTTATGAGGTTTCTGTTCGATCGGAGATTCCAGAGGACACCGTTCCCAAATTGCGAAAACAGTTGAAGTCACTTTGTAAAGAATTTAAGCCGGAGGACATTTTGGGTGATGATATCAAACCCAGTGTGGAGTTGCCTCTTGTTACGGATAAAATCAAGGAATTACAAGGTATTTTGGATAATTATAAGAAATCTAAGGATCGTTATCAGCTCTCTCGTGCGAAGGCCTTATATTGTCATTGTTTGCAAAGATTGGAGAGGTTACAATGTGAGGAACCTGTGGATAAGGATGTTTGTGCTGCATTGCTTTCAAAGTTGAAACCTTTTCTTGGTATTTTAAACGGTTGGGATTCTAAAAAACAGGAAGGTGAATCCAGTTCTGGTTCGGTTGAAGAGGTTGCGAAGGATAGTCAGGAGCGTTCTCCTATTAATAAATTAAATATCCACAAATGGAATATTAGTTTTAATGGTCACACAAGTGTACATTCCTTCTTAGATATGGTATGTGAACGTGCTACGGCTTTTGGTGTAAACGATACAGTGTTGTTCAAATCTGCGTTTTGTTTTTTCACGGACCAGGCACTTTTGTGGTATCGAGGTGTCAAACATCAAGTTTCATCATGGAAGGAACTCAGTGCTTTGTTAATCGAGGAATTCGCACCAGTTGATTACGAATACAGATTGCTAAGCGAAATAAGGTCACGTACACAAGGTTCAGATGAACCTATACACATTTATTTTGCGGTTATGAGTGGAATGTTCTCGCGTTTAAATACACCACTATCTGATAAAGACAAGTTGGATATTTTATTACATAACATTAGACCAACTTATAAAGAACAATTAGCGTTATACGATATTAGTTCTATTGATGATCTCAAACTTAAGTGTAGAAAAATAGAATCGGCACGTCAAAGCACAGAATTGTTTGTGGAACCACCTAAACAATCGAACATAAATCCCGATTATGTGTACAAGTGTAAACAGACAAAAAATGTCACCGTTGTGTCTCAACCACCTCAGGTAGAAAAGAAATTTCCAGAACAAAGACAAACTAGTAACATTCAAAATCAAAAACAATTTATTCAAACACACCATAATAAACATTTTGGTAACACACAAAAACAGGATACAGTGAATAAAAATAAAAAAGTGTACTGTTACAGATGTAAAGTGGATAACCATAGTACTAGATTTTGTAGAGACAAAAAGGTTATTATGTTTTAAGTGTGGAGAATTAGGCTACACAACTCGCTCCTGTCCTAAATGTGAAACTGGTTCGAATCCAAAAACTAGGAAGCTCAAATCGATGTAAACTTAATTCGAAGGAAAAGGCTGATCCTTTGAAATGGAAAGAATGGTTAGGGATTGTATCTAAATATTTTAAACATAACAACGTTACATCGGTTTTGTTTGAGCCAAACGTAAATGATATTCGGCCTTATCTAAATGTAGATATCCTAGACTTGACAATTTGTGGATTGTTAGATTCTGGTGCAGCGATTTCAATTATAGGAAATAATGCTCATAAGCGTTTTATTGATTTGGGATATTCTTTAGAAGACACTAACGAATCAAATGTTATGGTTGCGGACGGTTCAGTTTGCAATACTATTGGTTATTTAACACTGCCCATTACTTTTAAGGGAGTGACTAATGTAATCAAATTTCATGTAATACCTTCTATAATTTCAAATGTCATATTGGGAGTAGATTTTTGGAAAAGTTTTAAATTAATGCCGGAGATTTTTCAAAACATATCTTATATTGAAGCACCTACAAATTTTATTCAAAATTCTAGTTATGTTGACAAGCCTATTAATTTTGTAAAATCTTATAATGATTTGAATTCAAACCAAAAAGAGCTGGCAGAAATTATGATTAAACAATTTCATGACGTTTCGTTTGAAAGCAAGGGATTAGGTAGGACACATTTAATTGAACATACAATAAATACTGGTGATGCGTTACCAATAAAATGTAGACCATATCCAATGTCACCCGAGAAATTGAAGGAATTGCATAAGGAAGTGGATAAAATGCTCGAGCTCGATGTTATCACACCTAGTGAAAGCCCGTGGAATAACCCAGTTCTTATGGTTCCAAAGCCAGATGGTACATGGCGATTTTGTTTGGATTGTCGAAAGTTAAATGCAGTTACGAAAGGGGATGCTTATGCAATACCTTATATACCTCAAATTTTAGATAGCCTTCGAAATGCTAAATTCATAAGCTCTGTTGATTTTAAATCAAGTTTTTGGCAAATTAAATTAGATGAAAATTCACAAGAAAAAACTAGTTTCACTGCTCCGGGTAAAGGTTTGTTCAAATTTAAGGTAATGCCATTTGGTTTGTGTGGAGCTCCTGCTCGCCAACAAAGATTGATGGATATGCTCTTTGGTACACCTTTTTGTAGTGATATTACAAAAGGTTTAGTATTCTGTTACGTAGATGATATTGTAATAATAGCTGAAGATTTTGAAACACATTTACTGCTGTTAAAACGCGTTTGCCAAAGAATTGAAAATGCAAATTTAACAATTAATTTTGAAAAAAGTAAGTTCTTCCGTAAATCACTTAAATATCTTGGGTATGTGGTAGATGAGTGTGGATTAAGAACGGATCCGGAGAAAGTGCGTGCAATTTTGGAATTTCCTACACCAAAAACTTCTAAGGAGGTCAAAATGTTCTTGGGAACTTGCTCTTGGTACCGTAGATTTATAAGAAATTTTTCATCTATAGCAGCACCACTTAATGCTCTTACCAGTACAAAGATTAAATTTGTTTGGAACACAGAAGCTGAAGAAGCTTTCACTCGTTTAAAAAATTGTTTAGTTTCAGCTCCGATTTTAGCCTGTCCAAATTTTGAAATACCTTTTGCTGTACATTGTGATGCATCAAGTTATGGTATTGGTGGCATGCTAACCCAAAATATTAATGGTCAAGATCACCCTGTGGCCTATACTAGTAGATCACTAAATAAAAATGAACGTAACTACAGTGCAACAGAAAGAGAAGCTTTAGCTGTCGTTTTTGCAGTTGAAAAATTTGAGCCATATTTGGGAACTAGACCTTTCACTGTTGTCACAGATCATGCATCCTTAAAATGGTTCATGAATTTGGAAAATCCTACTGGACGATTAGCTCGTTGGGGTTGTCGTTTGTCACAGTACAATTTCACAATTGAGCATAGAAAAGGGAAAGATAACGTCGTACCGGACGCTCTCTCACGTTTACTCAAGGTTGAAGTCATAAACACTCCCTCGGTAAATGAAGACGATGATGAGTGGTATAAGAAAATATTTCAGGGTTGTACAGCATATCCGAAAAATTATCCCAACTACCGTATAGAAAATGGAAAACTGTTTAGGTATTGCAAAAGTAAATACACATTAACACAAGAGTTTGATTGGAAAGAGGTTGTGTCGAAATCTGGGCGTGCAAAGATTATCTCGGAGAATCATGAACCTCCAACTTCAGGACACCTAGGAGTATTCAAAACACATCGCAGGATATGTTTGAGATATTTTTGGCCAGGAATATATAGAGATGTAACAAATTATATTAGAAATTGTGCCACATGTTCAGCTTACAAACACAAGACAACTCTCACACCAGGACTTATGGGTCAACCAAAACAGTGCTATAGACCATTTCAAGTTTTGTCAATGGATTTGGTAGGACCTTTGCCTAGATCTCGTTCGGGATTTGTACATTTGTTAGTGGTAACATGCTGTTTTTCAAAATATACCATGTTGTTTCCGTTAAGAAGTGCAACTAGTGCCGCGGTGACAAAGAACATTGAGAATTATGTTTTCTTAGCTCACGGAATTCCTGAAACCGTAATTACCGACAACGGGGTTCAATTCACGGGATCTGATTTACGTAAATTGCTTGAAAAGTATAACGTTCCTCGTGTTCACTACGGACCTAGGTACACACCACAAATTAATTTAGTGGAGAGATATAATAAAACCGTAATGACAGCTGTCTCATCTTATGTAAAACAAGATCATAGAACATGGGATTTAAATTTATATAAAATACAGTTTGCATTAAATAGCGCTGTTAATGAAACTACTGGTTTTACACCATTCTTTTTAGTTCATGGCAGAGAACCGATAATAAATGGGTCATTTTATAAAGATACTGGTGATTGTGATTATGATATAGCCATGCCAAGGGATGAATATGCAGGTGAGTTTGGAGTTCTGAAGGAGATCTTTAATAAAGTACGTACAAACATTTTAAAAGCTCACGCTACGAACACCAGGTATTATAATTTACGTCGCCGTGAGGTTAAGTTGTCTGAGGGACAGGAAGTTTGGCGGAAGACGTACATACAAAGTGACGCTGATAAATTTAAAGCTACCAAACTAGCACCTAAGTACGAGAAATGTATCGTAAAGAAAGTATTGTCACCATTGGTCTACGAATTAGAAGGATATGACGGTAAATATCTCGGTACTTGGCATATCAAGGATATCAAGGTATGACTACCTGTTTCTCACATCGCTTATACCCGTTTCTTCCTTATTTTTTTCTCCTCACTGTTAAGCAGTGGACTCTGGTTCTCTAGCCGTAGGACGTTTTTACGTGTTGCTTTGGTATATACCAAACAACGATGCCAAGATTATTTTGAACTAGCATTAGTATGCTGGATTTTATTTTGAACTAGCATTAGTTTGCTAAGTTTTAATTTAAATTAGCTTAGACTGCTAGGTTTTATTCTTAACTAACTCTAGTTTACTAGATTGTGTTTTTAACTAGTTAGTAGAGTTCGTGTTTGAACTTGGTTGCATGCTCGTTAGGAAATATTTTTGTACTATGGATAGTAGGTACATACATAGTTTTACTAACGGTTAGGATAGGAACACACAATTTTCTTTTTGTACTTGCTTGGTGATATAGCTTCCAGCTGTCACTAAGGTTTTTTCTTTTCTTTTAATTTTCTTTTAGTCTGTAGACTATATTTAGTAATATAGCTAAGAGCTGTTACTTAAGTTTTGTGATATAGCTAAATGCTGTCAATTTTTTTCTTGTCCTTAGACATAACTTTAGTGATATAGTAATAATTACTGTCACGTTAGTAATTTTGTTTCGTTTAAAATGATAGCACATGTTGCATCTTTTTATTCATTTCATTGTTATCTCTTGGTAGAAATCATGTGGCACATTAGACCACTTACCTTGAGAATATTTTTTTTGTTTGTTGTGATGGTCCATGGCGGCTAGTAACTGGTTTATAGCTAGGGTTGATATCATGTGGTTTGAAAAATATTCACTATATCCTAGACTATATACTTTTCTTTCTTACATGAGTAGAATTTCAGAGTAAATAGCTACTTACTGGGGATTGAGTACAACTGGGAATGACAGTTTGGACTCCTGGGAATAAGTGTGCTAGAACGTGACAGGCAGTAAAATCTGCAACTGCTACTGTTTATGATAGGGATGTATGATAGAAAGATGGATTGAAAGAAAGGGGAACATATGCTCGGACAGCAGGTGAAAATTAAAGATGGAATAACAACGGTCCTGGCAGTTGGTTTTCATTTTGGTCTGTATCACAGTAGGAAAGGAAATGTAAGTAGGTAAGTACTCAGAGTTTGTTTTGTGGTGGATAGGATTTTAAAATTTAACATAGTGAAATTTTAATATTTAACGTTTTAAAACTGGTGGTTATTTTCTGTTTTATTTTCATTATTTTTTTTTGTTTCCAGCTAAGTACGCTGAGGGCAGCGGGTTTCTCCTGTGTCGAAACTTTTTCTGGGGGAGGGATATTGTAACGTTGCGTTTTATTTGTTCTTTTGAGAAGAAAACAGAAAGTATTATTTTGTTTGAATTAGGTCATCTTTTGAAACCACTAGTGCCATCTGTTGTGCAGGTTGGAAATTAAAATTGAAGATGTTTTGACATCTAGCATTATAGAGGTCGCTGTCCTTTGATGATATGGAATATATTTTGAGATTTCTCTTGATTTTATTATTTAATAACCGGAATAAGTAAATATTCTATTCCTAGTCATGTGTTATCCTTTATTTCAATAAAAGGTTTTAAATAAAACTCATCGAATTATAATTTTTATTGTTTGGCAGAACGGCTGGGTGTTAAATGTCATAGATTTGACGTTTAAAAAAAAATAAAAGGGACGCGTTGAAAAATGGTCGGGGGACCTCAGCCGGGAGGGACATTATATCTTTTCGTTTCGTCGCCAGGGTAAAAATGAAGGATAAACCTTTATAAAAATGGTATATACAATGCACTAACAGGTAAGGCTTGGATAAAACGCTAGTGTGGTTTTATTTCTGATGTTTGAACATCCCGTGAAAGAATCCATTGTTTTTTCCTTGTGCTGATTCTGTACAATTCGTTTCAGCCAGCCAAATTGCAGATGGAATATGTTGATGGAATAATGCAACCTGAGTGTTTATGTGAACGGTTGGATGGATTGCTTGCGTTATGCAGATTTAGTAAGTATTTTGAAATGATATATGCATCGCGCACATGGCCGACTTTGGTCGTGCTTTTGTTCAGAAATTTATGAAATATCTTATTCCAGGAACCGATCGTCACTGGTAGACTGGGTTCATGGATCGGGGAGTGTGTCGTAGATTGTTTTGATCAACACGAGATACTCGTAAGTTGTTTTTTTATCTAGTTGAAGACATGTGTTGGCCACATGGTTGCAATCTTATAAATGAATAAAATCCATCTCTTTTCTTTTCAGATGGGATTTTAAGAATTTTACAAGAAAGAATTTTAAAAGTAAAAATTTAAAAGTTAAGATTTAAAAATACTTAACTCAGTTCTTAATGTTTAAAGTTTTGATATTTCATCACTGCTTGAATAGTTTTTACTATACAGTAGTCTCCTTTAAATAAACATCTTTTGAGGTTTAAATATTTGCCCAAATAGTATAGGGGTGATTAGTTTGGTCAATCACAACGGTTGGAGAACCTGTCGGCGTGGAGAGTTCAAGATATACCTGCAGGAGCACCAGGAGACCGTGGTTGCGGCAACAGGAAACGTTTAATCTACGGAATCTTTGGTTAGATCCAAAAAGAGGTACCAAAAATTCATCTTATCTTGCTACGTCGAAGCTGGGGAATCAACCTTTGCTTTCCCTTGTATTTGTTACTACACAAAATTGGTAGTTAATCATTTTGAGGAGCTTTAATAAACCACGCGAACCGAATATACTCTCACGACCCTTTATATTTGGAAATTATTATGTTCTCTCTGACTCGGTCATCCTTACACACAAGAGTTTTGCTCATAATAAATAAGGTTATCTAAGAGTTTACATATTTTAAATATTGTACCATCCGTGTCCTCCTAGAGGGGTCATGTTTAAGAGTATAACTGTGCAATATTGTAATGATATCTAAATAATCAATAAATTCTGAGTACCTACCGAGTCCAGACAATTTTATTTTATTTCCATTCAGCTAGTCCGGTTCCAGTTTTTTAACAAATTTCTGAAAGACTCTTAACATAACATAACATACCATAAAACACTAAAATTACCATAAATACCTTTCAATATGAGCATTTATGTTATTGAAGAGGGCTTTGATGTAATTATTTACCCCAGGGGTAACCGTTACATAACCTTCGTATTCACAAAATATTCATTATTCGCTGCTAGATGTTACTTTACATAATAATATTTTTATGTTTGTATATTGTTGATAATCGTAATATTTTTTTGCAATACAGCGTCCCTGCCACATTAATTTGAATTGTATAATACAAATAGAGATGGCATATTCGGTAATTTCTAAGACAATGAATGTCACTTATTAAAATAAGTGAATATAATTAATTATACAATACAAAATACACTTTAATACACAAAAAAATAAACACAAAATGCAAAAAAAGAAGCCGGTACAAAGGCGGACTCATCGCGTCACTCGTAATTCAACATTCAAATTGGAAAGGAAATTGGATTCGATTGATTAAGTGAGCGAGGGAACTTCAGAGTTTCGGGCTCATTTCACCAGTTTCCTCGTGAGATGGGGTATGCATGGGAATAAACAAAAAAAAAAAGGTTTGTGCCCGACGTAAACCCAAAAAAAAAACGAAACGAAAAACGGAAAAAACGGGCGAAAACGTACCCGGCGGCGTAAACCCATCTCTTCTGGTGGCAAACGCTCCTTTAATATATTTCAGATTTCAGAAGTCCATAATTATTTGAACGTGAATAACATTGTGATGTCATTATCGTTTATTACACATAGTTTTAGGAAAGTGATTTCGCATTCATAAGTAAATGCGTTCCATTATTCGTAGTTAGTTAACTATTATTAATTTTATTTATTTATTTAAAACTTAATTGCACAAAAATACAAAAATTATGTACAAATGGTGGACTTAACGCCATATGGAATAAATAATGCTCTACTAGTCAATCATAGATCAAACAGAGGTAAGATGAATTATCCAAAGCACAATCAACCCGCTAAAGCAAACCATAAATAAAGACACAATTGTTTGAGTTTATTTATGATTTTAAAAATTGTAGTTTGAGTCATATCTAAAAAAATGTGTTTTCGCCATAGTATAATTAGAGACCTTACTCACTTTGCTCCCTCCCAAGCGAGTGAAATAATATATGAGACCGTACTCAAATAGATTTCCTCGTCCATAAATAACCGGTTTACTAAGTTTTAGAAAAAAATAAAAGATTTGAATCAAGAACCTCCTTTTTCAAAGCTGGTTGAAAAAGATACAAATTGCTATTCGTTTACTTTCCCTTACATATTCAGACCTTTCAGACCTACATAATAAACACGAGATTAAAGCTAGGCTTAAGTCCCATCATTTAGGGATTTCTTCCAATAGAGTTTTGGCGATAGATATAGATAATATCTATAGAAAATGGTAATATCTGAGGAGAAGACACAACCTGATGATCACTGATCATTCTAATTTCTATGTTATGTAATGTTTGAACAATTTTTCCATGCTGAAGGTGAATTCCCATAATTATCATTTTTTCAGATTTCAGCTTTTTTCTGCCCACTGCTGAGCTGACCCATAAATTTGAACAAATATTTGATTCGGTACTGTGAGTGATAGTATGAATCTTAGGGATCGAACTATAAGTTAAGTTTGTTTTCGAAACTAGTTGGTCTTTCAGTTAGAGCTATAATGTGATATGATTTGCGTGTACGAAACCCTTGGTGCGCGAGCTTGACTCGCACTTAGTCGGTTTTTTTTATTAATGTTTAGGCGGCACGAAATAACCCATCTAGATATGCCATTTTTTATTTGGTTTATATTATTTCAAATCTCCATAGCTTTACTCGCATAGCTCTAGTGGAAGCGCAGCCTTAGGCTTTCATTACGGGAACAGGGGACCAACAGACCGTTTAGTTCAGACTTAGCGATTAATTTATCAAAGTCAAAATAACGTGAGTCAGGCAGCCCGGAATGACTTGTTTAAGACCAGGTCCTAGCTCAACTTCAAAACGATTAACGAGCACACAACCAAAGACACCTTAGACACACATAGACATAGTGGGCGGATCCCGCGGAACTCATTAACCAATTAGAATAGTCCACGCGTACACCTGCACCGGCACACCGGTACAGCGTATGCATAACGCAGAGATGAGATCGTTGATGGCTCCAGTATACTTGCATTTGGGGTGCAATGGGTGAAAATAATATCTATTTTGCCATACACAACTAATAAATTTTTAAAATCCCATCCGAACTAATTTTTTAAAATATTTTACCAATAGGACATAAGCTACAATTTATGTATGTACCTCTCGAGCGAAGACAAGGCGGAGCGCTAGTAAGAAAAAAAATGGAAATTGAAAAAATAACACAAACATGTCAGCTAAACCACGATTTTAGCGCCACATAGTGTGCGCTGACGTCAACGCTTGCCACACTCGGTAGCGGTGGCGAGGCGTAGTGAGCAGCGGAACGCGACGGTAGCAAGGAATGTGCTTGCTTATGCGCAGCCCCAGATAGCTAATATCAAATTAATTGGGTAATTAAATTCAGATAAATATTTAAATAATAATATTATTTATTTATTTCACCTGTAGTTTACAAACATGTCACGACTATACATCAAGACATAATAATCTAAATAAAAATAAACACTTTCAGAGTTTTTGGTTTTATTTCCCTGCATATTATGCTATGAATTTTCATAAAGTACATATTGTATTGGATTTCATAAAGTGCCTATTGGGCTAAGTCGCAAACGGTCTCCAAGGCCTCTTACACAAAATTTCCCCCGTAAAAATCATATTATGTGGAACGTCACTTATGCAAAATATATATAAGAAGTAAATTTAAGTACCAACCAACATTATCACATTTAGGGTTTTTGTTTACTGTATGTAAATAAGTTACTTAAAAAAATTATGTTGTTCTTATAAAAATCTAAAGTCCCTAATGCGACATTTTGCGAAAGAGACCATTTGCGTTTTTTAGCCGCTATTCGGCGATATCGTAAGGGTTAAAAAAACAATTCGTTTAAGATGGTTCATTTATTTTTATTTTTTATAAAATATACACAACATTTTTTATGGCTAGACTGCGCTAGGCTAGACTAGACAGTGCCTATACATATAAGCCATTGCTACACTATAGCTGGGGGGCGTTTAGGCGCATAATGTTAAAAGCGCAAGAGTTGTTGAAGAGCAAAACAGTAAGAACGTAGAATGGTAAATATTTCAGTGCTTTAGCTTTCAGCTGCCAGGACTATATAAATATCATATTGGTGAATTGTGACTCCCTAACAAGTACTCGTAAAAGTAAGTAAATAGAAAAAAACGTGATAAATTAAAAAAAAAAAAAAAAAATTTAAATTTAATAATCAACATTTATGATAACATCATTCATAAAAATAACATAAAAATACTTTGAATGGCCCTAATGACACAGTTAAAAAATACATTATATACTGTCAAATCACACAGATTCTAGTCCCAAAGTAAGTTCAAATACTTATTTTAAGGGATACTGAACCAACGCAAAGATACTATATTTCATAAAAAATACACACACACAAATATATAAACTAGCTTTTTTAAAAATAAAAAAATTGCAAAACTGTTTACGGTTTACTTATATTTTCCTTTGAGGTGTCGAGCCTCTGATGTTATTATATTTATTTATTTATTTATTTATTTAGTTTTTTGGGGGTCTTACAGCTAAATAACAACTATGTATTAAGTACAACTACATTAAAGCTATGCTAATAACAAGACTCCGCCTATTAAATGTTATAGTTGAAGAACAACTTTGTATTACAAAATATATAAAAGAAAACTATTTAAGTCACGGTTGCGGTATACGGTTGAAGAAAGCGTCTGCAAAACGTGTCTTTATGGATGCGCTACTGGTACAAAACAGGTCAAAGTCAATTACGGTGTTGTTTATTAAATCCGCTGTTCTAGGCAAGAAAGAGTTGCGTCTATAATTGGTAGAACAAGTGGGAACGTTCAAATTAAATCGTTTCCTGAGACGGGGGCTGCTGAGGAGTAGTCCAATTTTCGACAGTAGTTCGCTGCAGTCAATGGAGCCCCTAGCTATATTCGCGAAATAGCACACATCAGCCACTTGGCGTCTAATGTTCAGAGGGAGAAAGTGGTAGACTTTGCACCGGTCCTCATAGCGATTACATCTCCTACGAGCTTTGAAATCTAGGTATCGTAAAAACTTGGCTTGGATACGTTCTAACCTATCCCGATACACCTCATACTGCGGGTTCCATACCTGAGATGCATACTCCAGGTGGCTGCGCACATAAGAGCAGTACAATATTTTAATACATTTAAGATTACGAAATTCGGCCGATGTTCTTATAATGAAACCTAAAGATTTTGTCGCTTTCTTGACTACATGATCGATATGTCTATCGAATGAGAGTTGACAATCAAATAACACGCCCAGATCCTTCATAGCAGATACTTTACATATATTAGTATTTTTCAAGATATATCCTTTATCAAAAACTGTTAGTTTCCTGGTATATGAAATATAAAAACATTTAGAAATATTTAAGTCAAGTTTATTGATACTACAGTAGGACTCGAATCTATGCAAATCTGCTTGTAGGTCGTCGATGTCAGAGATAGTTTTGATAGATTTTAGTATTTTCATGTCATCAGCGAACATTAATATTTTTGAATTTACGAAACATCTACCTACATCGTTTATAAATATGGAGAATAATAAAGGCCCAAGAAGTGAGCCCTGGGGGAGGCCCGATGGGACACTGACCCAGCTAGACATAAATCCATTCAGTACTACAGCCTGAGTGCGGTTATCAATATAAGAGCATAACCACCTATACAAATCGCCGTGTATGCCGGCAGCCCTCAGCTTTTGTAACAGCAACAAATGATCGATACGGTCGAAACACTTGCTGTAGTCCGTATAGATAACATCGACCTGACCAGCGCCATCCATACCCTCCGAGATGATGTCATGCGCCAGAACCAGATTTGACACAGTGGAGCGATTTTTGAGGAAGCCATGCTGCTCACCGACAAACAGGCCATTGCACGCCGCGTAAAGCTGCTTATGCACAATTTTTTCTAATATATATATAACTGCTGGTTCCAATGTCTGTAACTCGGTCAGTTTAGGATTAACGGTGCAATGCCTGAAATAAATATACTATCTTAAAATCGTGTACATGGGGATTCTGATCTTAAATTTTTGTGTAATATAATAATTTTGCAATCTAAAACATCATACTTTTTAACTAGTCACCACTTTTAAAAGTATGAGAAAGCAATTCTATAATAATAATAAAAAGGTACTTACTCAACAGATTCACGAGCCTTCGTTTTGTCGCTTGACGAATCATAATGATTCAATTTGTCACCACCAAAATCTTGGCATCTCTTCTTTGAGCTGAAAAATAAAATATACAACACATTGAGTTACATAAACAATATGAAAATGCATGTAAGTTGCACTTTATTCAGGCTATATGCATGCAGGCTCTGTGTACTTTCCATTACTCTACGCTTACGTAGTTGCTACAAGCAAGCTGGGTGAGACAAATTCTATAGCCTTTCCAGATAAATGCCATTTTTGAAATTGGAATGGAATATGATACTCAAACTCACCCAAACATTCCGTCGTGGTGATTTATTTTTCTTTTTTTGTCATTTCTTTCGCTATTTTCATAGATTTCTTATTTCCCATTTTCACAGCACCGCACAAAAATGCTGATCCCTCAATTTTTCTTTCACAAAAGTACGAAAAAAATTTGTTTAATTCAGTAGAAAGAGCGTCCGGAGACGACGTCACATGATCGCGGGCGGCGGCCGACTGACACGCAAGAACGAAGCGAGAGCCAAGCGTGGACGCATAGTAATAAGATTGTTTTTTGCATAGCACAATTTTGCTGTTATTTTCAGGAGATTGAAGAGGTTATAATTTTTATGGTATTTCTTAAATATCTTTTGAAATATTAGACAAGAAAAAAAAGTGTTCGATTCAGACTTTATTACGATAGATATATTTGCTATAAATTAAAAAAAATATATATGTTGTCGCTGAAAATTTTAAGAATTCTGACTTGAAAGATTTTTCATAGAGGGGACTTTATGATTTTTTTTAACCAAATATATATATATATATTTAAAAAAGTATACGTTTCAGACTCTTTCACGTATTGTGTATTATATGCTGTATTAATTTCAAGTTCGTAATTAAACTCTAAGTAGGTAAATTTCGTCATGAAAAATGACAATCATTAACACATTTGGACTACCATCTCGCTAGTAATTAATAGATTCTTGCCAATCCTCAATCTTTTATAGGATACTACTTTCGCCCGCGGCTTCGCCCGCGTGAAGTTCCCACGGGAACAGTGCTTTTTCCCGGGATGAAAGATACCCTATGTCCTTCTCCGTACTTCCAGCTATGTGTATGCGAAATTTCAGGAAGATTGGTTCAGTAGATAAAACGTGAAGAGGTAACAAGCAAACAAACTCACTTTCGCATTTATAATATTAGTTAGGATTTTGGATAAAACATACAGGAATTCGTCTCTTGTTTAGATCGGGCATCTTTTCTTCTTTGTAACTCTCTCAAAAATAGCGAAATATAATCTTACACTGTGTTGTAAGTTATCTACTGTTTTTGTCTAACTTATCTTACTTATCCCACTAATATAATAATTGCGAAAGTTTGGAAGTGTGTGTGTGTGATATGCTCTTCTTCTTGTCGCGTCGGAATGGCTAGGTATATCAGATCAGAGTGGCCACGGCAATTGCCTTGTCCTTGGCCTCATTTAGGCCGTCCAAGGTATTATATGATTAAAAGTTAAAAACACTAGCAAAACCGAGTAGAAAAACTAGTAAATAAGCACGGGCATATCCCTATAGGACTTTGTATTACAAAGTAGCACGGCTGATTGAAAAGCAAAGTCAAATAGTTGAGCCGGCGAAGTTTTGCAATATCGGCAAATTCATAACATGTAGTAATTCAGAACATAGTGTAACTATACTCTGACTCGTAGAGCGTGTTCAAATCCTAACTAATATTATAAATGCGAAATGAGTTTGTTTGTTTGTTTGTTCGTTCGTTCGTTCGTTTGTTTGTTTCACAATCACAAACATAACATGTTTTATGATATTATTATTGATTTTTTGTTATATTTTATTTTATTTTATTTTTGACTGTACACAATCTAGTGTATGTATAAAGTTAATGAATAGCCCTTCTGGCATGCTAGGCGACCAAGACTGTTTCATGAGTTTCTTTCGACATTTCTTTTCAACAGTGGTCGTTCGGAAATGATAGTAGTTTGTAGCTTTGAGACATATTATATTATGATTAAATAATTAGTTATCGACGTGAAAAAGAGCCTTCTTTGAAGGCCAAGTTTCAATAAAAAATTTTGACTTTGACTTTGTTTGTTACCTCTTCACCCTTTATTTACTGAACCAATCTTCCTGAAATTTCGCATACACATAGCTGGAAGTACGTAGAAGGACATAGGCTACCTTTTATCCCGGGAAAAAGCACTGTTCTCGTGGTAAATTCACGCGGGCGAAGCCGCGGGCGAAAACTAGTAACTACATAAAATAAATATTTATTTTATCGGAGACTTTTGCAATCAAAATAAGAATTTTAATGCACTACCTACACAACTAAACGCTTTTCCAGTAAATTATTAGGATTTGCCTGGCCTCCACCCCACCATTCGATAGATAAATAATTTTCATATTGTATAAATAATCATGTTATATCTTCATATTATTACATATTTAATCGTTCTAGTGTAGGAAAACCTGATGAGGAAATCTGCGCTTTAGTTGCTAATTTCGGGAAGATTGTTTCAGTAGATAAAGCGTGTAGAGGTAACAAACAAACAAACAAACAAACTCACTTTCGCATTTATAATATTAGTTAGGATTAGGATAGGATTAAAAATCAGAATCTGTTTTTCCACTGTCAACACATACTCGTAAAGGAATCATGTGTGCTCTATGTCTTACATTACTCACTCTGAGGTAAAATCCATCACGACATAGTCCGTCATAAAATTCCTGTTTTCACTTCAAAGTTTATGTCTTTTTCAGTTTGAAAGCTTTCTCGCTATTCCTACTGAATATAGCGAGCTATGAGCGTAAAGTGTGAGATCTTAAGAATGCTTCTACAAATTTAAACTCTTGGTGTTATGTTGTAAAGTATATTATTCTTTGTTACTTTTAAAATAGTGTGGACACCATACCTTTAATGTACTTAGTACTGGAGACACACTTTGGGTTAAGGGTAATCATTATCGCTCGAATATTAAATATTTTTTTAAATTATATTGTATTTATATTTTGTTCTAATAAATTGGCTCCAAATGAAATTATTTTATAACATTGGATATTAGAAATTATATCTCCGCAGAGACGAAACCTCTGGTCATACAAACTTGTAATTTTGTAGATAGGTATAGCATTTAGTAAGCACCTAAAAAGAATTTTGGAAATTCCACACGTAAGAGGGTGAAGAAAAAAACACGCGGAAAAACCGCGAGCAAAAGCTAACGAAGATTTAATTATCAAGTTATTTGAGGAGCCGTATTAATATCATAATATTTTCAATCGACTTGATGATACATCACTCCATCTCGCTAAATTCAAAATCCACTCGAAACAGCCAACCATCGACTGCTTAACTTGATCGATGACTTGCTTTATCTTATTCAAATATGTATTAATATGCTCTAACCAGCAAAATCACTCTCGATTTATTTGGTATTGTCATTGATCGATTCGGTTCCAAGTTGAACAGAGCTGTGTTTGTTACTTAGTAAAATTAAATTGAATTGTCGTAATTTTTTGTAAACTTCAATCACAGAAGTAGGTACCTTTTTCGCAAAACTAGAATTTTGTAGATTTAAAGTTTTTTGTAGAAGTAGTATGTGTGCAATTTTTATATGTGTAAGGCACTCATTCTTCAATATTTTACCTAAACCTAAAATATTAACATGGATCGCTTCTGAGGTCTCAGTCCATTGAACTTGGAAATTCGTTTCGTGTTCAATAATATGTTTCGGGGAATATCGTCTAGGAATCTAATTGAAATTTGGAATTTTGATAGGTTTTTACCTGAATAAAATAAAAAGCATACTTGCTTTGAAGACATTTTTCAGTCACATATAGACCGATGCTGTGCTAAAAAAGATTTATTTTCTCTTTCGGTTCTTTCACTTATTTACTTATAATAGTTTTGTAAAACTAATTACAAATAATTAAAGAAAAATAGATATAGAAAGATATAAATGTGTATTAATTTATCAAAGTCATGATTAAGATTAATATTGAGCTGAGCAGGGTGGGTGGAAAGCTTTGGAAGCGCCGTGAAACGAGCAGCGATTAAGCTTTTTGCCTGAAAGACCACTAAAACCAATTTAGAATTTAATCTTGGTTTATATCGCTTAGCAAAAGTAATTTGTTATGTAATACCATTGTTTAATCATAGCTTTACTAGCTTGGTAGATCAAATCCGTTATTAATCTTACACTGAATCTTTTTATCCGGAATCGTTAATAAAATGAATAAAATAAAGAAAATCGATATGCGTAAAATAAAGAAAAATGTAAACAAAATAATCTTCTTCTTCTTATCGAGTGTGTTTTTACTAACACTGTTGTCAGATTTTATTCAAGTCGCCTAAAGGCATCTGACATGACTTTTACGACTACCGCCATCTCGTGGCAGTAGCCGTATACACACTAGTAAACTAAATAGTCAGCCAATGTGCAGGTTTCGTCACGATGTTTTCCTTCACCGGAAGCAGGTGGTGGTCTATGAGAAAACTACCATACATGAGTTAGATTGGTCTACAAACTCATGTGACACAGGTCGGATTTGAACTCGGGTCCTACCCGGCCTTAGGCGGGTGTCATTACCACTTGTCCAGCATCGGCTTAATAACAAAATAATGATAATAAAAAACATTTAAACGAAGTCTAATTAAAATAGTTATCTAACTAGTTTTGTAACATATGTTTTGCGTATGGGAGTAACTTAACATGTACTCTCATACGCAGAACTGGTGTAATTTGATACATGGGTAGAAAATACCGGGTATAACATTCCTATGGTACTTTCCCAAAATCCAATATCACTAGCAGGCGCAGTTAAAGGATTTATATTGTTTGTGTATCGACCGGAAAGTAATATCACCGAACAAACTAACGTGCTAAAACGTTGTAAAAGTCACACGATTTATTATGCGGTACACAACAGTTTATTCACGAAGTTAGTCCTGAGCAGCAGCCGCGACTGCGTCCGAGACGAAGCGAGGTAATATATGGAGCACTTATGTAGCTGGATGATATGCAGCTTTCATATCAGGCGTCTTTGCGAGAATACTCTCAGAGTGCTGCATACAAGTTTATGGCACAGGGTAATTCAGGGTATAACTAAAGCACAGAGGTAAGATAAAGATAAAGATATATTTATTTGCCAAAAAAAACATTGTTTATGTTGAATATAATAAATTCTATAATAGGCAAATATACGTGTTTACCATGTCATTAAGATAAAATAAATATGTTATAAAGCACCGCCAGGGGCGCTAGTTGTTGTTATCAGGACTTTGTGTAGCAACCGTTATATTTAATATTTTATATTAAAATATCTTGTTTGTGAGCTCGTATCATGTTTATTTATTGATATCTCCGTTTAAAAGTTAATTGGTTATGGGCCCAGATATTCGTTTTGCGCACCAGTAAGAATTGTTTGAAAAATACGATACGATTACGATACGAGCTTGATACAATTTCAATATGGAGGTCAGTAATTCTATGAAAATAGAAAAATTCGATGGCAGAAATTTCCGGCAATGGAAGTTTCAAGTGAAATGTGCCCTGAAAGCGAGAGGATTAGATTTAAATACGCAAAAACCCGGCGAAGGCGATGTCAGTAAATGGTCAAAGGATGATGGTATGGCCATGTTTATTATTACTTCTTCTATGGACTTAAATCAAATATCGCTTGTTGAAAATTGTGACACCGCTAGTGAAGTCATTAAAAAACTAGAAAGCATATATGAACAGAAGTCAGAGTTAAATAAAATGATGATTCATGAACGTTTCTATCAATATAGAATGCAATCTACCGATAGTATTGCACAACATATTGCAAAAGTAGAGAGCTTGGCAAAGCAACTGAGGGAAAGTGGAGAAGAACTCAGCGATACGGCAGTTATGACAAAGATATTGAGTACTTTGCCACCAAAATATAGATCAATGCGTCAGGCGTGGATGTCATTGGATTCGAAATTACAAACAATACATAATTTGACAGCTCGATTACTTGACGAGGAATTATGCCTTAATTATGAAGAAGAGTCAGAGATAGCTTTGATGACAGCGAAACCAGCCTCTAGTCAATTGACAAGAAATCCTTTCTCAACCTCTGATATAAGAAATGTATATACACGAGATAATAGATATGTAGTTTTTAATTGTAACAGAAGAGGGCATTATGCGAGAAATTGTCGTGCTCCCAAGAAATATCAAAATAAGTCCCAAGAGCATTTGGCATTTAGTGCTTATCAATGTTTGCAATCTGAATTGAATGATGCATCGGCTCATATGTCATTCAGACGTGATATATTTTATAATTTTGAGAAATGCGATCAAACAAACAGAATAGTGAGGCTTGGAAATAATAAGGAACTTGTTGTACATGGATGTGGTGACATATTGATTGAAAAAAATGTGAATGGAATATTAGAACGCAGTATATTAAAAGATGTATTGTATATACCTGATTTAAGGCGGAATTTATTTTCAGAAGGCATAGTTACGAGAAAAGGTTATACTATAATAAAGAAAGAAAATGTTGCAATGATTATGAAAGATAGATCTATTGTTTTAATGGCAAGACTTACACACAACAATTTGTATGAAATGGACATTAAGAGTTTTGTTCAAGTGAACTGTAATCTAGTAAAACCAAGCCTAAAAATCTGGCATGAACGATTAGGCCATTTAAATATAAGGGAAGTGCAAAATATGTGTAGAATTGGATCCATACCTGGACAGATTACAAAAGACAGTGATTTTATTTGTGAAGCCTGTCAATATGGAAAGCAAAGCCGTTTATCTTTTTGTACGTCACAAAGAGGAGAATGTCAACCAGGTGACATAACGTACAGTGATATATGTGGCCCAATAGAACAGCCTACAGTATCAGGTGCAAAATATTTTGTCTTATTCAAAGATGGAGCTACTAGTTATAGGCATGTTTTCCTAATTAAGAATAAGAGTGATGTCCTTGATTGTTTCAAAAAGTATAATGCACTGATAAAAAATAAAGTTGGCCACAGTGTGCACAAATTACGTACAGATAATGGGGGTGAGTACATTAACGATGATTTTTCATCTTATTTACAGAACGAAGGAATTATTCATGAACAAACTGCCCCATATACACCAGAGCAAAATGGGAGAGCAGAACGTGAGATGCTTACAATTATGGAAAGCACTAGATCTATGTTATATTCCCGAGATATACCGTTAAAATTATGGGGAGAAGCTGTGAATTGTTCTGTTTATATATTGAATCGTACTTCTTCAAGTCAAACAAATAATATTACTCCATATGAGTTATGGAATGGAGAAAAACCATCTCTTCAGCATATTAGAATATTTGGTTCAGAAGGTTACGTTCATATATCTGATGAAAAGAGGAAGAAGCTTAACAGGAAGAGTGAGAAATTGATGCTTGTAGGATATGAGCATGAGAACTATAGAATGTATAATGTTGAAACTGAAAAAATTATGATTAGTAAAAATGTTTGTTTTAATGAGAATAATGAACCAACTACTCGAAGAAACATTATTGAAATTTCTTTAAATGAAGATGATCATAAAAGTGAAACACAGATCACACCAGGAACATCTAATGACTTATCTGGAGAAGTTCATTCTGAAAGAGATGAAGATACTAGACAGATTACACCAGGTATATCATATGATTTATCTGAACAAGTTCATTCTGAGATGAGATAATAGTTATAAAAGATATTTTGATTTAAATGATAAAACTTGTGAGTCTTCTAAAGAAGATATATTACAAGAAAGACATACAATAAGATTAAGGCCTCGAAGGAATAGAGTGGAAGAAGCTTATTTAGTAGAATGTGATATTCCTAATACTTATCAAGAAGCTATAATGCCTAGGGATAAAAATAAATGGAAAGAGGCAATAGATGAAGAATTGAAATCTCATGGAAAAAAAGGGGCTTGGAAATTTGTAGAAAGAGGTGATGTAAGAACTGTGGATTCGAAATTGATATTTACCATTAAGAAAAATTCTCGAGGACATTTAAATAGGCATAAGGCTCGTTTGTGTGCGGGAGGATTTACACAATTGAAAGATATAGGCTATCGTGAAACATTTTTACCAACTACAAGGTGATGATTCTGTTAGGTTTTTTTGTTATAATTTGCAGATCGGGAAAAATATGCAAGTTAATTAAATTATTATATGGTCTAAAGCAGTCGTCAAGGTGTTGGAATAGAAAATTTTCTTAATTCTTAGTTTTATATGGTTTTAAAATGTGCGAGTCCGATAATTGCATATTTGTAGGTAGGTAATTTTAATAGTTTTAAAGTTATTTTAGTGCATTATTGTTTTCAAAAAGCAAAGATGTACACACACATGTGTGTGTGTGTATGTGATGTGTGATGTATGTATGTAAAGATGTGCACATTTTAGAAAACCTTAAAAGTAATTTCCAAAAACTTGTTTTGTTGTTGTGGAAATAACTAAAACGGAAAATTCTATTGTTCTGAGTCAAAGTCAATATGTAGATGAGATGATTAGAAAGTTTAATGTGGATCTTCTTGGATCATGCAATACCTTGTAATTCTCCTACAGATAAAAAAAAATAACAATATGCGAAAATAACAATATACGTAAATGTAATTAGTTTTCTATATAAGTAAACAGTGGGAGCACTTATGTTTTGAAGCTGCCAAAGAGATTTTATGGTTGAAACAATTGTTGTTGTTTATTTCGAGGTAAATTTATTTCAAATTTTAGAAAAGAACTTGATAGCTATTTATGTTAGTTTTGTTTATTTTTAAATTACAAGGGGAGTGCACTAATGTAATGTTTATATTATGTTTGATTACTTTTCAAGTTTAATTTGCAAGAGAGTGCTTATTATAAAATTTAAGAGGGAGTGTTGAATATAATAAATTCTATAATAGGCAAATATACGTGTTTACCATGTCATTAAGATAAAATAAATATGTTATAAAGCACCGCCAGGGGCGCTAGTTGTTGTTATCAGGACTTTGTGTAGCAACCGTTATATTTAATATTTTATATTAAAATATCTTGTTTGTGAGCTCGTATCATGTTTATTTATTGATATCTCCGTTTAAAAGTTAATTGTTGATACATAAAAATGCAGAGCAGCAATGTTCAACCTTTGAAACGGTGTGCAAATTAAGTCAGATGGCTTGCCGAAAATAATTCAAATACACAAATTTATGATAATACACTCAAAAAAATATAATAAAAAATTCGTCAATCATAGGAATAATAAAACAATATAATACATATGTCAGGGATGTCAAAAATGGGATTTAAAAATTATCACCTAGAAAATCTCGAATACATTTGTCAACAAGAAACGTTTTTAGATGTTTTTTAAACAATTTCAATTAAGTTCTTTTATTTTATGAGGAATTTTGTTACACACTTTTGGTGCCATGGATACTATACTATTTCTTAGTAAAGCTGTATTCGACTCGGGAAGACTTTTGTCATTACCTGGCCGACGTTGTAAAATGATTAAAACATTTATTTACTCTCTAAATTTGGACCGCGATTTTGTCCGCCTGGATTGACTATTTCCATTGTTATTATTCATAGATTCCAAACAACCTTCAACAATACAACTGCGAAAACCGGTTTATTATATTATTATATTTTTTTTTTCTTATATTTTACTAGCTTTTGCCCGCGGCTTCGCCCGCGTGAATTTCCCACGGGAACAGTGCTTTTTCCCGGGATGAAAGAAACGGAGAAGTACCCTATGTCCTTCTCCGTACTTCCAGCTATGTGTATGCGAAATTTCAGGAAGATTGGTTCAGTACATAAAGCGTGAAGAGGTAACAAACAAACAAACTCACTTTCGCATTTATAATATTAGTTAAGATTTTATTTTTGACTGTACACAATCTATAATAGTGTATGTATAAAGTTAATGAATAGCCTCTGGCATATTAGGCGACCAAGACTGTTTCATGAGTTTCTTTCGGCATTTCTTCTCAGCAGTGGTCGTTCCGAAATGCAAGTAGTTTGTAGCTTTGAGACATAATATATTATGATTAAATAATTAGTTATCGACGTGAAAAAGAGCCTTCTTTGAAGGCCAAGTTTCAATAAAAAAAATTGACTTTGACTTTTAATCGAAGAAAGAACCTTCTTTTAAAGTTATTCCCTAATCTTAAAAGCCTCATCCCGGAGTTCTTTCTGAATTCGTATACTTAGTATTAAATAAAAGTTCATTCCACCACGCGTCATGATAAACCAACTCAACCCCAGTAAATGTGGTGTTTGATGATGAAAGCCAAGACCCGGCGATGTAGACATAGTACCGAATGAGATTGTTTTATTAGATGAGATAAAACGACTAGGTAAATCCCCTGATTTCGTTTGGGATGTCTGAAAATACAGTCTTACCTTCTACTGATATTTAGAAATCTGAATTTTTCGATGACGCCTCAAAACTGTTTATCGCGGATTTTTATCGTATTCGGGGTGTCTCTAATTACAAATGATTACTATTCGTAATTTGATTTACTTAAATACAACTTAGATTCTTATTTTTGATTTTAATGGGGTAAAATAAGTATCATATTTTGTCTAAACTATTAATATATTATTGCAAATCGCGTCTGTACGGTTAGAGTTTTTAATAAAATATGCAACTGAGTTTAAATATCCATGTAAAGCAGGAGCGTGTTGCTAGTATACAAGATAAATTAAATCAAAATTTGTTAAGTATTTTTTTACAAACACAACTTTTTAATAATACTGTAATTATATTAGTTAAGATAATCACCTGGCATATTGCTCTCCTGTCTTCATTATTTTAAAGTATGACCTCAAAAATTGGCCATGTTCTATGAAAAGAAAGCCCAATGTTCCCATATTGTGTAGCATTACGTAATAAAGTCTAGGGAGTTTCCCGCCGCCGTAAATATTTAGGGGTTGTGAGTACGCAGGGGAGTATCCCTAACCTCACCACAGATTATTTAACAGAATAGATAGATACAGCCAGTACGCACTATTCGTCTGCTAGATATATTAGATACAAACACTCGTATACTCCATTTTTTCCTACTTGTCCTATTATGTCAACAATCTTACCATGTCTTTTTATGATTTTACAACAATATTAATTAAAATAGACTTTTTAGGAAATTACTTTCGTGGTTAATAAACGCTTTACTTTGGAATGTTTAAGTTTGAACTAATATTTGATTTATTTTCAACAAAATTCAACAAAAAGTATTGTGAAGATTGTGTACATAATAGGACAAAAAAGAAAACGGAGTTTACAGTATCATGTTGATATTCCCTATGGGGTAGACGAGACATATCATGAGATCCGAAGCGAATTAAAGCTGGAATTGCGTACCTTCATATCTTTTGAAGGAAGCGAAGCTGTCAAGAGTTTAAAATATAAGTCATATGTTTAATTATTTAACATTAATTCTTTCAATGTTGGTACATTTAGCTTTTTTGGGTTTTTGTGCACCCAAGATGCAGTTAGTACTGTAGTACTACATTGAACTGTAGTAATATAGAAATTAGATAATAATAAAATTCCGTGCGAGCAAGACTTGAACCCGCGACCAGGTCTTTGTGGAATATTTTCATCATATCTAATTTCTACATTAAATAAGAGTGCTCTAGTACATTTACTTATTGACAGCCGTCCTTGGGAATTCCGAACATCTTCCTTTCTCTGGAATGTAGCTCTATGGTATACAGAGGTAATATTACAAACTAGTTGTTAGCCCGCGGCTTCACCCGCATGACTTTGGCTTAGAAGAAAAGTCTTTTTGTGTTCCAAACTGTTTCCTGTGTTCCAATCTTCGATTTTTATACGTCTACAGAAAATGCTCATCAGATTAACCAAGTTTTGCTAAGGCGCCATTTCCATACATGTTATAGTGTAGCTGGTATCTTGGAGCTTTTCATCAAATGTTCCAGATCTTCAATTTTTATACGTCAGCAGAAAATTCTTATCAGGTTGAATGATTTTTGCTAAGGCGCCATTTCCATATATGTTATAGTGTAGCTGGTCTCTTGGAGCTTTTCATCAATGTTCCAGATCTTCAATTTTTATACGTCAGCAGAAAATGCTCATCAGGTTGAACGACTTTTGTTAAGGCACCATTTCCATATTTCTTATAGTTTAGCTGTTCTGTTATGGTTCTTCATCAGGTGTTCCAGTTTTCAAAATCAATTATAGCCTATATGTTGCCCAGGCTTAATAGCTATACAAAAAAAAAAGTTTCATTCAAATCCGTCCAGTAGTTTTTGCGTGAAACGCGTACATACATACAGACAGACAGACAGACAGACAGACAGACAGACAGACAGACAGACAAGAAATTCCAAAAATTGTTTTGCTTTCTATTGTTCTTTTTAAGTGTCCCTCTATCCATTTTAGTCAAAAATACTAAATGTACAGACAAAATATTTTTACTGTTTTATTATATGTATAGATATAGATTAATTTAGAGAGCGAGTAGTGCGTACACCATAAATAGAAACTACCTCTATATAAGAGCGAGGCTGTTATTTCAATTTGTTTACGTAAAGTTTATTTTATTAATTACTTAGGTCGAAAGTTGATACGAATTAAACTAGTGGAGTTTCTAAATGGATGCGGATTGTTTCCATCAGTGGGGAATTTGGTTCAAACTTTTAGTTACAAAAATAAATCCATTTAAATAAGCTGTGAAAAGTAATGTATAAGTAGACTTCTTAATAAATGACAACCAGTTATGACGCAAAAGAAATTACTTTTAGCGTCAACCATGCGCAAAATTAAGGTGAATAAACTTATAATGAATAGGTAAACCATTTCTTTGATGGCGACGTTTAGAAAATATTTTTCGTATTTCCTTTATTTTCGATTAAAACACAAATAATTATTGTGATTTTGAAATGATTTTCTAACTAGCAAATCCATATAATATAAGTTTATCTCCGCTTCCAAAGTGCTAATAGGAAGCGATGCCAAGAACTTTACCATCAGAATTTCAAATTACCGGATTCATCATAATAACAAAACCTACTTTCAAAATATTGCTGCTTCTGATATTTTCAGAAACCAGTCCGGTCTGGCGAGGCTGCCAATTGGCTGTTTCAATATGTAAGTAGGACTGGCCGATGATAAGATGTCTCATGCATTATACACGAGCTTATACCCAAGTATAGTTTAAGCGGACTGGTAGGCGCGCATATTTATATATCTACTAGTATTGTAAAGATGCTTTGCTCCAGAGGGAATGATAAAAAATACATACGAAATGTGCCATTGTAGATTACTTCTATGAGGTGGGTTACGAGCTTACGAGTATCAATGAAAATCCCAGGGTAAAACTATGGAAAACTTTACTATCACACACACAGTTTTACAACATATATTTCCGATTCCCGGACTGGGCGTTGGTTTACTATACTTCTTAGATTTTAGGTGAAAAAGCAACAAAAGTCGTCGATAGTTTGGCAATTATCATAATTAATGGTACCTTTGGAAAAGATACTTTTTTTAAATAAGAGAGATTAAGCTTAAGATATTATCATAGGGTATTATTACTTTTAGTATATTTTGACAACGGTGCTAATATTTTACGTATAAACAGTAAATATACTTCCTGGAAAATAAATGAAAGAAAATTTTAATTCAATCGTTTGCAGAAAACATTGCTGTTCTAGCAAAACAGTTTTACGTCCCCGCTTGTACTATTTCATTATAATCGTGATGCGATGACACGATTTCCCCATTAGTGAGATTGCAGCGCTGCTTCACAGCTTATCGAGCTGAGCCGCGTCACTGGGACAAACGACCTTTATTTTGAAAGGAAAAATGTGTATTGAGACCAGGGGTTGAGCCAAGAACCATCTAAATTTATTATATAGAAAACTAGCCCCGGGGCTTCACTACCATGGAAATTTCGATATAAAAAGTACCCTATGTGCTATTCCCGGAATTTTTCTACCCGTATACCAAATTTCATCGAAATCCGTCCAGTAGATTTTGCGTGATTGAGTAACAAACATCCTCACAAACTCATGCACATCCAAACTTTCGCATTTATCATATTAGTAAGAACTACAAGTATTTTAGTACTTGTAGGACCAACAAATTTTTTAAATCTATTTTTTGTTTTTTATGAAATTGGTTTGTTTAAAAAAATCCTTACCTTATAGATGATATTTTCGCTGTTTTTTATGAAAACAAAAGACACGACAATTTGTCATCATTTCTTCTTGTTGACAACATAACAAATGATAAATTCCCCAAACATCTTATTATTTTCTGAAATAACATTTTGAGATGAGGTTCAAATCTTAAATGACTTTCACACATTCATATTAAGATTTATTTTATTTTAGTTATTTATTTATTTAAATAAGTAATTAAAAAGCACGTCCTTATATAGGGTGTTTTGTTAAACACCAGCAACCTCTCTAGGGGTGAAAGTACTCATGACTATATGCAATTTTTATATAGGACCGACTCTAAAATCTCAAAAAAAAAATCAGCTGTTTCATACGTTTTGGGCGAGTAGGTCAAAGTCAAAGTCAATTTTTTTTATTGAAACTTGGCCTTCAAAGGCTCTTTTTCACGTCGATAACTAATTATCTAATCATAATATCTTATGTCTCAAAGCTACAAACTACTAGCTTCTAGCATTTCGGAACGACCACTGCTGAGAAGAAATGCCGAAAGAAACTCATGAAACAGTCTATTATATAGGTATTGTAAAATGTATGTAACAGCTGATTTTTTTGAGATTTCAGAGTTGGCCACATATAAAAAGGTGCTCATATTAATGAGTATTTTCACCTCTAGAGAGGGTGCAGGTGTTTAACCAAACACCCTGTATATTGTTAAAAACACACATCTCACAAGTGTTTGTATTCACGTAACTAGCCGTATAGGTTGGTAAATTTTTTATTTGATAGCGGTAACTTACGATTTTCAGCACGAGAAATTTTAAGTAGATGAGTGACAATTAAAGTAATAAAATTAATCAGATACCCAAAGATAATTAAAAAAAATCGAAAATGTTTGAACTCCGGTTCAAATCTTTGACACAATATTGATTATTTGCTAGTATCGGAGGCCAAACATCCGATGAAAAGTTATGTACGCTTCAGCGAACGCTGCTAAAGATGGACGATATCGCAAATTTGAACGATGACTCATCTAGTGATGCGGAACTATGGATATTTTTATATCGAAACTAGCTTTCGCCCGCGGCTACGCCCGCGTGTATTTCCCACGGGAACAGTGCTTTTTCCCGGGGTGAAAGGTACCCTATGTCCTTCTCCGTACTTCCAGCAAAGTGAATGCGAAATTACAGGAAGATTGGTAAAGTAGATAAAGCGTGAAGAGGTAACAAACAAACTCACTTTCGCATTTTATAATATTAGTTAGGATGATTAACCATGATCTCCATTAATGTCGACTAACCATGTTGTGC
>CM031584.1:112307-139271 GCA_018467065.1 Ephestia elutella
ATGAGCCAAACACATGTGATAGGAAAACTGTCGATTATTGTTAGGTTTTTTGTCGTATCATAAGTTGGATGAACCGCGGTACCTACTAACTTTGAGTTTTCAGATGCATGGACAAAAAAAATAAGCTTATTTGGACTATTAAATTAGAAAAGTTAGCTTGGTCACATAATACTAAAAAACTCATAATACCATCCCTTTTGTTAAAAAGGAATGGTATTATGAGTTTTTTATCATCCTGATAGTTATATCAGGATGATGGACAGGAGTCAAATAGTAGTACAATTGTTCGTTCAGACTGGCTCTGAATAAAGCTAAATTTAAGGAGGTCACAACCAACATTCAGCCATGAATAGGCATCGTAGGCACATCAAGATGAAGAAAAATCTCGACACTGTTTAGTTCCTAATTAAAATGCAAATATTATTTTTAGACTGTCTTATATTAATAAGCCTTATTACGGTTAAATCTATCGATATAGGTACAACTTTATTCTTTCACATCACTAGGCCTAGCGCCCCACAACAATTCATTACATTCAAAATATGAGATTCCATTTATAAACATCTGTCGGTACTCTGTTGGTCGGGAGGAGCTTTACAAAGGCGGTTGCCCTTCCTTTGTAACATGGCTCCGTAGGTAGATAGACCATTGATAATAAAACTAGTACTAGATGTAGCATTCAACGCGTAAGGTTTCAGACATCTCGTTTGGCTTGAGTTATTTGTTTTGTACACTTAAGTCCCAACGTCTTGGCCATTCGTAGTACATTATTTAGTTTTGTCTTATGTTAACGCATCACCGGTTGGTGCCAACTTTGAATCAACATGTAGATGCGGCATTAAGTATATACAATTTGAACCATTGTTACCCTGTTATTTCAGAAATGTGACGTCATTGTTTTTAAAACTCCTTGGAAAAATTAAGACATGACGCGTCTAGATAATACTGATCATGTTGAGGTAGTAGACCCGTAGTTATTGAGGTGAATCAATTCGACCCCTGTGCGTGAAATGTAATATTGTTCAATATTTCAGGCATGTTGTGTGGCCTTCGAAATATTTCCATTATTAGTATTATGAATATTGAATAGGTGATGTAGTGAAATTTAAAAAAAGTTAATTAGAACCATAAATTAATGAAGATATTTTTTTTTTTTTCATAACATAGGGCGGCAAACGAGCAAGCAGGTCACCTGATGGTAAGTAATCACCGCTGCCCATGGACAACCACAACACCAGGGGTATCGCAGGAGTGTTGCCGGCCTTTTAAAAAGACGTAGGCTCGTTTTTTGAAGGTTCCAATGTCGTATCGGTTCGGGAACACCGCCGCAGGAAGCTGATTCCACAGTTTGGTCGTACGTGGCAAGAAGTGTCTTTTAAAACGCACGGTGGTTGACAGCCAATCATCCAGGTGGTTTGGATGAAATTTCAGTTTATGGCGGGTGGTATGGTGGTGAAATTTTGCGGCGGGTATTAGGTCAAACAATTCCTCAGAGCACTCCCCGTGAAAAATGCGGTAGAGAATGCACAAGGATCCAACATCCCTGCGCAGAGCCAGAGGATCGAGGCGGCCGACGAGAATCTCGTCGTCGACCATGCGTATCGCACGACGTTGGACGCGGTCAAAAGGGAGAAGTTGGTATTGAGGAGCCCCGGCCCAGAGGTGAGAGCAATATTCCATGTGCGGCCTGACTTGTGCCTTATACAGCTGAAGGCGATGCGCCGAAGTGAAATATCGCCTCGCTCTGCCGAGGACACCCAATTTTTTAGAAGCCAACTTAGCCTTATCTTCAAGGTGACCGCGAAATTGAACGTCGCACGAAATCTCAACGCCTAAAATTACGATTTTTGGCTGTGTATGTAGGGAAGCGCCCTGGAAAGAAGGAGATAGGACAAAGGGGCTTTTTTTCGCGGTAAACGCACAGACTTGTGTTTTCTTGGGGTTAAATTGAACTAGGTTGGAATTACCCCAGTTTGAAACTTGGTTTAAAGAAGTTTCAACCTCAGATACAAGTTTATTTCGACACTCAAAGACGCGCGCCCGAGAAATGTTACCTTGACCGGAATAAAAGGAGTCCACCGTGCTATCATCTGCATAGCAATGGATGCTGCTGGGTTGCAGCATATCATTGATATGCAAAAGAAAAAGCGTTGGGGACAGAACACAGCCCTGTGGGACACCAGCATTCACGGGCTTATATGCAGAACAAGAACCGTCAACAACGACTTTAATGCTGCGCCCTGTGAGGAAACTGGTAACCCATTGGCATAATTTCTCGGGCAACCCGTAGGAAGGAAGCTTCGATAGAAGAGCTTTGTGCCAGACCCGATCGAAGGCTTTCGCCATATCTAAACTGGCCGCCAGGCCCTCCCCCTTACTCTCAACCGCTTCCGCCCATTTATGGGTCAGGTATACCAGAAGATCGCCAGCAGACCGCCCATGACGAAATCCGTACTGGCGATCGCTTATGAGTTGGTGCTCCTCAAGGTAAGATAGAAGCTGGCAGTTTATAATGGATTCCATTATTTTGGAGAGCAGGGAGGTAATGGCAATAGGCCTGTAATTGCCAGGATCAGAGCGATCACCTTTCTTGGGTATTGGGTGAACTAAAGCAGTCTTCCAAGCCGACGGGACAACGCCTGTAGCGTAGGAGTGTTGAAAAAGGCGCGTCAAAACCGGAGTCAACTCAGGAGCGCAGGTTTTGAGCACAATGGCAGGGATTCCGTCAGGCCCATTGGACTTATGAATTTCGAGGGAGAAGAGTGCCTTCCGGACAGATTTTTGAGTAAACCGGATGTCCGGCATAGTACTCGCACAACGTGAAATATTCGGGGTATTTTCCCCGTCATCCAAAGTCGAGTTAGACGCAAAAAAGGTACCCAGGAGATCGGCTTTCTCTTTTGCATCGTGGACCAAGGTGTCATTTGCCGTGCGCAAAGGTGGAAAAGATGGTTGACAAAAATTTCCCTGGACAGCTTTGGCAAGAGACCAGAATGATCGTGTACCCGAAGGAAGTTGGGCCAGTCTCTCACCAATTCTCCCGATATGTTTCGCCTTTGCAGTAGTCACAGCTTTTTTTAGAGATCTGGAGGCAAAATTATACTCCCTCTTAAGGTCGTTCGCTATTGGATCCCTAGTTGCCATTGCATTGGACCAGGTCTGAAATCGTGTTTGCTTTTGGCTATACGCCTCTTTGCAAGAACGGTCAAACCAGGGCTGAGACTTGCCACCAACAGGCACAACAGAACTTGGAACAAAGAGTTCCATGCCCTGCAGCACCACTTCAGCAACAGAGTCGGCAACGGCAGAAGCATCCCGAAGCGAGAAACAAACCCTGTCCCAAGGGTAGGAAGAAAAGAAGTTCCGCATCCCATCCCAATCTGCTGACTTAAAGTGCCAAACACGGCGGCTACCGAGAGAACGGGGCCGTAATTTGCGTGTGGATGGTACTATGCTCCGGATTAGGCAATGGTCTGATGAGCCCAGTGGAGCATCAACAGAGACTTTATAGCCATCCGGATGGGAGGTCAGCAGAAGATCAAGCCGTGAGGGCGTATGGCCTTCCACATCTGGTATGCGAGTAGGGGCAGAAACCATCTGTGTCAAACCATAGGCCGCGGCAAAGGCGTGAGCAGATCTACCCGCATGATCGGTTTTTTCCGATTGGAGCCATTCTATATGGTGGGCATTAAAGTCTCCAAGAATTATAATTTCTGCTGATGGGATCTGCTGCAGAACGTAATCTGTCGCCATACCGATATGCTCCATGAGTCGGTCAGTTTCGGTATCACCACTATGGGACCTGTAGAGGCATGCATAGACGCGAGGGTGGTCGTCACAATCTACACGAAGCCATAAAGTAGACAGGTCTTTGCCTTCAAAATTGCATAGACGGCGAACACAGACATCGTCCCTTACAAATACGCATACGCCAGCATGTGGCACGAATTTGTGCTCAATTTTGTAGCCGGGGTAAAGTAGGTATGACGCATCTGACGGAGACGATATCTGGGTTTCCGTTAAAAAGAATAAGGCCGGCTTTTCTGTCTCCAGATGGTAGTGGACTGAATTAAGGTTGGAATGAATACCCCTGATGTTGCACATATGGATGTGAAGTGCATGGGGGGTGCCGCAGCCTTATCTTGGGCAATGACGAGCGGGATTTTGCCCTCCCCAGAGTACGTAGGGCGGCCCAAGCATGAATGCTCAGGGAGGGATTCTCCTGTACTTAACGTACCGGTACCCTCCTGGGGTACTCTATTACTTTTAAATTCCGCTGCCATATTTGGGGGAGGGGGATGGGCCTCGGCTCTCTCACTCACCGAACGAAGCATAGAAGCCATGAAGCTACTACTCAAACGTCGATTTTCTGTGAGAGGGTGGTACTTCCCCGGACGAGCCGGCCCATTCATGCTACCAGTAAAATGAATTTTGCCGGTAGCGTGGCTCTACCACAACGGGATAAAAGATAATCTACAGGACGCTATCCAGCTAGTGTTTTTGAAACCTTTTCAGATTTCTTTGAATAATTTGATTTGTTTTTTTTTTTAATCGATCGGAACAGGATTTATCCCGTTTTATTAATCACGACTGACGTTTCAGTGCAGTTGCCATGAACAAAATATAAAATGAGCATGTACGCGGCAGCATAAAAGTGGTGGTGGAAAAACTGACTGAAGGCCGTTTAAGAAAGTATTGCATCGTAATGTGTAGAAAAGAGCATAATATCGTCAAAAACACCTTTATACGCCGGAGAAAAAAGAGGCCCAGGACTGGCTGCACAAGTCAGGATTAACGCGTAGTGTATTTTTTCTTTGCCTTAGTCACGTTGTGGACCAGTATCAGAAACATGCCCGAAAAGAAAATTTACCCGACCTGACAACCCTTCACAATACAACTTGGCGTCGAAAAATGGAGAGCCGACCTATAAAATGGTAATAGACAAAGAATAAGAAGAAGGAAACTAAAATCGGGTAAAACTTAATGCCTTTCGCAATAAAAGATTTGTTTTTAAAGCTTTTATTCAACATAATATCAGAAAATACATAAACAGTAATCACCGAACTGCGGAACCCTCGCAGGGTTCATCTGTGTTCGCCGAGTCGCTATTTTTTTTATCTTTAGTTTAAACTTTTTAAAGTTAAGTTTATATAACTCCTATAATTCTGTTTGGATGTGGTTTTGAAGTTTTAATTTAAAATAAGTTGAAATTTTAAAATTCAACATTTTGTATAACCTAATGGTATGTATTTATGGAAGGGCAAATACAGGCAGTGAACTCTGAATTTCGTAACATTATTGGTTTCTAATATCCGCCCACAATCAAACTGCCACGTTGATTTAGTTCATAATGTCCAATGACCAAAATGTCTAACAGTGATCAAATGGCCAAATGTATGAATGTCTAGTCATTCGAATGATATACCTAGCTAATACTGACCACAGATAATGAGAAAATGTGATAAATTGTAAAAAAAATATTATTTAAGTAGGTATTTAATTTTATTATTTTTTGGTTTTATTTACAACAAGTGAGAGAATAATATTAAGTTATTACAATATTATTATTTTTTGTGGAAATTTAAACACAATCCATGTATTAATAACGGCAATACATATAAATATCGGCATGTTTCCATTACTTTTTGTATTTTTTTTTTGTTGTGTTGTGTTATTTTTTATCTCAGAAATAAACATATTATATTCTATTCTAAATTGAAATAAACTTTGTACTATAATTTTATTAACATTTTGATGGCTGGACATTATGAGCCTAAACGATTTATTTGTTATCGGCCCTCGAAAATGTAAACGGAAATTAAACTGATTGTTATCATGTACGGCTTGCCTACCGTATGTTTCTCTCCAATTTAGGGTTCCGATCCCGAAAAGGGAAAACGAATAAGTGTCTCGTTATTTCTTATTACTTTATCCTTGTGGAACAGGCAACGAACTAATATACCATAGAACTCTAACAACGCCAAAAAAATGGTTCCACGAAATATGCACCTCTGTGGGCGGGGCGTAAAATACACACCTCAGTTCGCCGTGGCGCTGCGAGTTCAACGGTTGTACTTGTACCCTTGTACCTAACACATAAATGTCAATTGTACGTATCATCGAGTAATTTCGCAAGTTTAATTAGAAAAATATGCCATCGTGTGTCGTAAAGTGGTATAGAAATCACACAGATATGAAGAACAGCGGAATTACCTTTCTTTCCTTTGCCGAGACTACGTAGTACTTATATTAATTCTGTGCCGAGTCCGAGACTTCAAACGCGAAGCGGCTGAGCCGTTTGTTTGAGCGGTAGCCGGCTGCCGCGGTGTGTAGACCCCGCCCCGTGACCTTGACGCGCCCAATCGTGTACTAGCTTTTTCTATGAGAATGTGTGAGTGTCTTGTTGTATTTAAGTACATTTGTTTGCGTAAATGGAACCAAGATTAGAGCGTTCGTTGTATGAGAATTACACTTCCATATTTATTTATAATTCAATGGGAACAGGGTTTATAGACCGCAAAATACTTACCTATTATATTTTTTGTAATAGAAAGTGTTGTCCTAATAAATTTCCTTAGTTACTGTGGTCACAGTTATAAGTATAGTTCAAATTGATATTTGAACGAGTATTTGAAATACAAGTATCGCGCCCATAGTAAATATTTATCCGGACATTATTAAAATTCTCAGAATTTTGGCTCTCTTTTGATCTCGTCGTGAATGTAAACAGCCAAATTAAGTTATTTATAACGTTATTGGAATCTGAGTTGAGATTTAATTAAAGAGGCTTAAATCTTAAATACCCTTATTGCCTGGAAGTAGGCAGAGTAGTGGGTAGTAAGATGTTGTAAATAGTCAAGCTGTCTAAATGAAATGAAAATGAATAAATGAGAACGAAAATGAATAAATATTTAAAATAAATAAATATTTAGCTGACGATCAGCTGTACCGTAATTTCTACGCTTTTTATGTGATATCACCTATGAGACAAGGTACGACAACAGCTGAAGGTTCACATTTATGAGCAAGGCTATAATAGTATCTGACAATTAGATATACCGTAATTTCAACGTTTTTTATAAGATATATCACCATTATTATGTAAATGATTTTATTTAAATAGGCTAAAAAATAGTCATATTCTTGGTTTTTTTTAAAAGTTGACATCATAAAATTACTTAAAGCTGAGGTTACCTAGGGATGCGCATGGATGCGGGCAGCGCAGGACCGGTCGTTATGGAAATCCAATGCCCGACAGGGTTTACATTGTACCTAAAATTTGTAGTGACGTGTAACCTTTATGTAACTACTGTACAATGTGAAAAGCAATAAATTATTTGAATTGAATTGAATCCTTGGGGGAGGCCTTTGTCCAGCAGTGGACGTCTTTCGGCTGAGAGAGAATGAGAAGGTTACCTACCACCGCCTCCAAAGCGCAAGTGGAGAAGAGGCTTGTCTCATCTTATACTGCTGCCATGGCATCCATGGCCTGACAAATCGATTTTCAGACCAAATACAATCCTTGGGCACTTGGTGATATAAATCTAGCAACAAGCTAATTATTTAAAAATAAAAAACACGACTGACAATTTACATAGCCTATGTCATTCGGGCTAATGCGTGGAATCTAAAAATACCTCTCTCATCAAAATCCGTTAAGCCGTTCAGGACTTATGGTGGAATAAAGAAATTACATACATACATACATACATACATGAACCCTGAAAACATAACACTCCTTTTTTGGTCAGTCGTGTAAAAATAATCAGACAAACGACTTTTTAATTATATCATAGTAGTGTTCATGCTACGTAGTCTGTAGAGATAGCGCGATCAACGAGATGCGCTTATCCTGCGGCATTCTGTAAAAAAAAAACCGGCCAAGTGCGAGTCAAACTCGCGCACCGAGGTTTCCGTACACGCAAAGCATCTCACATTACAGCTCTAACTTAAAGACCAACTAGTTTCAAAAACAAACTTAACTTTGCAGTTTGATCCCTAAGATTCATACTGAATCCAGCGCAAAAATAAGTTTGTAACAATTTTTTTGTAGACTTCCAATAACATATTCATAGTTTTCAGATTTATTCCTGTTTAAATACTGTAAGACCTTGCTTTTACCCAAATTTCATAATTTTAGGTCAACGGGAAGTACTCCACAGGTTTTGATTGCTGCCTAAAATCGCAAAATATGCGAAAATTCGCTACATTTACGGTAATATCTCTTGATCACGTTGACGTATAATTTTGATTATAATTTTGATTATTTTTTTGCTTAAAGAGACCATGGATCTGAATATTCGATATTAATTTCAACTTGATACCTTAAGGCGTTCCTGAGGAAAAAATAGTTTGACAGACTGAGGTACGAAACCCTAAAAAGAAAGCTTCTCACACACTTAACATAATCAACATAACCACTGTACAACATATAGATACTACATATACCTGCACTGAAGTGGACTGTAGCCTTTTTAATAATATACCTATAGATTCATCGGTTTCACAAAAACATTTACAATTCACCTCGTCTTCCACAAATTGCTTTCGAATGCGAATTCTACAGTCACAAAGACACTCGAAAATGAAAATTCTTTCAAATCCCTTTGAGGCTTTTTTAATTTATTTTCCTTTGCATAATAAAAGACTGTGTTTGCATTCAACAAGTATTAATTTTGTAGGTATTATTATTTCAACGCTACATTTTTTTTTAATTTGGGAGGTTGATGCGTATTGACAAATGTCCTTCTTTCGTAAAAGTAGCATATTATATGTTATACACTGTACACAATTGATATTGTATTCTGAATATATATTAAAAAGTCACTTGTGGTCGTTTTTAATGACTTTCATACGAACAGAAACGAAAATTTTAGCAAAAATGAAGGCGTAAAAAATAATGCAAGAAAAGTTGCAAGCGTACATGTGATTTCTCTTTTTCCAATGACAACACTCTTTTTCAGAATATCACGGTAGAAACCATTTATTCATACAGCTGACTATTACAGTTATATCTAAATAACTCGCACTGCTGGATTCGTTCACTATGGTTCACTATAGTTATGAAGTTCTGTTGAGTATAGTTAACCTCATAGGTTTTAACCCTGCATGGACTGATATTTACAAATACTTACGTTATTATTGTTTACTTATTGATAAGTTTTTTCTTTTCATTAAGAGGGTATACGCATACACTTCCTGCGTTGCGCGGGCCGAAGCGTAGGACCTATTATAAAGTAAATGTAGACATGTGTCGACGAGGTGAAGAACTCTACTCTACTAAGAGTAGGCAAACAGGCAAGACTTAAGAAGTTATTTGATTAATATTCAAAAGCAAGCACAGAACAATCCAGATAAATTGGCTTAATAATTTATCATTGAATGAAATAAACGAGATTTGTAAATATACTTTATGAAAATGTTCAATGTTTCATCAAACCAAATGTTTTCACTTTACTTTGTCACCATAGAATAAATTGGCTTTACAATCAGAGAGCATTGAGTTCGTGAAAACGGATCCTCGAAAACTCATTGAGCGCGATGACTTTGCCATTCTAAACTCCAAAGGCAGAGTGCCCAATTTAGTTCAATTTGTTCTTTCATTGGTCAGCAGAAATCAGCTGAACGAGGGTCCCACTACACCCGCAGGCCTACAAATGCTGACTCAATGCAACCGCTCAGGTATCGCCCCTATGAATGTAAATACGCCCTTTCGAGGTAAATGCCAATTCATAGCGGACGTGCAAAGTGTGGAAATGGATACCTAGTTTTGTAGTACCAGGTTCATTGTTACTTATGTACTCTGACAAATTGAAGGTATTTTAGCCCCCATTGCCGAATGCAAGGGTTATTTAAGTTTGAAACATGTACCTTTTAAAATAGGTCTATTATAGACTATTGGATTCTCTTGATGTTTTATCTAAAGTTATAGTAGCATCATATTAGCATCTCTTGTCTCACCATGAGAAGCTATTTTGACCCTCCATTGTTATGTAATAAAATAACAGATTTTAAAAAGAGAAGTTAATATATATTTACAGTTTAATATAAAATACAGTTAAGGTAAAAAAAATAACTAGAGGTAAAAAAACACTAGGAAAGCGAACGCGGCACAGGGGGTATAGGGGTAAAGAAAGAAGGTATAGGGTTAAGAATTTGGACGAGGACACGGGCAGCACGGCAGGCGGTAGGGAGCCTTGCCTTATCCGCGACTGACGGTTCAATAGGCACGACAGGCAGGAGTAGGTGGCCTTGCCTTATCCACTACTGACGGTACAGCAGGCACAGTAGGGCGGGTAATGGGAGCCCAATGCTCTCGGCCGACGGGTAATGAGAGCCGGCTTCGGTCCTCAGGTCCACAGCAACGAGGTCTTCAATGAGGTTTTAAATTGAGGAGTCTTCAGGTCCACAGCAACGAGGTCTTCAATGAGATTTTTAGATTGACGATTTACGACGCGAAGGCTTGCAGGGTCCCGGGGTCAGCAGGCCCCGGGACAAGACCTTTATTTCGCTCCGCGCTCCGATTTCTCGGAGAAGTGAAGACTGACCCGTTCTGACATTCAGCGTCTTTATATAGGCCTCGATTTAGAATTTCGTATTGCTTCATAATTTTCAAATAAAATACGAAATTAGAACATTTGCGAAAAGGTATACATAGAAATTTATAGAATTTTAGAAAAATAAAATCTGACATGCGACAACGCTTGACAATCATAATTGTTTACAATGAAAAAACGCAAGTAAAAATTTACACAATTTAAAGAATTAAGTATAAAAAAGTGGAAATAAACACGAAATATATATTGAGAAAACCAAAATAACATAAAATAACCAAAAATGAAGATATAGCGGTAAGTTTAAAGAAATATTCCCTAGCAACGTAGAAATTTTACTACAGAAAGTGTAAAAAAGAACATTTTGAGCTAAATAAGTAATTATAATAGTAAAATAGACAAGAATAAAAGTTAAATAAACATGAATACACTACATTTCCCCCAAAACCCCTGAAAATTTTAACACTAGGTGAAAATTTTGAAGGTTAATAGACAACACTTTCATACCAGCCTATCATACCAAATCTTTCATATTACAATAAACCTTTCATACTAAAATCGATCAAACTTAGGGGTAGGGCTCACAGTCAATGGCTCCTACTCCAAGATAAGTACCTGCCTAGTAGTACTACGTAACAGTTGGCTTATTTAAGGAGTTGTAATCCGCTCACGCTGAAATCCCATTGATGATGAATGATATATGAATATGATATGACTGAAGGCTTATTTTATGAGTAGTCAGCCGCTCATTAGAAAGAAAGTAATGTAATAAAGATATGATGAAAATATATACAGGAAATAATGAATGTATGTAAGTATAGTAGTATTTCTTAGGTATAACAAGGGCTTATTTTATGAGTTGTCAACCGCTCAAAGAAAGAAATAAATAAAGAGTACGCAACGCAAACTTGCGTAAAGAGAGTAGTGCACATTAAGTAATGCAAGGTAAAGACTCAACACAAGATTGTGTAGAGAGATGTAGAAGAACATTTTTAGTTTAGTTCTTTAGAGGCTTAAGAGCCGATGATAACAATGAAAATGATAGGAAATGAGTAAATGCCAAAAAATGTAACTAGTAAATGAAGATGGGAACAAACAAAAATAAAGTATATACATTAGTCAAGTAAAAGTAAAATTAAAATAAATTCTAAGTCTTGATATCCTTAGTGTGCCATTTTGCACGAGAACCGCTAGCGTCCTCAAGGATATATACCAGTGGAGAGAGTTTTTGTATAACTTTACACCGAACGAATTTAGGAGCTAATTTGGCACTAAAGTAAGAACCGGCATTACTGAGCACATAGTTCTTACGCCAAACATAATCGTCGACATTAAATTCTTTTATAGTATGTCGTAAATTATATCGAACACTATTTTTAGTATGGGAGTCAAATAGAGCTACTTGTACTTTGTCAAAAATTGTCGCAAGTAATCCTATATTAGCAGCATAAATATCACGAGGTAAGAAAGTAAATACGTCAAGGTTATTCGTAGGAGTATAAACAGAACCACAGCTGATAGTTTCCCTGCCAAAAACTAGAAATGCTGGGGAATAACCCGTTACTGCATTAACTGTACTGTTCATAGCATATTGGATTTTTGGAAGAAAAATATCCCAGGATCTATGATCATCACCTACAAGAGACGCTAAAGCCGTAACAATAGTTCTGTTATACCTTTCAGTGGGATTGACTTGCGGGCAATAATGAGGTGAATAAAAGATAAAAGGTATTTTATAGTTATCCAGAAGTTTTTTGAATTCTCTAGATTGAAATTGAGAACCATTGTCCATAATAATAGTTTGAGGTACACCATGTATAAGAAATACAAAGTTTTCTAGGCATTCGATAATATCTTTGGCGATAGCACGTTTAAGGGGAAAGATTAAAGTATATTTAGTAAAACAACAATTCACAACTAGGATGTGTTGATTGCGTTTTCTTGTCATGGGAAGAGGACCCATTAAATCAAGAGAAATACATAGGAAGGGTCTTGAGCAAACTTTAGGTTTACCCATGGGACCATAAGGTGAATGATTAGGATGCTTATAAGCAAGACAAGACTCACATTCACTTATTAATTGAGCAATGTCTTTGAACATTCCTGTCCAATAATATAAAAGAGAAAGTTTTTTATAGGTTTTAAAAATTCCAAGGTGAGGTTCACCAGGCAAACCATGATTACTTTTAATCAGATTTTCTCTATCACCAGGAAGAGGAACTTCTTTCCATACGAAGTCATCCGTTATAGTATGAAGGGAACGAGAAAGACGATAAAGCTTATTGTCCTTAATAGTATAGTTTGGAAAACTATCAGGATTGTTTTGACAGCCTTGTAAAACTTTATTATACTGTTCTTCCACCGTTAAAACTGAAACATTTAAGTTAGTTTTATTATCCGATAGATTTTTTGAACGAGATAACAAATCCGGTACTACATTTTCTTTACCTTTTTTATGTTTTAGAATGAAGTTAAAAGAAGATAGACGTACAGTCCATCGAGCAAGTCTGCCAGAAGGATTTGACAGATTTAGAAACCACTTTAGAGCAGCATGATCCGTGTAAATGACAAATTGTCTGCCATTGTCTAAATAACAACACCAATGTTCGAGAGCAGTGATAACAGCAAGGGTTTCTCTCTCTGTAGTAGAATAGTTTTGTTCATTTTTATTAAGAGATTTACTCATATAAGCTATGACAACTTCTTTGTCTTCTTTTATTTGAGTAAGCATAGCTCTTATACCAAAATTTGATGCATCAGTGTGCACTGAAAAAGGGAGATTGAAATCAGGACAAGAAAGTACTGGTGTAGTTACTAAAGCTTCTTTTAATTTCAGGAAAGCTTGATTAGCTTCAGAGTTCCAAATAAATTTAGCAGCATTTTTACCACCACTATTTAGTTTATTAAGCGGAGCAGCAATAGTGCTAAAATTAGGAAAAAATCGACGGAACCAGCTACATGTTCCTAAAAATCGACGAACTTCTTTACGAGAAGATGGAATAGGGTATTCCAGAATAGAATCAATTTTTTTAGGATCAGCACAAAGACCGTGTTCATTTACCACGTAACCTAAGTATTTTAATTCGTTTTTAAAGAATACACTCTTTTCAAAGTTAATAGTTAGACCGGCATAAGATAGTTTTTCAAATACTTTGATTAGAAGCGATATATGTTCCTCGAATGATTCGCTAATAATAACGATATCATCAAGATAACAAAAGACTTTATTATCAAATTCAGGAGTAAATAACGTATCCATAAGACGCTGTTGAGTAGCTGGAGCATTAGTAAGTCCGAAGGGCATGACAACAAATCTGTACATTCCTCTACCAGGCACATAAAATGCTGTTTTATCTCTGTCAGCAGGATTTAGGGAATTTCCCAAAAAGCTTTAGCAATATCAATGCTAGAAAGGTATTTAGCATTTTTTAAATGATCCAGTATTTCATTGATTAAAGGAAGACTATAAGCATCTTTGCGAGTAACAGAGTTTAGTTTTCTGCTATCGACGCAGAATCGCCATTCGCCATTCTTTTTAGGTGTTCCGTTTTCAACGCAAATCTTGTTTACCTTTCAATTTGAATTTCGCGCGCCTTACCGATGCACTTATCAATCATCACAATTCGCTGTGCTGCAGTTCTATTTAGCCAATGGGGCGCCCGGACTTCCGCTGGCGCATGCGCAGATCCTACCGGTGTCTGAGAGATCAACGCCATAGGCTGGTAGCAGAAGGCTGGTGGCAGAACCAGTAAAAACCTCTCCGTGTCTGTACGTGAAAGCGAAGGCGCGCGCGCATCAAACATTACATTTTACTCAATTATTCTTAATAAAACTTCAAGTGCTCAACAGTGTTTTTGGAACTTTATAATCGTGTGTGGCTGGCCGGCTAGGTGTCTAAAGGAAGAACTATTCGTGAGGAATCGTGCTCGAAGCCTGCCTACATGGTAAGTGGTTTGTGCATTGTTCCTATTGTCTAAATCGTCTGTAGCAACGCTTATTAACGGCGAATGCTTTCAATAAGTATTCGATCCAATGTGGTGATTGATAGTGTACTCTAATTTCTACTTATCGAATCAATTTAGCCACATATTTTGGTGCCGAAACCCGGGAACTTTGGATACCTACCTTCAGTCTGCCGCCAAATACCAATTCGATTTAGTAATTGCTACTTCATTTACCGTATTCCACGCTTATTATACTTACTAGTACAGCTAAAACGAATAAACATAACATTTTGTTTCAATTACTAATCGGAAAACAAGTCTTTTGTTCCATTTTGTTTTGTTGAGTACCTTACCTACCGATTATCGATTTAAGATGGCTTCCATCAGTTTCTAGAATATTTGTTGAAAATAAATTCTTTTGTCGTTTTATACTTATTAGCATAAAATTATCTACCGTTTTACCGTTCGCAATAAACAATATTGCAAATCCACCTTCTCATAATTTTATGTTGATAGTTCGTTATAACTCGACTACTTTTTTCCAACCGTTCAACGTTTCCTCTTGATATTTATTTATCGAAAAGTTATTTCGTTTCAAATTACGAAATATTTTTTATCGTGACGTTGTATCGTTTATCGTATCATATTTTCAACGAATTTTGGTGCGTTCACATTTTCATTATTACTGTTTTAGGTTAAAAATCATAGTTTTTTGTTTTTACAAAAAACTGATTTTTATTTTTTTTATTTACCGTACATTAACGAATATCGCAAACCGTTTTTAGTGTTCCTAACGCTCATTTAATTCATCCTTATCAATTTAATTTATTTCAATTTAAAACTCAGGTGACCGAGGTGACAATATTACCTGTTGTCGTGTAATACCGCCCCAGTGATTCTCGTCGATTCTTGTGAACGCGGTCTCGCTGAAGACGTTCGCAACTAAACTTTTTTTATCGAATCCGAATATTTGTTGCTATCAGGTTTTATTGTTTTGATATTAATTATGTCTTTACTATCAAGGCGTAAATCTAAACCTACTATTAAAAAGGGTATCGAAAATACGTACACTATTAATAATTTGCCCAGTTTGCGACGTAAACGAACTATAGCATATAATCGCTTAACGAAGGCTTTGGAAGTAGTTACCTTAGCCAATACCGATGAATCACAAGTAGGGTTATTTCTTTCATATTGTCATGAAATAAAAACGATTGCTGATAGTTTTCATGACTCCCATTTTATTATTTTGGACCTTCTTAAGGATGATGCCGATGAGGAGGACGATGAAGTTCAGGATCGATTTGACGAATTGTATTTTCAAGTGTTGGCAATTCAACGAAAATTTGAACAACGTTCATCTCAACAAGCTGACACTTCGAAACATAATTCATTGACCGGTTCACGAAACAGTGGAAATATGCGGTTACCAAAAATTTCGTTGCCTACTTTTTCCGGTGCTATCAAGGAATGGCCTGAGTTCATTGCAACTTATAACGCGTTGATACATGATTCTACCTCCTTATGTAATATTGAGAAATTTCACTATCTCGTGTCAGTTTTAAGTGGTGATGCTTTATCGTTCATTAGAACTTTTCCTGTTGCAAGTGAACATTATTTAAGTGCGTACGAGGCTCTCAAGTCCTGTTATGAAGATAAACGCGAATTAGCGTTTACGTGCTGGCGTGATATCTTGGACGTTAGTTTAAAGACTTCGAACGCTCAAGATTTTCGACGCGCCTTAGACACGATCGATGAGAACTTAACAATTTTAAAAACTTTAAAATTACCTACCGATAAATGGGATTTTGTTCTTTGTTATAATGTTCTGGCCAAACTCGATACCAAATTAAGACGCGAGTTTGAGGAAAAAACATACCGATATTGAGCTTCCACAGTATAACCATTTAAGGGCATTCTTACACTCTAAAGGTGAAGCATTAATTCGCGACACGCACTTTTCGAATGTTACCAATAAAACCGCTAACGTTTCAAAGGACACACCGGGAACTTCACAGAAGTTCAAGCGACATAACGTCACGCATTCGCTTGTCGCTCCCACCGTCACTACTCATAAAAATGTTGGTGATAAACAACAAGCGAAACCTGCTCACAATTCGAGCACTCCGATTCGTAAATGTGCCTACTGTCGCAATGAACATCACATCTCGGCCTGTAATGATTTTTTGGCAAAATCAATAGATGAGCGCATGGCTGTGGCCACTGAAAAGAAATGGTGCTACAATTGTCTTAACGCATCCCATTCAGTGCGAGAGTGCACATCAATGTTTTCATGTCGACAATGTAGACGTAAACACCACACTTTGCTACATAAGGAGTCGGCGGCAAGCTCGGCGACCTTAGTGGCTCAGGATTCGTTGACTCAGTCTGATCCAACCGTAACCACAACCGTGTTACTGGCAACAGCTCTCGTCCAGATTCGTGATGCTTCTGGTGATTTTCATACATTTCGCGCGTTATTTGACACCGGCAGTCAAAACAATTTTCTCACGGCTCACGCCGCTCAACGATTAAATCTAAAACCTATAACTGGTAATATCAACGTTTATGGGCTAGGGGGCAGCCCTGCCTCAGTCAGTGGCTTTGTTACATGCGACATTGGCACCAACTGTAACGTAAAGTTTCGTCTGGGAATGCTCGTCATACCGAGCATTTGCGGAGATCAACCGATAGCAAGGCTAAATACGAAAGGATGGGAGGAGGTCAAAACACTACCGCTAGCTGATCCTGGTTTTGACATCCCTGGTCCAATCGACGTCTTGTTAGGTGCCGACGTCTTTGCTGAGTCACTTCTCGAACAACGTCTGAAGGGTAACGCCTCTCAACCGCGAGCTTTCAACTCAGTCTTCGGCTGGCTTCTTCTTGGGAAGTCCAGACTCGCATCGTCCAGTCTACTAGGAGTAGCCCCTTCTACCGTAGACGATAGTTTAAACAAAATTGTTCAACGTTTCTGGGAAATCGATAACGTTCCACAATCTTCCCGATTGACCCCAGAAGAGCAACGCTGTGAAAATAGTTTTCTCAGTAATCACTACCGTGACGAGACAGGTAGATATGTAGTTTGTCTCCCCTTCAAGGACGACGAGGAGCCAGTCTTTGAAGGTTCTCGAGAGATAGCCTTACGACGCTTTCATGCCATTGAAAGGCGTCTGTATCGCGATCACAATTTAAACCAACAATACGTGGAGTTCATGACTGACTATATCGACAGTGGTCACATGACTCTGGTACCTGCCAAGCAAATGGGTCAAGGCAAGTATTATATACCGCACCATTGTGTGCTACGTCCCGACAGCGCTACAACGAAGCTTCGCGTTGTATTCGACGCCTCGGCTAAAGATGCAACTTCCAAATCGCTAAACGACTCGCTGCTGACGGGACCGAAGCTACAATCAAATATCGTAGAGATCCTTCTTCATTTCCGTGAGCACGCAATTGTCTTCATGGCAGACGTGCGCCAAATGTACCGTCAAATCAACCTAGCTCCTCAACATCGTGATTATCAACGTATTCTCTGGCGAGCTCACCCAGATGAGCCTCTTCAAGAGTACGTATTAAATACCGTAACGTACGGAGTGTCTTCCGCTCCATTCCTGGCGTGCCGATCTATTCAGCAACTGGCCAACGATGAGGGTCACAAGTACCCAAAGGCCAAAACCGTTTTAACTTCCGACATATACGTTGATGACGTCATATCCGGAAGCTCATCGCTGAAGGACGCCAGAGAAATCAAAACTCAACTCATCGCTCTTTTCGGTCTTGGCTCGTTTGAGCTCCGAAAATGGGTGAGTAACCGACCCGAGCTACTTAGCGATCTTCCCGCGGAGGCGTGTCTTTCAGAAGCAATCACTTTTACCGAAACTGAAGACACAACTATCAAGGTTCTGGGCCTTAAGTGGGAGCCTGCTTCGGATTCGTTCGTCTTTACCGTTAATCCATCTAATCAACCGTGCACCAAGCGAACGATTTTGAGTGAGGTTGCCAGAATTTTCGATCCTCTGGGTTTTCTATCTCCTTTGACAATTCATGCCAAATGTCTTATTCAAAAGCTTTGGATTCTAGGTCTTTCATGGGATGATAAGCCCCCACCGGAAATTATCTCTCAATGGGAAAAGTTCTCCGAACAGCTTCCTCAAGTTAGGAATCTTAAAATTCCACGTAAATACGCTACCGATAGCGCTCAATCATATCAACTGCATGGATTCTGTGACAGCTCCGAAGCAGCATATGGCGCCGTTATATACCTGCGTGTTATTGAGTCTGACGGCTCCGTTCGCGTCTTTCTCGTATGTGCAAAGGCTCGTGTAGCTCCTTTAAAACGTCAATCGTTACCTCGCCTAGAGCTGTGTGGTGCAGTTTTGCTTACAGACCTTATCAAATTTGTCAAGGACACGCTGCGGATTCCTGTCCATGACACTTATCTGTGGTGTGATTCCACCGTTACCTTATCCTGGTTGCGAGCTCCTTCTTCTCGCTGGGTGACATTCGTTGCAAACCGCGTAAGTCACATTCAAGATATCGTACCGACCGAGTGCTGGAGGCACGTACCATCTGTCACAAATCCTGCAGATGTTTGTTCGCGTGGGCAATTGCCTCACGATTTGCTAAACAATGCCCTATGGTGGGCGGGCCCAGAATGGTTGTCTCAACCACAGTCTGAGTGGCCAATCGATACATCGAAAAATCGTTCAAACGATGACAATGCGGTGCTCTCTGAGCAGCGTCGCACCACGGTTCTCGTTTCGGATCAAATCGAAAGCGTTAATCACACGTCTATAATTGATCGGCTATTCGAAAAATATTCTTCTTTAGATAAAATCTGTCGCATTATCGCTTACGTTCGCAGGTTTTGTAATAACATGCGTAACACTGTTCCGCGATCAGATAATCTTTTCGTAACGGACGCTGAGCGTCATCGTGCGTTACTAATTATCGTCAAACATTTCCAACATCGTTGTTTTTTGGATGTCATATCCAAATTACAATCAAAGATACAGTTACCTCGCAGTTTTCGTAAACTAAACCCGTTTTTGGACGAGCAGGGTATACTCAGAGTAGGCGGGCGCCTATCGCGCTCCGATCTTGACTTCGAACATAAGTATCCCGCATTATTGCCCAAAAAGAGTGTTCTTACATCAGCTGTAATCGAATCTATTCATCGAAACAATTTTCATCCCGGTCTGAACACAACCAACTATCTGATTTTACAACAGTTTTGGATACTTGCGGCAAAGCATGCTGTACGTCATCATCTTTCAAGATGCATAAGATGCTACCGTCTTAAACCGAAACCTTTGCAACCCTTTATGAGCGACCTTCCGGCCTTTCGTGTCAATCAGGCAAAACCCTTCTCTGTCGTAGGTGTCGATCTAGTAGGGCCTTTTCGAATTAAGCTCGGGCTTCATCGTGGTGCTAAAATCGATAAAGCGTACTTGTGTTTATTCGTATGCTTGAGCACAAAAGCAGTGCACCTTGAGGTGGTTTCTACTTTATCGACTGACGGCTTCATCGCGGCATTGCGTCGCTTCGTTTCTCGTCGCGGCCGCTGCAATGTTATTCACTCTGACTGCGGTACGAATTTCGTTGGTGCAAGTTCACAACTAGCGTCAGGTATCGAACAAGCCTCTCATGCGGAAAAAATAGATTTTAAACGTAACGTACCTTCTGCTCCCCACTTTGGAGGGGTGTGGGAAATCCAAATCAAAGCCGCAAAGAGTCATTTGTACCGTATTGTTGGCGATCAGGTCTTAACGTTTGAAGAGCTTACCACACTCTTCGCTCAGATCGAATCAATTTTAAATTCGCGGCCTTTGTGTCCATTGAGCTCGGATCCCAACGATTTGAACGTTCTTACGCCCGGTCATTTTTTAACGCTGGAACCTCTTACAGCAGTTCCTGACTTCGACTACAAGGACGTAAAAATCAATCGACTAAATCGATGGCAACTTATCCAATCTTTTCAACGACAATTTTGGAAACGCTGGAAAAATGAATATTTACATGGGTTAACTCAGCGAGCAAAATGGACCACGGACTCAACACCGTTAATTGTAAACTCAATCGTACTTATAAAAGAGGACAATCGGCCTCCTCTTCAATGGGCATTAGGACGAGTTGTTTCCTTGCATCCTGGCCCTGATGGGGTAGTTCGAGTCGCAACCGTTAGAACAGCCAGGATCACTCGCTTAAGAGACCTTTGGTCAAACTATGTCCTCTACCCTCCGTATAATCGTTTCAACTTATCATTTGTTAGCTTTTAAGTTTAGAATAATAACTTAAACATATTTATCGTTAATTACCGTTTCTTATTCTTACTCTGGGAAAATCCTATTGGTATTTTGGTGGGCGGAATGTTCCGTTTTCAACGCAAATCTTGTTTACCTTTCAATTTGAATTTCGCGCGCCTTACCGATGCACTTATCAATCATCACAATTCGCTGTGCTGCAGTTCTATTTAGCCAATGGGGCGCCCGGACTTCCGCTGGCGCATGCGCAGATCCTACCGGTGTCTGAGAGATCAACGCCATAGGCTGGTAGCAGAAGGCTGGTGGCAGAACCAGTAAAAACCTCTCCGTGTCTGTACGTGAAAGCGAAGGCGCGCGCGCATCAAACATTACATTTTACTCAATTATTCTTAATAAAACTTCAAGTGCTCAACAGTGTTTTTGGAACTTTATAATCGTGTGTGGCTGGCCGGCTAGGTGTCTAAAGGAAGAACTATTCGTGAGGAATCGTGCTGCTGAAGCCTGCCTACATGGTAAGTGGTTTGTGCATTGTTCCTATTGTCTAAATCGTCTGTAGCAACGCTTATTAACGGCGAATGCTTTCAATAAGTATTCGATCCAATGTGGTGATTGATAGTGTACTCTAATTTCTACTTATCGAATCAATTTAGCCACATTAGGGGTTATTAAAACAGGAGATAACCAAGGACTCTCACATTTTTCGATAACTTTCCATTCAAGCATCTTATCAACCTCGTTGATTAGCGCATGTTGTTTTACAAGAGAAAGTCTATACGAGCGTTGTTTAATGGGAGGATTATCGCCAGTATCGATTTTATGACAAATTAGGTTAGTTCGACCTAACTCACCCTTTTCTTCAAAAGAAATACTTTTAAAACGATTAATGATATCATCAGCGATATCCTTCTGAGATTTAGAAAGATTATCGTAAGGTAAAATTTTTTATCGTCTGAAATTGCAAGACAATTATTATTAAATATTGTAGAAAATAAGTTAGGTACTAAGTTAAACTTTTTCCAAAAATCTACCCCAAGGATTAGTGAGGGAGTTATTTCTGGGAAAACGTAAGCTCTAATTAAGTGAGTTTGACCATTAAAAGTAATAGGAAGATCAAAGTGACCTAGAGATTTGAGTTTATGATTATTAGCAGTAGACACAACAACCGACTTAGACTTGGATAACGAGAAACCCAATTTCAGAATTTCAAGATGTGAATTTTTTCCTAAAATAGTTAAAGAACTGCCACTATCTAAAAGTCCTGATAATGAAACATTATCAATTGATACATTGATAAAAGGACGATTAGAATCCTTTTCATTCTCATAGAGAACAGAAGAAGTTCTATAACAGAGGAAAAAGTTTTTAATTGTTAATAACCAATCATTCCAATCTTTTTTGATTAAGTTTATTATCCAAGTCACATTTTAGTTTTTTGAATTAGTTGAAGATTTGCCTGCATTGCATTTAGGGCAATCAGGAGTTTTAACATCCTTTGTACCACATTTAAAACATATTAAAAATCTAGGTTGAGGACATTCGTTAAGAGAATGACTGTACCGTTCTCCCTTAGGGGAGGGGTAACTTAGAACTAAATTGAAATAAAACCAGCCTTTCTGACAATTAACAATTTAATTTACAAAATAATTTACAATTAACCGCAGGGCGTGAGTCTGTATTAGTTCGCACCGTAACTTTACCCGTAATTAGGTAGAATCAAACCACACTGTCCTCGGAGTGATAGTCCACAGTGCAGAGGGACGGTGGTGGTGGCGTAGGGGATCCAACGCAGCTGAAGATGGCAGCTAACAGTCTCGCCGGGTAGGTATTCTGCGAGGACCGCAGCCAGAAGAAGGAACCCTGGAATCCACCAGTTCGGCAATTAGAATAATGCCTTCACATCTAACTACTGTGACATCACCTTCCAAGAAGCAGATGGAATGATTATGATATCCATGGTGATCAATGATGTGGCAGATAATTAATTTTGATGCTGAGATGAATTGAAATGAATAGGTAATTAGGAAAGTAAATCAAAATTAGGTTAACGAAATAGATGTGTGGGTACTTGATCTAGACCTACGGTTTATAAGACATAAATCTAGGATCAGTTCTTAAAATCTATTACAGATAAAGCATAAAGCTTTTTTATACACAAAAAATAAAGAAACAATAAGGCACAAAACATGAAATATAGTAAAATATCAAATTTAATATTTTCTATGCAGGTAAGCAAATAATAAATTCCGCCAGACTAGCTTTAGGATTTATCTGTTTAAAACTACGAGAAATTTGCAACACTCACCCTGTATGTCGGGGAAACACTTCACAAAATTAATAAATATGTAATTTTTTCTATAATATATAGTAGTAGTAGATATTATTTTAAATAAAGAAAGACAATGATTACGTGTTAAGCGCACGTAATGCCACGAAGTTAGTGCAAGAGAATGTCTTACTACGTTATAAGAGACGGGACTCCCATACAAAAAGGTGTCCGATACAAATGTCAAAACGGAGGTACCGTACCGATAGTGACGCACTTATGCGAGGAACTGCAGGTACGAATGAGATGGAAATAGTCGGCCATCGAAACGCTACTCCGTTTCATAGATCATTTTTTTTCCTTTGAAGTTGCGACCACCTGCATTCGCCGATCGTGACTTGAGAGCGCAGCCGCAGACCGTAGCAACTAAGTTTTCTTAAAAATACGGATATCGAATAATAGATTTTTTTTTTGTGAGAATTATTTTGTAAAAATAGTTAATAAGTATTAAATTAAGAAATAATAAGAAATAATTGTAACAATCCGTTACATGACCATTGGTACGACAGCGTACGCAATAGATATTAGGGTTAGGAGATACACTAGCAGACTTATTAATTGTATTTACAGATTGCTTCGATTGAGGCTGAGAGTTATTTTTATTAAAGTAAGTATGTTTTTGAAACTGAAAATTATTTTTGTTGAAGAATTGTTTAGCATTAGAAGTAGAAGGGGAAGGTAATTTATAATTAAATTCTGAGCTAAAAGAATTATTTTCATTATCAGGTTCCTTAAAGTTTTTATCTCTATCTAGAATTTTCTCATAACTTTGACAGGTATTGATCAAAGAAACGACAGAGTCAACATCTTTTAAGGCTACGAACATCGAATAACAAGGTCTTATGTTCCTTAGTAAAATTTCGAGTTTCTCAGACTCGGAAAGTTTTTTGGTAAGACGTGAGAACATACCGAACATAAGTGAGACATAAATTACAATGGATTCATTGTCACCTTGGGTTCGATTCCTGATGGCATTTAGTAGTTTGTAGTCGTAGTCAGGTTCACCGAAGTCTCTTATCAAAAGATTAGTAACTTCGTCCCAAGTTAAGTTAAATTTAGTTCTTTTTGAAATCTAAACCAATGTAAAGCATTGTCAGTAAAAATTTCGAAAGCTTTGTTTAGAAGTTTCTCTTTCGAAATATTTCGAGAAATACGAAATTCTTCTATTTTTTGAAGAAAAGATTTCGGACAGGTTTTACCATCATAGCAAATCTTTTTTAGGTCGTTTAAGGAAGAAGGAAGTACCAAATTTTGTAGGATTTCAGGATTGAAACTACTGAGAACAGAAGAAGAAGATTGAGGAAGAGTTGAAGTTGTAATTTGAGGAAGGGGTGAAGTGGGCGTGGAAACATTTTGCTCTGCGTTCAGAAAAGTTAAAAGGTTCAAATCGTTTTTCAAGTTCGACAAATTTATCTTTGAGGACATCAAATTCTTCTTTTTTATCACTGTGTAAATCTAAATCAATTCTATCTAAGCGATAGTGTAGATGATTTAAATAAGTCTCTATTTTAGGGAGAATTTTTGAGTTACCCGACTCAAGTGAGACTAATTTTAATTCAGTGTAAGTTAATGTAGCTTCAATCCCGTTGAGATCATCCTCAACTGGCAAAGGAGAATCTATAATGTCATCGCTCAATATAGATTGCGTAAGCGAAACGACTTGTTTTTTTAATTGAGGGAGCTTATCAGCTGGTTCCTCCAGTCTAACCTTGACTTCGTATTCTAACTCGGCTTTATTGAGCAGACTATATGCAATTGGACGAGACATTTTAGTAGAAGTTTAGGAGTACTTGTACAAAGTAAAGTACCTAAGTATAGTACCTTAGTTTAGTAAAGAGTTAAAGTCAAGTTATAGAGTCTAAGTCCAAGTCAAGTTAGTCAATAAAATAAATATTTATTGAATAAATATTGAGTATTAATGAGTTCAATGTGAAAAAGAGACCAGTGTGAAGTTAATTTAGTGTTTAAGGTCGAGAATCTAAGCCAAAATTAGGAGAACGTGTAGGTGTGTTTTTTAGAATTTAGAGGAGTGACAGAGCCAAAAGATGCGATGGGCGCCAACTGTTATGTAATAAAATAACAGATTTTAAAAAGAGAAGTTAATATATATTTACAGTTTAATATAAAATACAGTTAAGGTAAAAAAAATAACTAGAGGTAAAAAAACACTAGGAAAGCGAACGCGGCACAGGGGGTATAGGGGTAAAGAAAGAAGGTATAGGGTTAAGAATTTGGACGAGGACACGGGCAGCACGGCAGGCGGTAGGGAGCCTTGCCTTATCCGCGACTGACGGTTCAATAGGCACGACAGGCAGGAGTAGGTGGCCTTGCCTTATCCACTACTGACGGTACAGCAGGCACAGTAGGGCGGGTAATGGGAGCCCAATGCTCTCGGCCGACGGGTAATGAGAGCCGGCTTCGGTCCTCAGGTCCACAGCAACGAGGTCTTCAATGAGGTTTTAAATTGAGGAGTCTTCAGGTCCACAGCAACGAGGTCTTCAATGAGATTTTAGATTGACGATTTACGACGCGAAGGCTTGCAGGGTCCCGGGGTCAGCAGGCCCCGGGACAAGACCTTTATTTCGCTCCGCGCTCCGATTTCTCGGAGAAGTGAAGACTGACCCGTTCTGACATTCAGCGTCTTTATATAGGCCTCGATTTAGAATTTCGTATTGCTTCATAATTTTCAAATAAAATACGAAATTAGAACATTTGCGAAAAGGTATACATAGAAATTTATAGAATTTTAGAAAAATAAAATCTGACATGCGACAACGCTTGACAATCATAATTGTTTACAATGAAAAAACGCAAGTAAAAATTTACACAATTTAAAGAATTAAGTATAAAAAAGTGGAAATAAACACGAAATATATATTGGGAAAACCAAAATAACATAAAATAACCAAAAATGAAGATATAGCGGTAAGTTTAAAGAAATATTCCCTAGCAACGTAGAAATTTTACTACAGAAAGTGTAAAAAAGAACATTTTGAGCTAAATAAGTAATTATAATAGTAAAATAGACAAGAATAAAAGTTAAATAAACATGAATACACTACACCATGTATGTATCTATTTTGCTAAATTTGCTCTAGGATACGCGTATGACATTAATACATCCTAATACTGTCCACTTATGTTAGATCCATGCAATAAAGGAATGAAGGATGTAATAAAAACATCTATAGTCACACGACGTTTTTAAAATCGACTATGCCTTTTGTACCCCCGTGATTGTATCAACCAGAAGGTATTTTCCGCCTCCTTGAGCAAGTGACTGACCTTACTTTTTAAGCAAAAATTTTAGAGTGATCACGTTTTTTAGTCAAATAAAATAAATTGAGATTGATGAAGCGAGCGCGAGCGGAATATTGAAAAACGAAAGGCTATTTGTAAAAATCAAACGAGCTCCAGAGCAGCGATGGAAAGTTTTTTTAATGGAATCTTGAAATGCAAGCTTTTTTAGAGTTGCTGACCTTCAATAAAAGTGTGTGGATAACAGAAATCTCTTGTGATGTAATTTTACTTCATTGTCCATAAATCACAAAAATCTTCAAGAATAAAACACAAAAATCAAGGAGCAAAGTTAACGAGAAAAAATTGTAGAGACGTTTTTATTATATTATATCTACTTGTGCATAAAAAATGCACTGAATAGGTTATATTAGGTAAATGTGGGAAAAATTAAATTAGCCGAGAGCCTTCATATAAAATTAACAAACACGCTTGCGCTTGCCAACTCAAGTCTAAAATAATTGCTCATTGAATTCTCATTCATGTTTATGGAATTAAATGTCTCCATTATTTGTAGACAAACTGTGAGAATTAACGCAAACATTTATTAAGGCGAAGTTTGATAAATAAGACGTGTATAC
>CM031584.1:139371-186897 GCA_018467065.1 Ephestia elutella
ACTAGTAAGTATAATAAGCGTGGAATACGGTAAATGAAGTAGCAATTACTAAATCGAATTGGTATTTGGCGGTAGACTGAAGGTAGGTATCCAAAGTTCCCGGGTTTCGGCACCAAAAAATGTGGCTAAATTGATTCGATAAGTAGAAATTTGAGTACACTATCAATCACCACATTGGATCGAATGCTTATTGAAAGCATTCGCCGTTAATAAGCGTTGCTACAGACGATTTAGACAATAGAAACAATGCACAAACCACTTACCACGTAGGCAGGTCTCGAGCACGATTCCTCACGAATTGTTCTTCCTTGGGACACCTGGCCGGCCAGCCACACACGATTATAAAGTTCCAAAAAAACTGTTGAGCACTTTAAGTTTGATTAAAATAATTAAGTAAAAAGGGCTGTAATGTTTGTTTGGTGCGCGCGCGCATTCGCTTTCACGTACAGACACGGAGAGGTTTTTACTGGTTCTGCCACCAGCCTTCTGCTACCAGCCTATGGCGTTGATCTCTCAGACACCGGTAGGATTTGCGCATGCGCCAGCGGAAGTCCGGGCGCCCCATTGGCTAAATAGAACTGCAGCACAGCGAATTGTGATGATTGATAAGTGCATCGGTAAGGCGCGCGAAATTCAAATTGAAATGAAACAAGATTTGCGTTGAAAACGGAACAAATGCTTTTAATACTCGCAAAATCGCTAATACGTTTACAAGAGTGACTTGATTTATTTATTAAATAAAATTAAATGGTTCTTAAAAATCATATGGCTTTTTTTTGTCTTGCTTGACTTTGAATTGTGTGTATTTATTTGGTTAATGGTATTGTATTGTGAATACCATTAACCAAATAAATACACACAATTCAAAGTCAATCTATAAAATTACCGAACCTGCTTACAAAATTTCATGAGAATCGGTTCAGAAATGCGACCTGTAGGCGATAACATCCGGACAGACAAAAGAATTTTCGGCTAGTGGAAACTGAGACGCTTCGCTCGCTGCGCTCGCTCGGTCGATTAACAGATTCTACGATCTATTCACATAGGTCCGAATTAATCAACAATTTCAACATGAGTTCTAACCATAGAGCTAGCAAAAAATTTTTTAATTTTGATTTTTTTTTTCTATGTCTATGGTTCTAACATTCCTTCGCCGAAAATTTCTCAGATAAATCATCTTATACACGTATCAGTGCCATCAGATATATCTGAAAATGGCTATTCAGATATATTTAACCATACCATTCAGCTCCATAATATGCTTTGCATGGTAGAATTACCTTGAACACTTGAAATAATTCTGATATCAAAAAACTTCATTGTATGATTAGAATCCTATTATAAAAAAAAGTAATATATATAATACCTACATACCTACTAATCAGAGAGATTCGATTTCAAATTGAACTTTCTTTTTTGAACTATAATTTTGTTGCGCAAATAACATATACATACATATAACCAATAGGTACCATTCATTTCTGACGACTGACGACCTCCGTGGCCTAACGGTCATCACGCCCCGGACGGCTACACCAGAGGTCCCGGGTTCGATCCCCGGTCGGGTCAAGATGGAAAATAATCTTTTTCAGATTGACGTGGGTTTTGGATATTTATCTATATGTATCTATACTAATATTATAAATGCGAAAGTTTGGATGTGAGTTTGTGAGGATGTTTGTTACTCAATCACGCAAAATCTACTGGACGGATTTCGATGAAATTTTTTACAGAGGTAGATAATGACCTGGAATAGCACATAGGCTACTTTTTATCCCGGGAAAAAGCACTGTTCCCGTGGGAAATTCACGCGGGCGAAGCCGCGGGAAAAAGCTAGTTTGTTATAAAATATAGTATTGTTAAATTAGCATCCCGTAAAGTCTTGAACTTACGTTGGGGCTAACTCAATCTGTGTGATTTGTCCGTCTATATTTATTATTATATTATTATTTATATTATTTGAGGCAAAAAAGGTTTCAGTAATTTTTTTAGTGGTATTGGCCAACCACAAGAACATGTTTCGGCTTATGGGTAAAATATGAGAACTTTTTACTTTCTTTCCAGCATTGGTAGGTTGGTTTTAAAACTCTTTTTAGCCAGGGACACGGTAAAATATCGATTATTTCGTGGAAGGGCTCGCGAGGTCTACTGTTCTGACAGAACCACTAGTTTAATAGTGCACCCTTGATCGACACTTAAAATTCCTGATAAGTTAACTTGTACCAACGATATTTCGTCGTCACATGCAAGTTTGAGCTGATATGCTTCGCAAGTAAAATAAAAATAGGAGTTTAATTTGTTGGTTTCTATCCATCTGTTGGAACATAAACCTGTAATAGTTTTACATCTTCTTGATTTAGGTACTGTTTCACAAAAACTTTGGTCGTCCTTGATGATGCTTATGGGACCTTTAATACGACACAGACACAACTCGCCATGTTGGAGACAGGATCTTAATTCCATTTCCGTTATCTTGATGAAGGCGTCATGCCTGAGGTTGACTGCTACGTAATCTGATACGGGTACGACAACCACTTCACTAGCGTTGTTGACCAATCTAGGTATTGGTATCACTCTTGATATTTCATATAAGACATCGTCTATTAGTGGAACCTTGATTTCGAAGATGATATAACTCGTAGTGACTCTTGCTCGGACTTGGAGTAAGTTGTATATTTCTGATAAACTGTCAGACTTCTTAATTGGTAATGACAGATCTCTTGGAAGCTGCTCTGATATGATATCTAACTCATGCCTAAGTTGATCGGGGGAGAGGAGGTGGAAACTGATTTTGCCATGATAGACATTTGTAACCGCATCGAGAAGTGTTTGTTGTACATTTTTGAGACTAAATAAAAGATTATTTGTTATTAATGAAGTTGCTAAAAAGTCGTAAATTGCAGATATGTTTAGTAATTGAGTTTTTACTTGATCAATTTTGTTACCTAATGCTGAAATTTTCCTGTTAATAATTTCATTATTTTTGTTTACAATGTTTTCTGTACGTTTTAATAAATTTAATTCTGCCTCAACTATTGAGGTTTGGTTTTTATATAGAGCGGCTAAATGGCGTTCGTTTTTCTTGATAAGAGAAATGTCTTGTTCATATTTCTCGGCAAAACGATCGTCTAAAACTCCAAATAAACTATTAGCTATATTTCCAATCCCGTTTATTAAACCACGGCGTTTACGAATTTGCTTTTTGTTATGATGATTCATTAACAACTCATTGTAGTACTTTAGTTCATTGGCTTCGTGACGTATCTGTAATATGACTCCCTCACAATATGATTGAGAGTTGATCTCACTACTCAAACGATCTAAATACTGTATGTAATTATAGAGAGCCTTGTTGCTCTCCTGATAAGGTTTAATGTTATAATTTATGGTTAATTGAACTTACCTTAAGTGAACTTCAACCAAAATTATGCGAGATGTTACATCCGAACTGATTTAAGTATACCAGGTAGTCTTGTCTTATGCATTGCATCTTCACGGTTCAGAGTTTTTTTTTTTTGTTGAAGGTAGCTGTATGTGCTATAGCTGAGTAACGGCCATGACAGTCATTATTTTTAGAGCAGCAATATATATCATTCTGCATACCTCGGGGATTAGTACAATAAAACATAAATGTGTTTACTGTTTTCATTGTGACTGGGAAGGGCGGGACCTTAAATCAGTTCGGATGTAACATCTCGCATAATTTTGGTTGAAGTTCACTTAAGGTAAGTTCAATTAACCATAAATTATGCTTCGATGTTACATCCTCTTGATTTAAGTATACCAGGTAGATGTTTAGCGCTATGCAGAATGATCATGATAGATTGACATGACAGGTATAAATGATTTATTTTTTAAATAAAACAATATTTTATATAACAAAAGATAACTGGATTATAATTAACTGGTAAGTACCTTAAAGGTAAATATCATTGTACATGATAAACTAAAAGTACTTTCATATACCTAGGTATATTTGTTTAATACTAGTAATGTAGGTAAGTACATTAAATTAATCACTGATTTAATACAGCTTCAGCAAAGGCGCTGTCTTGTTCAGTGTTATGTAGAGGTAAATTATAGAATTTGGCAAAACATAAGGAGTTCCCGGACCATCCCGCTGTGCGTTTTATGACGTCCACCGAGATGCCCGCGCGGCGCGCCGCGGAGGTGGACGAGTGGCGTGTGCTGTGCGACGTGAATATGTTAACGTCAATGCCACTAGATTTCAGGACGTCTTTAATCCACCGACTGATGGTTTGAGAACTAGCGTTGTGAAACGGTTTTTTAGAAGTTAAGACTAATTTGTTGGTATTTGTAAGAGATCTATATTTGCTCGTTAAGTTAATGTATGTAGACAGAGCCTTTGCTGGGCAAATTGTTTCTTTTTCTTTAAAATAAGGTATGACTAACGTCGGATTAGGATTATTATGCCTTGAAGTTTTAATGATATCAGTTATGTGAATAATCACACTAAAATCAGTAAATCTAATATCTTTAACTTCGATCAGCGACAAAGTCTGCACGCGTTGTCCCGTGGACAACGCAAGCAGAAGTCACGACCTTTTTACATAATTTTTCAAAAGCAATTAACTCGTTAGGATACATATCTGAGAGATAAGACAAAACTATATTGGGATCCCAGGAATTTTGATATTTTGGTAAATTCGGTCTGATTCTGAAGATCCCTTTGAAAAAACGAGACACTAAGTCATGAGTACACAATTTTTTACCTAATATCAATGATAGGGCAGATCTATAACTATTTAGCGTGGCATAACTTGCCCCAGCTTCGAATTTTTCCGATAAAAAAAGAAGTATTGTAGGTAATGATACATTAAAGCAATCGTGATGATTGTTATTACAAAAGTTAAACCAATATTTATATGCAGTATTGTACTGTTGAAGAGTACTATTAGAAAGTGATTTGATCATTATATCTACAATATTGCTAGACAGAGATTGATTTAGGAAGGCCTCCCGGATAGTTTCGCGCACACCAAGGTAAGGTTTGGCCACAAAGGATGTTCTGTCCTGAAAGGAGATAACAAAAGATTTGGATCAGGTTCCAGGTATAACATCTCAGAACATACTAAAGACATAAACAAAGGGTACCAAGGCTGACTGGGCCAATGAGGAACGATTAAAATACCAGTAGCCTCATCATTTACTATTTTCCTAAGACACTTAGTTATCAAGGCAAAGGGTGGGAAAGCAAAGAAATGGTACTCATCCCATTTCATAGTAAATGCATCGATTTCAAATGCTTCCGGGTCTTTTTTCCAAGAAACGTATTTTTTACATTTTTTATTTATACGCGATGCAAACAAATCGATATCAGGTTTACCGAACAAGCGTATTATTTTTTGAAAACTAATTTCATTGAGTTCCCACTCTGTATCGATGTTGGTCAATCTAGATGCCCGGTCGGCTTCAGTATTATCCTTAGATCGTATATATGACGCAAATATGAATAAATTGCGCTCCTCACACCAAGACCAAATACTCCTAGCTATAGAGGTCAACCGGGGAAACTGGACTCCGCCCATCCTATTTATATATGATATAGCTGTAGTGTTATCAATTCTAAGTAAAATTTCTACATTGGTCAGGTCATTACAAAAACACTTTAACCCCATAAAAGCTGCCAAAATTTCCAAATAATTAATATGATTTTTAGATTCTTCGGTGGTCCAGTATCCACTGGTTGTCTCTCCGTTACAATAAGCCCCCAGCCTGAGAGTGATGAATCAGTAAAAATTTCTACTGCATAATGACCTTTTCGAATCGGATTATTCGTTGTCCATATAACATTTTTCCACCACATAAAATCCCTATGAAGATTGGAACTAATCGTCATTTTTGCGTCAATTATCGTTGTATTTTAATAAAGACAGATACTTTTCTCGTTCAAAGTATTTTGTATGCAACCAACCGTATCGCACAGCTGGGCATGCAGCGTTTAAGGTACCGACATATTTAGCAAAGTCTCTAATCGAAAAACTTTCTTTTTAGAAATGTTATCAGTCATGTCATATATTTTTAATCTTTTTTCCTCAGGTAGCTCCAATGTCATATCTTTTGTATTTAACATTAGTCCTAAAAATTTACAATTTCTTGTCGGTTTCATGTTACTTTTCTCAAAATTAATAATAAAACCCAAATTTTGTAATGTGTCAAGGAGAATTTTAGTAGTTTCTACGCATGAATTATAGGAGTTACTTATACATAATAAATCATCTAAATATCCAACTATAATGTGACCTTTATTTCGTAAATATGACAAAACAGGCTTCAAAAGTTTTGTGAATATATATGGAGCCGTACATAAACCACAGGGTAGGCACGTAAATTCGTAAAGGTCATCAAAGCGGAAGCGTAAAAATTTTCTATCGCGAGGATTTATTGACACTAAAAAATATGCTTCTTTTAGATCTATCGTAGTCATATATGAACCTTTTGCAACTAGTTGTGATGCAGTTCTTATATCTTCCATTTTAAATTTAGGTGCAAGTATAAATTTATTTAGATTTTTGAGATTTAATATAAATCGAAAATCTCCATTGCTCTTAGGAACAAGGAAAACAGGCGATATAAATTGGTCGGGACGCTCAGAACACGTTTTGACTGCACCTAAATTGATAAGTTTTTCTATTTCCTTGTTCATATGCAATGTTGAACAAGGTGGGTTTGACGGTTCTATTGATTGGAAAGGTTCTGTTTCAAAAGATAGCGTGTATCCTTGGACAAAAGAAAGGATATTAGAATCCGTAGTGATTCTCATCCAGTTATGCAAGAAATGTCGAATCCTGCCAGCGTGACATACCTCTAGCGACGGCCCTTCCTGTCGTAGCTCCTGCTCGGCTGCGTCGTCGAGCGGCCCCGGTGACGCGTCGTCCCCGCCGTCGAGTACCGGCGAGCGGCTTGCGGCGGCGGCTGTGGCGCCTCGCGGTAGTAGCGGGTAGGCGCAGTTGGCGGGACGTACGAGCGGCCCCCGTTCGTCTGCTGACGGGGGCCGCTCTCGAGTTTCCCGGTTGGGACTGATTACCGGTGGGACGTCGCGAGTTAGCGTATTGAGGCGATGACTTCTTGATGAGTTGGCCCGATTTTTCAAGACTCTTTTTAGCTTTGATGTTCTCATCCAAATTGTCACCAAAAATATGCACGTTGCGATTGACGCCTTGAGCTATGTTAGTAAAACTTTTATCTAAAAGCGGTATTAAAAGGCGACGTCTATTTTGCGTTTCATGGAAATGTAAATCTAATAAAATTTGACTGATTTCCGACAGTTTTGGGATCAGTTGCATTTTTTCTAAATTACTGTTAATAATTTCGGTGGTTAAATTAACTATACCAGCTATTGCGAAACCCAGTTGGTTTTGGGCCATTTCTTGTCGCTTATCTCTGTTTTTAGCAGGTTCTGTAAGAACCGAGGCAACTTCAGGATTTAGTTTTGGTGCTTTAGCTAATTGAAAGTTTTCCGGAATCAGCATCTTCTTAAGCAGTTCATCTTTTGTATCTTTAGCCAGTCCTGTCAATAATATTTTACCCCATCGTTCAGAGATTTCTTGCGGGATCTTTTTCCCAAACTGTTCATCAACCTTTTTGCTTCCCCAAGCATACATAATATCTCTGCTGGAACATTATCATCACCATCACAAGGCTTTTCATTTGAGGGTGCAGCAATATCTACTGAATCCTTTTGGACAGACGATTCTACGGCCGGCATATTTGTTTCCGTAATTACGGAATTTAATTGAGGTTGCACGTTATCATGAGCAGGGGAATAACACTCCGGCTCATATTCCAAACCAGGGTCGGCGTATTCCTCTTCTGACAGTTGTTCTGGCGAAAAGAGAAAAAATAAACCATATTGTAGTGCGGACTTTCGCGGATAATATCACGTATTACCACTTATGAAGGTCGGAGAAAAAAATATTTCCGGATGACATCTCGTGTCACCACTGAGGAAATATGGTTTGTTTCCGGATAACAGCCACTTATGAAGATCGAAGAAAAAATATTTCCGGATGACATCTCGTGTCACCACTGAGGAAATATGGTTTGTTTCCGGGTAACAGCCACTTTGAAGATCGAAGAAAAAATATTTCCGGATGACATCTCGTGTCACCACTGAGGAAATATGGTTTGTTTCCGGGTTAGCCACTTATGAAGATCGAAGAAAAAATATTTCCGGATGACATCACGTATCATCACTGAGGAAATAAGGTTTGTTTCCGGTAACAGCCACTTTCGAAGAAAAAATGTTTCCGGATGACATCACGTGTCACCACTGAGGAAGGTTTGTTTCCGGATAATATCACGTATTATCACTGAGGAAACAGGTATTTTTCAGATGATATCTCGTATCGCCACATAGGAAAAAACATTTTTATCTTCCGGATGATATCTCGTATCACCACTGAGGAAGTGATAAGGGAAATAGAATTTGAGCTATCCTATAAATTCCAAAGTACAAAAAACATTTGTGAAGAATATCTTCACTAAAAATACATTCAGTCAATAACATTTTAAAAAAATTGGAGGTAGGTTTCAAGTAAACTCACCAAATATCTCATCATCGCGATTGGCGTAACTTTCTTCACTCGAGACACTAGAAGACCGCCGTCTTCGACGGGATCGCTCCACCTCCTTTTCTAATTTTCGTAATTTCCGCATTAAATCTGCACTTTTATCGCGTTTACGTTTACCCATTTTAAACTTTACAAATCGGTAGTATAAAACGAAATACGCAAGTATGGACACCGTGTTGTTGATGCGACACACAAAACACGAATGACTGTCATGGCCGTTACTCAGCTATAGCACATACAGCTACCTTCAACAAAAAAAAAAAAAACTCTGAACCGTGAAGATGCAATGCATAAGACAAGACTACCTGGTATACTTAAATCAAGAGGATGTAACATCGAAGCATAATATACTACTAATATCCAATCATCCCGGATAACATGCATATCCTTGATACGATCGAAATAAAGACTATTTTTCAGTAACGGTGTAACGGTATGAGTGCAAAATGCGGATGGTAACGTAATGAAAAACAATAACAAGGTAACAGCTGATGTTAAGCTGAACGTGTTCTTGATTTTATTTGGTTTATTTTTGATATTGTTATCGGAATGATTTTCAGATTTTTGTTTTACAGGGTTCTGATTTGTTTCCTGATCCTGATCTGGATGTACAGGTAAGATACATAATTTCACAATAGGCCGTTGCATGAAACCATTTTTGGTCTTCAGAGTCACTACGCGTACATACCCATCTTGTCCGGGATGTAGCTTTACAACGCGACCTAAAGACCATTTACCCGGAGGTAAATTGTCGTCCTTGATTATGACGACGTCGTCGATCTTGATATTGGGGCGGTCCTTTCTCCACTTACTTCTTGCTGTAAGTTGAGTCAGGTATTCGTCCCGCCAACGTTTCCATACACTTTGGAAAATTTGTTGTGTGAGATGCCACCTTGTCCTATGATCTTTTTCGGTGTCATATAATGTTAATAGCGGACCACTCGTTGAGGTCATCGGGATCCTCCGTGAGGGGGCAGAGGGGACGCGAATTAAGGACTGCTTCTAGTTGTGACAGAAGAGTGGTAAACTCTTCATAGGTAAGATTTTGTTCTCCTATTGCTCTTTTCAGGTGGTGTTTCAGGCTCTTAACTGAGGACTCCCACAGCCCTCCAGCTGAAGCCCAGGAGGGGGCGTTAAAATGAAATTTGATCCCCATACTTGATATTTCTGCCAAAAATTCATTATTGAACGATTCTTTAATTAATTTCAATTCTTCTCTTAATACTCTATCAGCTCCGATGAAATTCTTTCCCTGATCGCTATATATGTGCCCCGGCACCCCTCTCCTAGCAGCCATCCTACACAGTGCGGCAATAAAAGCTGATGTAGTTAAGTCTGATACAAGTTCAAGGTGTATGGCCTTGGTTGCCATACACACAAATACTGCCACGTAACCTTTTGAGGTCTTGATTCCTCTGCCCTTGTTGGCTTTTACGGTTACGTGAACCGCAATGGTACCACGGACGAGAAGGGTTCGTTCGGGCTTGAGGCAAGTCTCCCATCAACTGATGTTGAAGTTGTGGAAGATCCACAACTTCAACATCACTGCACCGCATAATTCTAAACGCGGCAGCGAGCAATTTTTGTTAAGAGGTACCAACTTAGTTTTCCCTCCTATTAAAGTTATAAAGGAATTATCACCTTTATTTACCTTGCAATAAACTACACAACCGTATGCCTTTGTGCTTGCATCACAAAAGCCGTGTAGCTCTATGCTATCATTTTGCTGAGTTTTCAACCAGCGCGGTAATTGAAACTTACTGATAATACTGATTTCTTGTTTTACTTTTATCCATTCCTCGTAGATGTCCTGAGGGACTGGCTCATCCCACTCTATGTTGGATTTCCAAATTTGTTGAAATAATAATTTGAACTTGATAGTTAGAGGCGAAAGCCAGCCACATGGATCGAATAATTTGGAAATATCGGATAAAAGTGACCTTTTGGTAGATTTTGACGAAAATTCTAATTTTGAATTAAAAATAAAAACGTCTTGCTGTGGATTCCATCCTAGCCCTAGCGCCTTTGTTAACTCTTCTTGCTTAAAGTCAAATTTTTTCTGCTGATCTACACATTCGTTAACATTTTGTAATAATTCGAGACTGTTAGATTTCCATTTTCTTAAATTAAAACCACCGGACTTTAGTAAATTAATTAAATCATTTTGTAATTGTTTTCCCGATTTTATAGAGTGAATTCCATGGATTAAATCATCCATATAGAATGACTCTTCAATTACATTAGGCGCTAGGCTGTTAGGAAAATTTTGTTTTTCATCGTGAGCCAATTTTTTGAGGGTCATCATCGCTAAGAACGGTGATGATTTCATCCCGTAAGTTACTGTAGTGAGCTTATATTCATCCACCTTTTCGGTTGGAGAATCTCGCCACAGTATAGTTTGTAAGTCTTGATCTTTTGAATTTACCCAAATTTGTTGAAACATACGCTCAATATCTCCAACAACAGCAAACTGATATTGCCTCCACTTGATAATAAGGCATTGTAAATCCTGCTGTAAATTAGGCCCACGACATTGTACATCGTTTAAACTTAACCCGGAAGAAGTTTTATTTGAACAATTTAAAACTATTCTTAATTTAGTTGAGGAAGATTGTTTACGAATGACGCCATGGTGCGGCAGATAGCACTTGAGCGTCATATTACTGTTACCAGCCGTCGGTGATAGTATGTCGATGGCTCCTACGTATACTATCGTAATCCACAAATTAGCCATTTTCGTTTTATTAGCGTTTCATAAATATTTTATTACATACTATCGAATCCACAAACAAAAAAAATTATATCATTTAAAATAAAAAAAATTTCACACGTATATAATCGTATGTTGCCGACGCGCGCGCTGTATAGGTACTGTCGTAATGTCCTATGCCATCGTCAACGGGGAAGCGGGGAGCGGAGTTGGGAATGGTAACGGTCACGAGTCAGTCATTTGCTCGTCCCACTAAAATCTCGCACCTGGGACGAGTCATCGATTTCAAATTTGTTAATCGTTAACTTGGTGACTTGGACCAAGTTTTATTTGAACTGGGCCGAGTTAGTTACTTACTAGTAACGGTGTAGTTTACTTGGACCACATCAAGTTAACTATTTTAAATTTTATAAAGTACTAGCTGTTACCCGCGGCTTCGCCTGCGTGAGTTTCGCTTAGATGAAAAATCTTTTTGTGTTCCTAACTGTAGAAACCTAAACTCCAGTACTCAAAATTTCAGTCATCTGGTTATTCCTTGCCCCGCGAGAATATAATATTAGGTACTCGTAGTCCGTATTTCATTCAATAAATGATCTTCGTCTGCTCTTTATCTACAATTTCCCGTGTAGCACCACTCCCACCCCGAGTCCCTGTTTGTCCTATCCCGTGTTCTGTCTATTTATACGTCAGTAGAAAATGCTCATCAGGTTGAACGACTTTTGCTAAGGCGCCATTTCCATATATGTAATAGTGTAGCTGGTCTCTTGGAATTCTTCATAAGATGATACTGATCTTCGATATTTATACGTCAACAGAAAATGGTCATCAGATTGATAATTTTTTGCAAAGGTACCATTTCCATATTTCTTATAGTTTTGCTGTCCTGTTAAGGTTCTTCATCAGGTGTTCCAGTTTTCAAAATCAATTATAGCCTATATGTTGCCCAGGCTTAATAGCTATACAACAAAAAAAGTTTCATTCTAATCCGTCCAGTAGTTTTTGCGTGCAAACGCGTTTTTTTGTCTGTCTGTCTGTCCGTATGTATTTACGCGTTTGCACGCAAAAACTACTGGACGGATTAGAATGAAACTTTTTTTGTTGTATAGCTATTAAGCCTGGGCAACATATAGGCTATAATTGATTTTGAAAACTGGAACACCTGATGAAGAACCTTAACAGGACAGCAAAACTATAAGAAATATGGAAATGGTACCTTTGCAAAAAATTATCAATCTGATGACCATTTTCTGTTGACGTATAAATATCGAAGATCAGGATCTAACGCGGGCGGAAGCCCAGTGATAGGATTATAAAATGAAATTGAATATTCCACCCACTTTCTTTGTTTTTTTTTTTTTTTACTAAAGATTAATTAATGTACTCACGTTTATCTCGTCGCCAAATGTGCCGTTGGCACTAATATTATACGGCATAGTAACGTGCCCCGCCCCGCACGTTATGTGCCCCACAGCACAACCTGACCCGGGGCTTAACCGGATCAGTTAACTGGGGCTCCACCGTATCCTGACTATTGGTATAAGTTGGTACAGAGCGACTAGATAGTCACTGAGAATGATAACAGCCTGTGCACTCGGGCAACCGTCCGCACACCGAGACGTATCTGAATATAATGAGTCACAGCTCAATGCGGGTAGCGGGGAACATGACGCTTCGCTGTACGCCACAACATTAAAAGACAGCATAAGAATGAGTGGATGGATGCAAGGAGAAAAAAAATGATAAATCTCGGTAAGGCGTAAGTGACTTGTAAAGGTATACATAAACCAAAAAAAGGGTACACCCTCATATTACAAATTATTATTTAAAAAACAATCATTTTATAAACAACGCTTGTAAAACTATACATTTAAAAAACATATGCTTTGTCAAACTCATTCTTTTAAAAATGGATCATTTTACAAACTAATTACTAGACAAATATTGTGTTTTTTCAAATTAACATTTTACAAACAAATTATTTTACTAAATTTTCAATTGGTAAAACAACGTTGGACAAAATATCTTATGGCAAATACATCGTTTGATATATTATTTACCAAAACTAGAAGATATGAAGTTTCAAGTTTAAACTCACTGATCCCAAGATTTTCATCGTAGGGTTAGGTACAGAAGTCATTACTCGTCTTTTATTTGTATATTAACTCACAAATCATATTGTGACATGATTTCAACATGCTTATACCTTTTATTGTGTCACACCGGGTGGGGGACCTGGTAACCTGCAACACAGGATCTTTGATACCTAGCGCTGGCACCGATACTGTCCTTTATGGTATTAAATTTAATTAATGTTTATCACATACCTATGTAATGTAGTCCAAGCCCATTTTTTGTTGAGTAAATAAACAATTTTTAGTTTTTTGATAAAAATAAAGAAAGTTTGTCTCCAAACGATCTGAGCTGTAAGTTAGGTTCAGGTTATTTTTTTTATGACCGAAAGACTTGAGGGCAGAAAATAAGTTGGGTTCAGGTTATTTTTTTTATGACCACTCGGAAAGGCTTTGAGGGCGGAAAAGAAGTTAGGTTCAGGTTTTTTTTTTTATGACCACCCGGAAAGACTTTGAGGGTGGAGAAGAAGTTAGGTTTAGGTTATTTTTTTATGACCACCCGGAAAGACTTTGACGGCGGAAAATAGTTAGATTCACGTTATTTTTTTTATGACCACCCAGAAAGACTTTGAGGGCGGAAAAGAAGTTAAGTTCAGGTTATTTTTTTTTATGACCATCCGGAAAGACTTTTAGGGTGTAAAAGAAGTTAGGTTCAGGTTATTTTTTTTTATGACCACCCAGTAAGACTGAGGGCGGAAAAGAAGTTAGGTTCAGGTTATTTTTTTTTATGACCACCCAGAAAGACTTTGACGGCGGAAAATAGTTAGGTTCAGGTTATTTTTTTTATGACCACCCAGAAAGACTTTGAGGGCGGGAAAGAAGTTAGGTTCAGGTTATTTTTTTTTATAACCACCCGGAAATACTTTTAGGGCGTAAAAGAAGTTAGGTTTAAGTTATTTTTTTATGACCACCCGGAAAGACTTTGACGGCGGAAAATAGTTAGGTTCAGGTTATTTTTTTTTATGACCACCCAGAAATACTTTGAGGGCGGAAAAGAAGTTAGGTTCAGGTATTTTTTTTTTTGACCACACGGAAAGACTTTTAGGGAGTAAAAGAAGTTAGGTTCAGGTTATTTTTTTATAACCACCCGGAAAGTCTTTTAGGGCGTAAAAGAAGTTAGGTTCAGGTTTTTTTTTTATGACCACCCGGAAAGACTTTGAGGGCGAAAAAGAAATTAGGTTCAGATTATTTTTTTATGACCACCCGGAAAGACATGTGGGCAGAAAATAAGTTGAAAGTTTGAGGGCGGAGAAGAAGTTAGGTTTAGGTTATTTTTTTTTTATGACTAGTTACCTGGAAAGACTTTGAGGGTGGAAAAAACGTTAGGTTTAGGTTATTTTTTCCATTGGCATTGCTTAGCTTTTGGCCAAAGAAGCTGCCAGCCCTTGATTAATAATTTACCTATAGTAGGTTTGTAAAATTATGTTTTTGTCAAGAGAGTTATTTGATGAAATAAAACTTTATAAAATAAAAGTTTTATACTCGATACATTTGTAGAGTAAAACATTTATATAAAATAAAGTTTGTAAAATGAAACGTTTTTAAAATAACGAGTTTGTAAAATGAAACATTTTTAAAAGGTATAGTTTTTTAAGTGATAGTTTATAAAGTGATGGTTTGTGAAAGGTTTTTTGGTGAAACATTAGTGAACCACCGAATAATTGAAAAATGCAATAAATTCAAAAAACCGCTTTATTTTGGCATTCGATAGTATAAAACATCAGCATTGGAAAACCAACACATCAATAAAGTATAATATAGACCTCTTAGAAATTATTTATAATTCCAGCACCGCAAATATCAAATTGCAGTCATCGGGCCAATCCCATTTAAAATTAAAAATGGGGTAAAACAGGGTGACCCTCTCCCAGACTTTTCATGAGTAGGTACCCTAGAGGAAATATTTAGAAAGATAGCGGTGGAAGGTGGAAGATTGGAAACAAAGGGATACCAATGGGAAACAAGCGAATTACCAATCCCCTGTTTGCCGATGACTCATTCTTTTTGCTTCCACTCCAACAGAACTGCAAGAAATGCTTGGAGACCTAAGCAAGGCAAGTCGAAAACACAGATCATGACCAATGGCGTAAAATGTAAGATCGAGGTAGATAGGCAAGAAATACACTACATCGATGAGTACATTTACTTGGGCCAGGTAGTCTTCTATATATAGACAATGCGTGGAAGAGCTACTGGGCCATGAAAGACCTGATGAAAGGCGACCTCCCATTGTCACTAAAAAGGAGGCTCATCGATATGTGTATCTTGCCCATCCTAACTTACGGCGCTCAGTCTTGGTCATTAACTGAAAAACAAAAGTCCAAGCTCAAGATTTGCCAACGAGCAATGGAGCGAAGTATCCTGGGTGTCACAAGGCTTGATAAAATCCGGAACTCTACTCTCCGCTCCAAAACCGGTATTGTCGATGTTGAGCACAAGTCTGCTAAGCTGAAATGGAACTGGGCGGGACATGTTTGCCGTATGCAGCCGAATCATTGAGCCATTTCAGCTACCTACTGGATACCAAATAAAGGAAAGAGGAACCGCGGTAGGCCTAGGAAGCGTTTGAGTGACGACTTTAGATATTTTAAAGAGAAATGGATGAAATTCTTAAGAGATAAGTAAGTAACTCTTTATTGCACCATGAAAAAAAAAAGGAGTACAATGTGTCTTAAAGGCACATAGACAGCCAGATAGACAGGCAGATAGCAGGGAGATAGACAGGTTTGGAAGGAAATGGGGGAGATCTTTGCCCAGCAGTGGGACGAAATAGGTTAAAAAAAAAAATTGGGTGGGGCTGTGTCGGTGGACACGGCCTTTGGTTTTAACGTGAAACGTCTATGTCAGCGAGTCGCTTTTAAAGATTATATTGAAAGAAAACAAAATGGTCTATTTCGATTTATCTATACAAACATACACCTTGTATTCTATACAAACATGTAACTTAAAAACATAACACTTAAAATAAATTGCATGTGGATAAGGCTGTTTTTGGTTTGATGTGATAATTTATTTGTGATATTCTTGTACGAGTATATATATATACTCAAGATGATACAATAAAGATGGTGCACCCACGCTTTATATAATATTTTTTTCAAAAACTGTCATTTTAATAACAATGTTTTTTATAAACTACACATTTTAAAAACATCTGGGTGTACAAACTAATCCTTTTTTATAAAATGATTATTTTACAAACAAATTACTTAACAAAGACTTCAATTGGTAAAACATGGCAAGATAAAATATCTTATGACAAAATACATCGTTCGCTAAATATTATTTACCAAAACTAAAAGATATGAAGTCTAAGGAAATAAATGTTGTGGTCTTTTACGTTCTTTAAATCTCTCTCGAACCAAAGTTGATCACAAACATTGCAAGATAACCCAAACGGATTTACTTCGAATATAGTTTTGAAGCGATTATCCGCCATCGCCAATAATTTTGCATAACATCACTCCGACTACTGTTCAAGTTCCCCAGTTCACTAAACGGATTCCACATTTGTATGGGTTGTAAGTATATCTTTGCTTGTTACGTCCATTGCAATAAGTACATCTTCGGTAGCAATGCTCGCGAAGTCGATGTTGTTCAAGTTTGAAGTCGTTTGTTGTTGAGTTTGTTAAGCCATGGGACCCCCTCTAAAACAACGAATAAATAACAAACACAAATCTATCTCGTTGCCACAATAATATCAGTGTGATTCAAATCACCTCTCCAGGAGGATGTTATCTAAGCTGTCTCCTAGTGGCGCGGTTACCGTCACTTTATAATTAAGAACATAATATTATAATACTATGTAAGTTCTAATCGAAAGAGCAGACGAACTTGCTATGAAAGGAGCAGATGAAACTTTCGTGGGACCTGTACCCAGACTTCCCATAGCTTATGGGATAACGAAAGGCGTCATCAAGCATAGAATGAAAGTTGAATCCAAAGAAGATGGAGAAGAACTAGAAGTCTAAGACAATCTAAAATCTTCATCAAAGCAGCAGACCAAAAGAAATCAAAACACCTACTTAAATTGAGTGGGAATAACATTGGCATCATCATAGGAATCCTCACAGGACACTGCCAACTGAATAGACACCTGACAGTGATTAAGCAAAGAGATCCTATATGTCCCAGCTGCCTGGAAGAAGAGGAAACTAGCTTTCATCTAGTAGCAGAGTGTCCCACTTACGCTGCTACGAGGAGAGAAGAAATGGGCTCAGACGCCCTATCTGAAAATGATCTAAGCGACATTACAATAAGTAATACTTATTAAAATTCTGCAAAGTAACAGGTAGATTCAGTGGGTCGCCACCAACGTAAGTTACCAGGTAACTCAAAACCCTATACGGGTCTCGGGGAATTGGGTGAAATGGTCCCAGCATAAGTGGACTGATCACCCGTCTGGTGCTCGCGCTGGCGTCCTCATATAGTAAATAGTAAATAAATAAAAAGTTCCAATCGAGAGTCTTGGAAGAAGGAGAGAAAGGCATTTACCCAGTACTGGGATATTGACGGCTATTAAATAAAAAAATAATAAATAAATGTAAGTTCCCGCGGCGGCGGGGCAGCGGCAGGCGCCGGCGGCGCTGCCTATATGTCTTCCCGATAAACTCAAAAACTACTGAACGGATTTCATGTGGTTTTCATTAATAGACAAAGTGATTCATGGGGAAGGATTAGGTACCTACATAATTAGGTACTTATATAATTTAATATTATTTTGTGTATATTAGTTGATCGGATTTTGATGCGGTTTTCAATTTTAGGTAGGAAACTTCTTCAATAAAGTGTACCTATTTAACATTTTCACCTGTGCTAAGGCGGGCCAATATATACAAATTATTATAACACCAAGCCAGGCAACGACCTGCATTCGTCTAGTGTAGATATGCCGGTTGTCTAATTGGGTTGGTCAAATGGGATTTGTAATTTACCTATATTCGTAATTTAATGACAAAAAACTACTATTAGGTTTAGTTTTCCCCATTTTCCTGTAATTTAATTTATAATGTTTGTTAGAAAGATTTGATCCTTTTGATTAACTCCATCGATTGATTCCATAAAAATCCAGGTGTTATTTTTTTTGGATTGTAGCCAGTTCGATTCCGAGGCGTGGCAAATGAATTTTTTAAAAACTTTGAATGCAGATTTGATTATTTTTTACATAAAGGAATGTTTCTTTAAATAAAAATTTGAAGTCTTCAGGATTAAAGTTACTTTCCCTGAAAGAAAAGTAAATTCCGTTTCGCCTTGATAGTGTTAAAACGCTGTCAAATCTGCTTCGCTCGACCGATATTGGATATTTGTATACCAGTGTGTAGCCTAGAACTTCCTCTTTTCGATGATAGGTATGACTTATATTTCATCCTGGATTTTGCTCGAGCTGTGGCTCAAAACGTAATTTTTTATTTTTTTTAAATTCTTTTTGGTTATTTTGAAGTACAAATATTATTCAAATTACTTTTATTTTTAATTTAATCAATAGTTCTCAATAATATCTATAAGTAAACGAAAAAATCATCGCTCTATCACTAATGAGTCGTGAGTAATACTAAATTGAAATTTTCAAAACGGCGTTTTTCGTAATTTCACGCGTCGGCTCCCCCCGCCCCTCCCGTAGGGCTCCAACCTTATCTCAATGTCTTAACACTAAACTGACTATATAAGCTAAATAATGATACTAGATTCATGTTTCTAAGACTAATAGTTTTGAAGTTATTAAGGTGAGACGATATATCCCATTTCGTTACGGTCTGAAATCCTGGCATGGCACCCGTATGGCGCTGATTTTAAAGACGTTTCACGTCAAAATAAAATAATTTTGCATGTTATAAATACCTTACACTCAACTGCTTATAGTCACTGTAGAATTCATGTTATATGGGAATTTAAAACATGTATCCAATAACATACGTGCAAAAACAAATGTCAAAGTCAAATATTTTTATTCATGTAGGCTTAAAAATAGCACTTATAAATCGTCACTTTCTTGTTTTTTAGTTAGTTGACGTCAAAAAAATTACTTAAAGCTAAGTTTACCACCGCCTCCAAAGCGCAAGTGGAGAAGAGGCGGCGCAATATATATCTTATGTTCCCGTAAAAAACAGCAAGTACCTCATACCATATTTTTCATTGACTAATATTCGAAGTAAATAATCGTATAGTTGAGTTACGATTTTTAAAACTTCTTCTATACAACGTAAAAAATCGCAACAATAATATCTCGGAAACTAAAATATATTTATAAATGAATGTTATTATATTCTAATGCACTATACTTCAACTAATTATAGTAAAAAAATCATATTCCTAGCATGAAATATAAAGAAACTACACACGATAATATCTTTAATTGCTTCTCCTGTAAAGTTGTGTTTTTAGACATACGATAGTATACGTAGGAGCCATCGATGTGTCCGAGCGACTTGTTTACATTTATAATTTCCGAGTAATGATTTGCGAAAGAAGGATTTTTATTAAATTTTTCTTCTAGTTTATAAAATTGAGCGAGTGATTTATTTTTAGATTGACCTAACTTATCTTGATGATCTGATTTGAGAGGTAACCGGACCTCATACCGTCCGTCCTCCCGCCTGATAGTTGTTGACTGATAGAACTCTATACACTGCTTATCTTCGGTTGATAAATCTGATGGTTCTGAAACATCTTCGATTTCCCAGAACTTCTTGATTTAGTCTAAATTATTTAAAGTAACATTACACTGGAAAACTTTTTGTATTACCGCTTAAAATCCACCCCAACTGCGTCTGTTGGGCGGTCGGTAAGGAAGTACAGTCGGGTTTACATATCCCGTTCATTAGTATGAGAGAATATATATGGGCACCTAATAAAATGTCTACGTGTCGACTTTTATAAAATTCTGAATCTGCTAGGCGGATTTGGTCCAGATACGACCAATCCGGTTTTAAAAATGTGTAGTTAGGTAAATTATTGATAAGCTGATTAACAACTATGGCTTCTGTTTTGAAGGTATAATCATTGGTAAGTGACATAATTTTCATGTTCACTATACCCTTGCTTTTAGTAGATTTTTCACCTACTCCTGATATAACTCCACTACACTGTTTTCGTGGCAAACGTAAGAGCTGGGCAGTATGCCCACTCACAAGGGAGGCCTGTGAGCCTTGGTCTAAAAGGGCTCTTATGATATGATATGAACCATCAGCTGCTTGAACTTTGATTAAAGCTGTAGGTAATAAAACTTCAAATACATCGTTCTGAAGGGAAACGTGGGAATTGGTTTGAATAGATTTTCCGCTAACGTCTGCGGAAATGCCCCCGCGCCCGCTGGGCCCCGCACCGCTGCGGGTGCCTGCACCGTGAGAACCTGACGCGTGAACAAATGCATCATGTAATAAACAATTATGACCTTTATTGCAATCGCGACAAACCCTATCTGATATGCATGTTTTGCCGTGATGATCGAATAAACAATTTGGACATAAATTTAGTTTGATAACAGTTTTAAGTCTGTTTGAGGGAGACATTTCCAGAAATTGACTACAAAAATAAATTCCATGTTCAGTGCTATTGCACAACGAACAATTATTGTATTTAGTTGGAAATAATTTCTTGTTATGAGGCGACTGAGGTGTCGTCTTACTGCTTGAGAATGCATTCTTATTGTAACTAGGTACATTTGATTTCTGATTAGGATTATTAACTTGATTTTTATTTAAAGACTGATATTTCGCCGCAGGGTTTTCTTGCTTCCTGCGGGAAGACTCTAATGTGGTGAATTTATTTTTCTAAAAATTGTAAAAATTCTTTTAGGTTAGGTAAGTCCCGCAGATTTTTTACAGACTTCATATAGTCGGTAAACGATAAAGTATCTAATTTTTGACTTAATAAGTAAACTATTATGGGATCCCAAGTTTTGACGTCTACGCCTAAATTTTTTATTGCGTTAAGACATTCTTGGGTAGTGTCATCAAATACTATATAAACTCTTCGCTAGAGTTTATATAGTATTTGGTGTCATGTATACGTTTTAAGAGAGCTATAGATTGTTGTTGCATTACGGGAATATTCATTAATGTATGCATGTGGGAGGTAAATAATAATCTTATGTTGTTATACCTCTGATTGAGGATATCCCAACGAGTCTGATAGTTGTCGGAACTTACGTTTAGATGTTGTATTAACCTCTCCGCCTCCCCCTTCACCTTGGACTTGAGATACTGCATTTTTTGAGCATCGGACATGGCACTGTTTTTATGTATAGTTTCGTTGAATAGGTCCTTGAATGATACCCAGGTGTTATAATTACCATTGAAGGTGGGAATCTCCATCTGCGGAGTGGTTTTGTCCCTGTAGGCTACAGAGAACATTTTCTTGTTTATGGCTTTTTTAATGGCTTGAAACTTATGTTCATAAGTGGAGAACGTTTCTTCGTATTGTACGTTGGAACCATCGAGTTGGCTATCGAGGTCCCAATGTAGTGTGTCAATTGCTGTCCACCTTGCTTGGACAGTCTTGAGGATGTCCTCGAATTCCCATTTCTCACTGATTGACTCCAAGTCGATTCCTACAATTGTGTGATGGAAAGCTTTAAAATTACTGCTCTGCTTACGTAACAACTCCTCCGTCTTACTTGCTGACGCACTTGAGACAGTCTGGACCTTGCTGCCACCTGCCTGAGGGTTGTCTTGATGTGAAACCTGCATGGACTCGTTGGGTTTTGGTACAAAAATGGGGGGTTTAATAAAGGGTGATTTAGGTCTCTCTTCTGCTGAGAAACTTTGAATATGAGTTCTGATATTACCATACCTTTCTTTCACTTTCTCCATATCCTTGCTAATGTAGTCCCGTACGCTGAGATCTACGTCTGCTTCTGATAGCTGCTGAAAATTTCTTTCATACTCAAACCAATATGTATCTAAAATATCCAACTTCTTCTTGATATATTCGGGGGTTTTTCTTGATGAACCATCTTTGTTGAAGTTGATGTAAATAGATTCAATGGCCGATGAAAGCTGTTTTTGTTGTGAGAGTATGTCGTTAACATTCGACATGGTTAAAAAGGACAGATCTTACTTGATAGGTCTGCTACTGATACTGCTAGGTTGGTAACGTTCTTGCTCGTTACCGCTGATACTGCTGGAACCACTGCACTCCTTGATCGCACAGTGGAGCACTGATCTTGATAGTCTGATAGTCAATTACTATGGCACTTGATAGCACAGTAAATGTCTGATATTGTGGACTGTATAAAAAGTTCATAAAGCTGGGTCGGTATACGGAACCACCGACACGTGGGGGTGTAATGTCCGAGAACACGTGCACTATGATCCCGCCTAAAAACCGAGAGGCTGAAGGACCATGTACGGGCAGATACCCGAACTATGGGGATATAGGTGAAATGAGTACGCGCGGCTCTCTTGCTGGCCGGTTTGATGCGAACTGAACTTTATTTAATTACACAAAAACGCGCAACGCGCAACTTTGCTGACTCGACACAATATTATTGTACGTGCTCGTACAAGCTTTATTTTTTTAAATATTTCTTTCTAATTAAGTTTGAATAGTAGCTTTACCGCTTCTATGCTTCTTTTTGTGAGTAAGAGAGACGAAGGCCTATCCCCCCACCCATCCCCATAAGGCGGCAACGCGCCAGTAGCACCCCGGTGCTGCAGACGTCCATAGGCTACTATGACTGCTTTCCATTGAGGTGGGCCATACACTTGTTTGCCTGCTTAGTTGTATGTATAAAAAAAACATATTTTTATCCTCTTAGGTCGTGAGGGTCCTGGCAACTGTTCGTTTTCTGTATCTTCTTCCTCGCCCTCCTCAGTTATAAGTGGTTCTTGCTGAGAGGGCTCTAAAGGAATGATATTTAGCTGCGCTATCAGCTGGTGGGAGGGAGCGGATATTTGCAACTGACCTCATGAATGATTCCTGTTAGACTTACCACTAAGTGCAGCAGTGGCTTGGCTCGGGAATGAGCTGCCCCCTCAAGAGTGGGGGTGGAAAAATTAAGGTGATATCTTGACGCCAAGAACAACAGACGATTTACCAGCGCCTGAAGTTTTATTAAAAACAATATTTTGTCCCTGCACCAAGGATTGTAGCAGCGGCAAATGTGAAATGTCGGAAAGCAATGCTGAAATGTTCTGCTGCGTGCCTAGACCTAAGAGGATAAAAATATGATTTTTGGTACATACAACTAAGGAGGCAAACAAGTATACGGCCCACTTGGATGGAAAGCGGTTACAGTAGCCTCTGGATGTCTGCAACACCAGGGGTACTACAGGCGCGTTGCCGCCTCAGGGGGTGTGATAAGGGGATTGGGGAAGGGCCTTCGGCTCTTTCACTTACAAAACGAAGCATAGAAGCGGTAAAGCTACTATTCAAACATAATTAGAATTGAATATTTAAAAAATAAAGCTTATTTTCAATTTTCACTTTTCCAGAGGCGTGTAGTTCGAAAACGGATGAGATTTGTAAAATCTGTATAGAATCAAAGTTATAGAAAATTTTATAAGCTTTAATTTCATCTTTGAACATTTTTTTGCTACAACGCACCGTTTTCAGGATATTGGCGAAAAACCTAAAATTGAGACCTTTGTCACCCCCCCTCCTTCCACCTCGCCTCCTAAACTCCAGGACTTTTAGTATGTTTTCTCCCTAAGCACCCTGATTAAGTTTCTGCAGAAATCGCTCACGCATTCTACAACTACTTTATTGACCAAACTAAAAGGCGTCAGTGCCACTTTAGCTAGGTACTTTGTTGCTACCATGGAAGTAATAAGTACTTATTACTTCCATGGTTTCTACATTTGATCATGTCTATACTATAAACATAGAGCAACACGGACTCCTTGTTGCTCGAAGACTATAAACTATACATCTAAGATCAACCTTTACTTTAACCTTTGTACTTAGTTTTCCTATGTTTTATGTTTCCTTTAAATAATAAATAAATATATACTTACGGACAAATCACACAGATTGAGTTAGCCCCAAAGTAAGTTCGGGACTTGTGTTATGGGTTACTAACTCAACGATACTATATTTTATGACAAATACATATATAGATAAACATCTTGGACCCAGGCCAATCTGAAAAAGATCATTTTCCATCTTGACCTGACCGGGGATCGAACCCGGGACCTCCGTTGTGGCAGTCTGGCGTGATAACCGTTAGGCCACGGAGGTCGTCTACTCCTTTGTATGTGTTTGTTGTGTACAAAAATTAATAAATAAATAAATCAAGAAAGGGGAAATGTCTGTGGAAGATTTTGAAATACCTTCCTACCTTTTTATTTTTGGATTTTTGAGCATCTCAGGTGCAATATTAGTACTAAAGTACTCTCATATAGAAATAAGATAACAACCACGTGTAAAACGGATATAATTATGTAAGAAATTGTACTTCCATGGTATAACAATAGTACATTGTTACCGAGTGGGTGAAAGTAACTTTTTCATGCTCCGAGACAATAGTTCGAGGGACTTAAAAAAAGTCTTTCACCCGAGGTTAACACTGTTTCTTTCATTACGAATACAAGGACAGTAAAAATAAAAACATGATTTAGCTAAAGAAGTAATGAGTAAATGAGAGATTTTCTGACAGCTAAATTAAGAAAAAAATCAGTATATAAAAAAGTCTCTGGGCTGGAGCACCGGAATATCAACTCCGCCCATTTGACCGCATTCAACGAAGAGCTGCTCGAATTGTCGGCGACTCCAGAATCTCTGATCGTTTGGACTCCTTGGCATTACGCAGAGATGTCGCGTCCCTCTGCATCTTTTATCGTCTCTCTGCATATTTACAATAGGGAGTGTTCGCAGGAGCTGTTCGACCTTGTACCAGCCGCTCTATTCCACCACCGTACCACCCGCCTTAAGCAGAAGTACCACCTTGACGGCTGGTGTTCAACCACCGCTCGTTTTTCGGGCAGCTTTTTACTGCGCTGTACTAAATTGTGTAATAATCTTCCCTCAGCGGTGTTCCCGAATAGGTTCGACATTGGAGCCTTCAAGAAAAGAGCCTAACGCTTTCTCAAAAAGTCGGCAACGCATCAGTGACTTCTTGGGTCGTTGGTGTCTATGAACTGCGGCGTTTGCTTACCATCAGGCAACCAGCATGCTCGTTTGCCTACTATTCTATAAAAAAAAATATATTATGTACTAAAGTTGTATTTCGATGGTGCAAGTTGAGATGTTTGTTATCAAACATTGAACAGCTGAACCACAATTATAGGTAACTACCTACTATCAGAAATAATAACTATTATTTCTGTTGGAAATAGGTTTATGATTCCTGACACGAATGAATGAATACACTACTGACTGGTGCGAGTGAGAACTGTCAGGAAATGTGTCGTCCTATGGCAAGGTCACGTGCCCCTCCGCCGCATATAACTGTACATCACAACCAGACATCCTAATGTACCACCGTACTAACCAGGATACACACGTCCGTCCACAGGGTAGTGGGGAAGGGGGCGGGGGCGACGTTACATCATAATACGTCACATCAGGTATAATAACTGTTTCAAACAAACTACTCTCTGCTATCAAATCATGTCACACGCTGGGCCCATGATACGTGACCTACACACTAAAGCTTATAAACTACAACTAACCTCAAACTTTCCACTCCGTGACGGATATCCACTGTGTCACGGATCTCCATTGCGCGACGGCGAGTCGCGCCGCGACGGATGTCTGGCGGAGACACGGCTGCTGAGTGCGGAGGTGAATTCCCTAACACCCCCCAAAGTGGCCACCGCCCCAAACTGATAATTTGCACTCGTTGAAACACTGCACCGCCGTTCACACACTTATATTAGTTCAATCAGTTCAAGTACATTAGCAACACAAAAACTTAATCAACAAAAGATATTTCCGAGGCGATGCAATTAACCTCAAATCACCGGGACCTCACCCGCCCGGCAACTCGATACGAACTTCAAATTCTTTGCGCGACCACGCGAAACTAGTCAATCAAACAATTCCAATTATTATTGTTTATTAAATATTTTAATTAATATGCGACCACGCGAACCACAAACCACGTGGATTTTTATTACGACAAACGCGGTTCACCCGCCAAACGTTCTCGGGTGACTGCCTGACGCGACAGCTCGGGAGTGTTGTCGCCACAAAAATTGGGTGGGGCTGTGTCGGTGGACACGGCCGTTGGTTTTAACGTGAAACGTCTATGTCAGCGAGTCGCTTTTAAAGATTAGATTGAAAGAAAACAAAATGGTCTACGTTTTTAATATTTTATTTCGATTTATTCTATACAATCATACACCTTGTATTCTATACAAACATGTAACAAACATGTAACTTGAAAACATAACACTTAAAATAAATTGCATGTGGATAAGGCTGTTTTTGGTTTGATGTGATAATTTATTTGTGATATTTTTGTATATACTCAAGATGATACAATAAAGAAGGTGCACCCTCGCTTTACAAAATATTTATTTCAATAACAGTCATTTTAATAACAACGTTTTTTATAAACTACACATTTTAAAAACATCCAGCCATCCCAGCCGCTGTATTCCACCACCGCACCACCCGCCTTAAGGAGAAGTACCACCCCCACCACCTTGATGGTTGGTGTTCAACCACTGCCCGTTTTTCGCGCAGCTTTTTATTGCGCTGCACTTAGCTGTGGAATAAGCTTCCCTCAGCAGTGTTCCCGAATAGGTTGGTTCGACATTGGGACCTTCAAGAAAAGAGCCTATTGCTTTCTCAAAGAGTGGGCAACGCATCAGTGACCTTTTTGGGGTTGTTGGTGTCTATGGACTGCGGTGATTGCTTACCATCAGGCAACCCGCATGCTCGTTTGCCTACTATTCTATTTAAAAAAAAACTGGGTGTACAAACTAATCCTTTTTTATAAAATGATTATTTTACAAACAAATTACTAGATAAATATTGATTTTACAAACAAATTACTTAACAAAGACTTCAATTGGTAAAACATGGCAAGATAAAATATCTTATGACAAAATACATCGTTCGCTAAATATTATTTAACAAAACTAGCTAAAAGATATGAAGTTTTAAATGTCTACATAAGCGAAGTCACCTACATGTTCACCGGGAAATTTTGTATTAAGGGTCAGAAAGCGTGAATAAGAAAGTTAGATTTCACCCCCGACCCCCCTGTAAACTACAAGGGCGCCCCTCAGAGGAACTAAATAGTAAAATTTAGCTCCATCTATCTCATAATCTCTAAACCATCTAATAAACTGTTTTTTTATTTCAACCTTGTTCAACAAATTTGTTCTTGAAATACTTATTTAAAAATGAAAATCAAGAAAACTCAAATTAATGAATGCAAAATTAAGGAAAAGTATACAAAAAATGTGTTTTAGTCAGTGTTTTCGTACAGCCACTTACGTAGTAAGTAATACATGTATAGTACGTTGAAATATGTAATGTAACATTTCGACAGTGATGTCATATTAGCGTTTGGCCAAACGGTTAAGTTGATGAAGTTAGATTAGGAGAGTGCTAGGTTCAAATCCTTGCTGTTATTTGGGAATTCGGTTTTCTTTTTTTATTAAACATAACTTTATGGTGAAAGTGATTTTGTTTTTTTGTTAGGTACCTCTTCACGTTTTATGTACCTACTGAACCAATCTTCCTGAAATTTCAAATACACATACCTAGTTAGAAGGACGGAGAAGGAACCTTTCATACCGGGAAAAAGCACTGTTCCCGATGAAAATTCACGCGGGTGAAGCCGCGGGCAAAAACTAGTGTTATATAACATGAGAAATTTCACATGCATTTCGAACAAGTTGTTAGAATAATGGTTACGTACAGACAGCCCGATCAAAACAAGAAAGACTGTTCAAATCTCCTCCGTGATATTTTTTTGATTTTTTTAAATTCTAATACATTTTTTTATATTTTATTTTACAAACAACATTTAATTATATACTGACTACGTCGGCACGTGGGAGATATATAAGAAGAAAAAATATAAACACAGTCTGTCAAGAAAGTCGTGTCGTGGGTAAAAAGTGAACAAACATTATCCGATACACAAATTAGAAAAAGAGGCGCCCTCTTGTCTGTCGGCTAATTTTATTAGAACTTCAGAGAAAAATTCGCAGTTTCGATTACCAGTACAATTTTTTTACTTTGTTTTTTATTTTTTATTTGGTAATTATTTTTATTAATAATATTGTTGACCATTAATGAGTGTATTAAAAATGCATTTATTCAAGAATAAGCAAGTCTGATTTTCGTGATTCACGTCGCAAAGCAGCATCGTGCTGTTTTGACGACTTTTTGAGAGCGCCATCTAGTTCTTGATTTGTATAACAACCCCCATGTTAATATATTTTACGTAAGTAAATTTGCGGAGCAATTTGACATGCGTCTGCCTTGTCTAAATGCCACCGGCAGTCTGAGGACAGAGAGGTAAGACGAGTTGCCATATGAACGACAAGGAAGGTATGATGTTTCCATTAAAAATTGCGATGGACGTAGGTGAATAATGTTATAATTTAAGATTGTGTAGAAATAAATAACTTGTTTTAATAAATTCTTTAATTAAAAATTCAGTAATCATATGAACTACATTAATGTGAAATATTTTTTTTTAAATATCATTGTACTACAGAGTTTTTTGGTAATTTGGGTACAATGTTTAGGATTATTTTTTATCGAGCAAACTTAGTCAAATCATGTTTTCGGTTCTTGCACTGTTTTGTTAATTTCCTAATCTATTATTAGCAAAAATTTCAGAACTGTACAGTAAGTGCAAGCAAAGTAATTTGGTAGGCAAAACGCGAAATTCTGAGCCTTAAGAAAATAAATGTTGTAGTCTTTTACTTTCCTTAAATCTCTCTCGAACCAAAGTCGATCATAAACATTGCAAGATAACCCAAACGGATTTTCTTCGAATATAGTTTTGAAGCGATTATCCGCCATCGCCAATGATTTTGCATAACATCACTTCGACTACTGGGAGCCAATTCTGACGCAATCGTAAAAAGTTCACGTTCGTAAAAAAATTCGAAATTCGAATTTTTTTCGAAGGCAACACTTTTTGCGTATTCTCAGAACTTCACAATCGAAATATTTCGATCGAACACCACTCGCACGCAACGAGTGGTACTGACCAATCGAAATAACTCGTATTCGAACTTCAGCTGATAAAATGAGTTCGTTTAAGGTTATGTGGGATAAGTTTAGTTTGATTTTGACGATTTTTTTGTTGAAGTTTTGAAATCATTTGATGAAAATGAATGAAGAAGAGTTCAAAGTCGCCTGCTTCGGGAATTTGGTTGACGAAGATCCTTTATCCACCTCTTCTTTGCTTCGTTTTTTATAACCGAAGAAGTACACTTCCCACTTTTAACTTTACCAAATGGGGTTTCCACCAAATGGACTAAGTGGAGATTTTCTCGACACTGGCATATTTTTCTTATCCATACCCTTCAAAGTAACAAAAGTATCAAATAATAGGGTAAATAGTAAATATGACCAAACTTCGATCACTGACATTGACACAAGACAACTTTTTAATACGTTCCATACTTTTCAAAACAACTTAGGAAATATTCCAAATTTTACTTTTTTAAACGTTTTGAAACCGCTATTAATTAAATAAAAAAAAATTTAAATTAAAAAAATTTTCTTACGAGTCTCTTAAATTTCGGGATTTTGTGAAAATCACCAATTATAAGGTAAAAACTACAATCGTTTTCCAAGCGTTTTTAAAAACGACGTAATGAAACGTAATAAATTGTCTATGGTACGTTCCATTTGACAGTTCGAGTGGTAATTGTTCTATCGTGCCCCAGAATACGAAATATAGAAAACGTTCGAACCTTATAGTAGAAACGACATCTTCGAATAGAAATTACCACACTGAAAAAGTTCTATTACTTGAGAATCGGCCCCCTGTTCAAGTTCCCCAGTTCACTAAACGGATTCCACATGAGTTGTATGTATATCTTCATCTGTTACGTCCATTGCAATAAGTACATCTTCGGTAGCAATGCTCGCAGAGTCGATGTTGTTCAAGTTTGAAGTTGTTTGTTGTTGAGTTTGTTAAGCCATGGGACCCCCTCTTAAACAACGAATAAATAATAAACACAAATCTATCTCGTTGCCACAATAATATCAGTGTGATTCAAATCGGCTCTCCAGGAGGATGTTATCGATGCTGTCTCCTAGCGGCGCGGTTACCGTCACTTTATAATTAAGAACATAATATTATAATACTATGTAAGTTCCAATCGAAAGAGCAAACGAACTTTCTAGGAAAGGAGCAGATGAAAATTTCGTGGTACCTGAACCCAGACTTCCCATAGTTTATGGGATAACGAAAGGCGTCATCAAACATAGAATGAAAGTTGAATCCAAAGAAGATGGAGAAGAACTAGAAGTTTAGGACAATCTAAAATCTTCATCAAAGCAGCAGACCAAAAGAAATCAAAACACCTACTTAAATTGAGTAGGAATAACATTAGAATCATCATAGGGATCCTCACAGGACACTGCCAACTGAATAGACACCTGACAGTGATTAAGCAAAGAGATCCTACCTGTCCCAGCTGCCTGGAAGAAGAGGAAACTAGCTTTCATCTAGTAGCAGAGTATCCCGCTTACGCTGCTGCGAGGAGAGAAGTAATGGGCTCAGACCCCTACTGAAAATTATCTTAGCGACATTAGAATAGGGCAGTTATTAAAATTCTGCAAAGTAACAGGTAGATTCAGTGGGTCGCCACCAACGTAAGTTACCAGGTTACTCAAAACCCTATACGGGTCTCGGGGAATTGAGTGAAATGGTCCCAGCATAAGTGGACTGATCATCCGTCTGGTGCTCGCGCTGGCGTCCTCATATAGTAAATAAATAAAAAGTTCCAATCGAGAGTCTTGGAAGAAGGAGAGAGGCATTTGCCCAGTACTGGGATATTGATGGCTAGTAAATAAAAAAATAATAAATAAATGTAAGTTCGCGCGGCTTCCAGTCTTCCCGATAAACTCAAAAACTACTGAACGGATTTCATGCGGTTTTCATTAACTGACAAAGTGATTCATGAGGAAGGATTAGGTATTTATTTATTTATTTTATTTAACCTTTATTGTACAAACATAATGTATGGCACAAATAGGTAGACTTAATGCAGAAGCATTATCTACGGTAACTTATATAGGTAATTTAATATTATTTTGTGTATATTAGTTGAACGGATTTTGATGCGGTTTTCAATTTCAGGTAGGTTAGGAAACTTCTTCAGTAAAGTGTACCTATATAACATTTTCACCTGTGCGAAGGCGGGCCAATATATATAAATTATTATAACACCAAGCCAGGCAACAACTTGCATTCGTCTAGTGTCTGTGTAGATATGCCGGTTGTCTAATTGGGTTGGTCAAATGGTACTGATCTCTATAGATCTATTGACTAAACGACCAAGCCAACTAGACGTGTTTCCAATTTTAATAGAGCACGTATTTCATAATAGTACATAATAATCATGTCTAAGCGTACTAACCGTGCCAGTATCTTCACTGTCCATAGGTACAGCAATAATATAGCTGAAGTGCTCGAGGAATCAGCGGCAGTAGCAGCAGCTCTGAGGCGCTCCTGAAACCGCCTCTCTCGTTCGGTGCCAGACATTGGGGTGCTAATGCGTGGCCTATTATGACTCTCTCTCTGCGAGGACAACAGGGATTTGTAACTACTATTAGGTTTAGTTTTCCTCATTTTCCTTTAATTTAATTTATAATGTTTGTTAGAAAGATTTGATCCTTTTGATTAACTCCATCGATTGATACCATAAAAAAACAGGTGTTATTTTTTTGGATTGTAGCCAGTTCGATTCCCGGGCGTGGCAAATGAATTTTCAAAAAACTTTGAATGCAGATTTGATTATTTTTTAAATAAAGGAATGCTTCTTTAAAGAAAAATTTGATGTCTTCAGGATTAAGGTTACTTTCCCTGAAAGAGAAGTAAATTCCGTTTCGTCTTGATAGTGTTAAAACGCTGCCAAATCTGCTTCGCTCGACCGATATTGGATATTAGTATACCAGTGTGTAGCCTAGAACCTCCTCTTTTCGATGATAGGTGTGACTTATATTTCATCCTGGGTTTTGCTCGGGCTGTGGCTCAAAACGTATTTTTTTTTTATTTTTTTTGGTTATTTTGAAGTACAAATATTATTCAAATTACTTTTATTTTTAATTTAATCAATAGATCTCAATAATATCTATAAGTAAACGAAAGAATCATTGCTCTATCACTAATGTGTCGTGAGTAATACTAATTTGAAGTTTTCAAAACGGCGTTTTTCGTAATTTCACGCGGCGGCTCCCCCGCCCCTTCCGTAGGGCTCCAACCTTATCTCAAGGTCTTAACACCAAACTGACTATATAAGCTAAATAATGATACTAGATTCATGTTTCTAAGACTTATAGTTTTGAAGTTATTAAGGTGAGACGATATATTCCATTTCGTTACGGTCTGAAATCCTGGCATGGTACCCGTATGGCGCTGATTTTAAAGACGTTTCACGTCAAAAAAACTACTTTCATGTTATCGCGCGCGGGGCCAATCAGCACAGCATAAAGTCATGCGACGATGCATAGATTTATAAACAATAACTTTATAAATTAATAAAACAGTAGTACTTACCTAATTTTATACTCTTACATCACGCCAGACTGTTATAAAAGTCCCGGGTTCGATCCCTATTGGGTTCAAGATGGAAAATGATCTATATCAGATTGGCATGGGTCTAATTATCTACATATGTATTTGTTTTAAAATATAGTACCGTTGAGTTAGTATCCCACAACACAAGGTTCGAACTTTGGTTCTAACTCAATCTGTGTGATTTGTCCGTATATATTCATTTAATTCATATTCGAAAGGTTAGTGTGCAGAGCAACTACGCTCTGCTGCCAGAAAATGTGCGCAGAGCGAATCCGGACAAACGAAGCGGCGGGAAGAATTCTGTACCGGAACTTCACCGGGAAAAAACCACCGGTAAAAATAAGTACCGGGAAAAAATCTCCACGCGGCACCACGTTTGCCCGACTAAAACCTAACTAACTTAACGCAGTCTGCTACCACCGTAGCTTATGAAGGGAGCTACAGGGCCCTATATAATAACCTAACCTATAAATTAATTACAATGGAAAACCACTTACCAAGCTAAATCTTCTTTCTCTTCGGATCCAAACTTGAGTGTCTTCGGGAAGGGGGAATTCCTAATCACCCTACCTAACCCATGAGATCTCAATTCCCCAGAACACATAAATAGATTTCTTCCCGAAATCGGCTCGGCAACAGATAGATGTGAGCGAGCAGCCACGCGTCACATCCCACAGGAGAAAGTCACAATGACGGGCACACAAACACAAAGTTCAATAGTTATTTAACAAACAGGAAATTCACCAATACAACTCAAGATAATTAGCAATCAAAGAACGCGGGACCTCTCGCGTATTAAAAATCAAACCGATATCGCATGGGACAATGGCGACCGTCCACGACCCATCTTGCACGCGAGCAATGTGAGAACCCCAAAACGCCTGGCGGCGATAACAGGAAACGCCTGCGTTTAGTTTTTACCCAATATATTACAAACATCCCCCCGTCCCGGTCTGAGAAGCAGACCGCTAGCTTACTCTACGGGAAGGCGGGCGAGAGAGGTCACACCTCTCCTTAAAATCGAACCGTCGACCAACACCTCAGCCACACGCGGAGTGCCATCTCCGCCAAGAATCAAACGTAATATGCGAGCTCGTCGCCAAAGCAATGAGGGCAAATTTGCCTCTTTTAACAATACTAAATCACCCTCCCTGGGAGGCTCAGTCCTGTCTGTCCACTTCACTCTTTGCTGCAGCAAATGCAAATATTCAAGCGACCAGCGACGCCAAAAGTCCTGGCTCATTTGCTGCAACATTTGAAAACGCGACAACCGATATACGCGTTCGTCCTTCCACGGGTATTCGGGCAGGGCATTCAAAGGCCCTCCCACCAAAAAATGACCAGGGGTGAGAGCTTCCAAGTCATTTGGATCTGGAGATAGCGGACAGAGAGGACGAGAGTTGAGGACCGCCTCAACTTTACAAAACACTGTGGCCAGCTCTTCAAAAGTTAGAGCCGTTTCTCCGATAATGCGGCGGAGGTGGGTCTTTGCGGATTTCACAGCCGCTTCAAAAATCCCCTCCCCAATGGGGGCAACTTGGGGGACTAAACTTCCAGGTTATTCCCCTTTGGGCAGCAATTTGACTTAAACTAGTACAATTTTTATCAATAAACACAGAAACATCCTTAAGATAATTTACAGTTCCTTTATAGTTTGTGCCATTGTCAGACCTAATAAGGGAAGGTAGACCTCGACGCGAAACAAAGCGATCCAACGCGGCGACGAAGGCCTCCGTAGTCAGAGCCGATACCACCTCCAAATGGACAGCCTTGGTGGCCAAACAAACAAATACACACAAATAGCCCTTCACAATACGGGCATTACGAAAGGGAGAAGCCTTGATCGAAAAGGGACCGGCAAAATCGGTTCCAACGCCGTCAAACGGCCTCGAAGGTCGGATTCGATCAGCGGGCAAATCACCCATCTGTGGTTGCATCGTGGATGCCTTCAACCTATAACATGCAATACATCGAAACAGGACACTACGGATTGCTCTTCGGGCAGACAAAATCCAAAATTCGCGTTGCAAAATAGCCAACAAAGCATTGCACCCAGCATGGGCGTTACGAATGTGTCGATCAGACACCAAAAGCTGCACCAAGGGTCCGCCCTTGGGCAACAACAGAGGATGGCGAGTCTCATATGGAAGATCCGCCTTCCGGAGCCTGCCTCCAACCCGAAGAAGCCCATCCGAGTCGATGTACGGGTTCAAACGAGCGACCGCGCCCTTCAACTTAGCGCGTCCGTCGCGCAAAATACGAAGCTCTGACTCAAACCGTCCGGTCTGCACGACACGGACCCAATGCAACAATGCGCTCCGGCGCTCTTCTGCACCTGCAATCGGCTCCAACCGCTTTGCCTGTGGGTTTCTACAATTATGTATGAAACGCTTAATCCAACTGGTAACACCCAGAAGCTTATCCAAGCTACTATACCGAGCAAGTAGCCAATCCGGCTCCGACGTCGTCTCAGCGACTACAGCATGTACACGGAGCCCAGTCAAACTCAAAGAAGTAACATCTGTCTGACAGACAGGCCAAGAAGTTTCTGATCCCATCAGCCACTCTGGACCCCACCAGAGCGGGTGTGACACCAATTCTGGTGCCGTACAACCTCGGGAAGCACAGTCCGCTGGGTTAAGCTCTCCCGGCACATGTCTCCATGTTATATCAATTCCGATATTCTGGATTTGGGAAACCCGATTTCCCACAAAAACCTCCAAGGTATGTGGGGCCGCGCGCAACCATGCAAGCGCGACCTGGCTATCCGACCAGGCGAAGATGTCCCGTATCTCGACCGTGGCCGCCAGCTCACATGCAACGTGATGCAACAATTTAGAGAGAAGGTGAGCTCCACTCAACTCAAGCTTGGGAATAGTCAGCCTAGTCCTGATGGGGGCGACCTTGCTCTTCCCTAACAAAAGCGAGACATTGACCCGGCCATCGGCGTCAACTGTCCGCATATAGACTGACGCGGCGTAGCCTCGCTCCGACGCGTCACAAAAGCCATGCAGGCTGGCTCGATATTTCCCGGGGGGCAATATTCGACGAGGCAAGGCAATCCGATTGACTTCCTTAATCGATGAAAACAACTCGAGCCAATCATCCAATGGAGAGCCAAACAGCGGCTCGTCCCACGAGACGCCCAAAGTCCAAAGTCTCTGAAGAAGACACTTCGCAGAGAATATCACTGGACTGATCCAACCGCTTGGATCAAACATACGGGCTATTACGGACAACACCGTTCTCTTAGTCCAGACTTTTGGTATTTCCAAGTCCACTTGGAATGTGAAAATATCGGTTAGCGGCTGGTACTGCATGCCCAGCACCGCTATCCTGTTGGGATCATCCACATCCTCAAACAGGTGAGGGTTCTGTTGGTGATCCTCCGGGATCCCTTCTAGAACTCTAGGCTCATTGGACAACCACTTACGTAGCTCGTAGCCACCTGTCTTCAATATTTCGATCAATTCATCCCGCAGTAGGAGGGCCTCCTCAATACTTTGGGCTCCGGTGCACACGTCATCAACATACAAGTCACGTGACAGCACGGAAGCCCCACGGGGAAAGCGGATCCGTTCCCGCTCTGCCAATTCAAGCAATGATCTGATGGCGATATAGGGACTAGATTTCAAACCATACGTGTTTGTGTTGAGTTCATACACCGTCACAGGATCCTCAGGGCGCTCACGCCAGAGTATCAACTGGAATCGCCTGTCCTCAGGATGTATGACTGTCTGGCGGAACATCATCCGGATGTCCGCACCAAAAACCACTTGATGTCTTCTAAAGTTCAAGATGATGTCAATTATGTCCCTATGCAATTTGGGACCTGAATGCAAACATAGATTCAACGAAACTCCGTTCGAAGTGGGTGCGGACCCATCAAAGACAGTCCGCAACTTGCCCGTTGAGGCCTTCACCACCGCGTGGTGGGGCAAAAAATAATGCTCAGTTGAGCTCCAATCAACTCGAGCCGGAGACATGTGACCCAAATCCTCGTACTCGCGCATAAATTCAATATATTTATCGCGAAGTACGTGGTCACGCTGCATGCGTCGCTCCATGGACAGCAGTCGTTTCTCCGCAAGCGCCCTACTGTGCCCTAGGCTAGGACGAGAGGCAACAAAAGGTAACCTAGTTACAAACCGACCGGAGGGCAACCTCTCCGTGGTCGATCGAAAAAGGGCTTCGCACTCAGCGTGTTCCGGATCCATCCTGGAACTCATAGGTGGCTCCTCCACCTCCCAAAACCTTTGCATGGTCTTGGCCAAGGACGCTGATGCGACGACCGGTGGCTCCTCCACGGTGCTATTATCAAACACAGGGCCCATCAGGGCAAAACCAAAAATCGTAGACACTGCCATCAGTGAAGACGAACCCAGAGCTTTCTGGGTACCCAACAAAATCCAACCCAATACGTCCGAGCCCAGGAGCAAGTCCACTGGGCCGGGATGAAAGACAAAGGGGTCGGCCAAATCCAGACCCGAAACCAAAGACAACACACCCGGCGGTATGTCTGTCGAGGGGTGCCAACCCGCAATGGTATCCATTACCATAGCCGAAGTCGTGATCCTCATTGTGGAGGACTTCAGCGAAGAAAAGGTGACAAGTGTCTGGCCCGTCAGACACTTCACTTGTATGCCACCAACTCCAAGAAGTGGCACAGGCGAGTCTTCCACGACTAAACCTAACTGGCGTGCCACTCGAGTGGTAACCAAACTGCTTTGAGCCCCTGAGTCCAACAGAGCTCTCAAATTAATGGCTTCCCCCACGACCCCATACGCGGACCACCGCGGTAGGGAGCAGAACCGTCCGCGGCTCTGTCCCAGCAAGGGAGCAAGCTAGTTACGGGCTCCCCACTCTCTCCAAACCAGGGGCGCGCCACTGACCCGGATAATAAGGCGGGCGAGTGCACATCCCCATCTGAGGGGGGCATAACCCGCGGCCCGGCCATACATATGGTACGGCGGGTGGTACTCCAGCCGTGGGTACTCGTGCAGCGGCGGAGAAAACCGCTGCGGCTGCATGTGTTGGGTATTGGTAACCCGCGTGGAGGGGGGTGTCCCCACTCTCACGTCCGATCTAGGGGCCCCGCCCATGGGGGCCCTATCCGGGGCCTGGCCAGCCACATACTGGCCATGACCTTGGGGCGCGTGGTCCCGGTCCGCCAAGACCCGCGCAGGTACGCGACCCCCCTCCCGAGGGGGGGTGCGACGAGCGAAGCCGCGTCCTCCGTCCGATGGTGGAGGGCTTCGCGCAGGAGCGCCCCCGCCCATAGGGGACCCCTGCCTCAACAACCGGGGGCCATCCCCGTTCCGGTTCATGCAGAGCATCACGTGGTGCAGCCCACGGCATGCACTGCATGGTATGGCTCTGGGACAGTCACGTGCATAGTGACCGCCCAAACAATAAAAGCAAAGTTCATGCCGCTTTGCCATGCGGCGCCTATCTTGTACTGGCAGTCTCTGCCAGTCCCTGCATTGCAGCAGGCTGTGGCCCATCCGGCCACATTGCAGGCAGTCCGCGTCCCTCGCGACTGCTGCCGTGTGTGCAACCCGCACACCAGCTCCATGCGGTGGCGGTTGCCGTCCCTGTTGGGGCTTCCCTCGCCATGAGGGTTCCAAGGGCCTACGTTCAGGCGCTCTGGATGGCGCTGAGTCCGTCATGGTATTCTCAGCAGCCCGTGCCTCAAACTCCAAAAACTTCACCAAGTCAGTGAATGTTGGTAGGGTGGTGCTATCCCGTTCCGCATTCTCGTGCTCAAATCGCGAGCGGATGTCATTGGGTAATTTGCCCAATACAATGTGCACCAGCAAAAAGGACCATTGGTCCACCGGCAGCCCCAGTGTGCGGAGCGCGTTACAGGCCACTGTAACGGGCGTGAGCAACTGCAGGCGCAACTGTGCCCTGTTGGCCACCTTGGGCAGGGCCATCAACTGTGCGGCGTGCGCATCCGCTAACAAACGTAAGTTTTGGTAGCGGGAGTTCAATAACTCCCAAGCCGTGTCGTACTGGTCGTCCTCCACCCGGGGGTGCTGGATGAGCGACCGCGCTTCACCCTCAAGAGTGGAGAGGAGGTAGGCCATCTTCTGGGCCTTCGACAAATCCTGTCGTGCTACGACCAGGGACTCAAACATATTTTTATATGCCACCCACTCCTCCATCCTACCCCCAAAGTGGGACAGCTGAAGGGTGGGGAGCCGACCAGTAACCGCTGGTCCTTCCTGTCTAACAGGTGTGCGAGGGGCTGGTCCGCCAGCCTGTCTCGCCCTTATTGCGGCCGCCGCCTCCACGATGTCATCGTGCAGACTCAGGATCTGGTCCAGGTCCGCCACGTGACCTGCGTAGACCTCCGGGGTAAGGTCGGCTTCGGTAAGCGCCGCCATGGCCGCTTCCGCGTTGTTTAATCGTGAGCGGAGCTGATCCGCTCTTTCCAGTATAGCGGCCTCCCTGTCCTTCCGGGACAGGAGTCCACCGGCCGTCACAAACCATCTCAATTCGTTGGCGAGTGTCGCCTTAGCATTGGGGACCTTCGCCATCGCGTCAAGTCACAAACAAAAAATAACAAAAGGTAAATAAAAAACAACAAAATCAAACAACTACACGAAGAACCGCGGTAGGTATGAGAATGGCACAAACCCGGAACGCACGGTACAAACCGCAAACAAATACAAAAAAGGTTACAAATATTCTTATACAAACAAACTAAGAAAAATCTAATAATTTTTACAAACAATTAATTATTTTTTACAAACGAACAAATAGAGGGTAGATAAACTACGCTCTGCTACTGCTGCCAGAAAATGTGCGCAGAGCGAATCCGGACAAACGAAGCGGCGGGACGAATTCTGTACCGGAACTTCACCGGGAAAAAACCACCGGTAAAAATAAGTACCGGGAAAAAATCTCCACGCGGCACCACGTTTGCCCGACTAAAACCTAACTAACTTAACGCAGTCTGCTACCACCGTAGCTTATGAAGGGAGCTACAGGGCCCTATATAATAACCTAACCTATAAATTAATTACAATGGAAAACCACTTACCAAGCTAAATCTTCTTTCTCTTCGGATCCAAACTTGAGTGTCTTCGGGAAGGGGGAATTCCTAATCACCCTACCTAACCCATGAGATCTCAATTCCCCAGAACACATAAATAGATTTCTTCCCGAAATCGGCTCGGCAACAGATAGATGTGAGCGAGCAGCCACGCGTCACATCCCACAGGAGAAAGTCACAATGACGGGCACACAAACACAAAGTTCAATAGTTATTTAACAAACAGGAAATTCACCAATACAACTCAAGATAATTAGCAATCAAAGAACGCGGGACCTCTCGCGTATTAAAAATCAAACCGATATCGCATGGGACAATGGCGACCGTCCACGACCCATCTTGCACGCGAGCAATGTGAGAACCCCAAAACGCCTGGCGGCGATAACAGGAAACGCCTGCGTTTAGTTTTACCCAATATATTACAAACAGTTAGTTCTAGGTGTGAAACAATAAAAACTTCAAATAAAAAACAGTTCATTTAATTACAATTATTAGATTTATCCTTAGAGCTAAACAGCGAGGAGCTCGGTTACCCCGAGAGGTCGCCGTGGTCGAACAGGTCCTGGTCGTAGAGCTGCGCGCGCACGGTGCGGCCGCCGAAGTAGCGGCCGTGCAGCGCGGCCGCCGCCGCCGCCTCTGCGGACACATTGCTAGCTAGTACGCATACGCTTTTCAACGTATCGAAACTATTCACTTCGTAAACGTTATCATAACATATTATAAAGCGGCGTCTGTCTGTCTGTCTGTCTGTTCGCGATAAACTCAAAAACTACTGAACGGATTTTCATGCGGTCTTCACTAATAGATAGGGTGATTCATGAGGAAGGTTTTAGTGTATAATTTGTTTAGGTTTTGTGTATATTAGTTGAAATATGACGATAATTGTTAAGGAAGTCGGAAAAAAATTTGCCGCCCGGCAGATTTCATCGAAAACGCTGTCCAATCCCTAAGAGATGTATCAAAATCATGTATGGAGGAATTGTGTATCTATAATAGGTCTACAAAAAAGTCCGCGATAGCATATATCTAGCTTTTATATTTCAGCCACAATAACTACTTTTGTGTTTTAAAAATAATTAAAATCGTTACGTGTTTTTTAACTGGTGATGGCTACCGAGTTACTGAGGTCCCAAAATAAAACGCGGAACGTAAAGAAAGTATCTGTATTAAAGACTAACAATGTCATAATTTCAATTTAATATATGAAATGGTTCGGGAGAAACCATAGTGAGTTTTAACTTGGTACAGCGCCATCTATTGGTAACTCTGTAAATTAATCCGCCATCCCGCCCGCCAAGAACTCTGTTCTTATCTTTAACAGGGTAATATTATTAATTTTGAAGCTGGGCGCTTCAAAATGGAATCCCTGGTCTTTAGGGTCACAACTCTTATTCCACCATCCGGTCCTGGGTGTAATTCAACTATCCGTCCCATCAGCCATTTCGCCGGAGGCATATTGTCTTCCTTTATGATCACCAAGTCTCCCATTGTTGGCGCTTCCACTTTGTTTTGCCATTTTTGTCTCTGTTGCATGCTATTGAGGTAATCTTTTGACCATCTGTTCCAGAAATGGGTTGTCATTTTTTGTGCAATTTTCCAACGTTGTATAGGGCTAATTACTTCATTCAAATCTTGTTTTTTCTCAGGTATCAGAATTAAAGGTTCTCCTACTAAAAAATGTGCCGGAGTTAATGGGGTTAAGTCTTCCGGATGTTCACTCAATTGGCAAATAGGCCGAGAATTAAGGCACGCTTCAATTTGGCAAAGTACTGTTGACATCTCTTCAAATGTGAGGGTTGATTCACCTATGGTTTTTAGCAAATGTGACTTCATGGACTTGATATTAGATTCCCACAGGCCTCCAAAATTTGGACTTTTGGGCGATATAAAGTGCCAGGTTGTGTTATCATTCTCCAACAATTCAGCAATTTCCTTGACTACTCCAGACATACTTTGGCCAAACATCCGTGTCAGTTCATTGGCTGCGCCAACAAAGTTCAAGCCGTTGTCACTCCACATATCGGAGCAGTGTCCTCGACGTGAAACAAATCTGCGAAATGCTGCGAGAAATCCTTGTGTTGTGAGATCACTCACAGCTTCCAAATGAATAGCCTTTGTTTTCATGCAGATGAAGAGTGAGATGTATCCTTTAAATGACTTCTGCCCTCTACCCTTTGAGACTCTCATCTGTATAGGGCCTGCAAAATCCACTCCACTAGCTTCAAATGCTCTTCCAGGATTAACACGAACACTCGGAAGTTCGCCCATGAGTGGTTGTTTTGGTTTAGCATTGTATCGTACGCATCGCACGCATTTACGAAGATGACGTTTAACTGCAGGTTTTAAACCGATGATCCAGTAGCGAGATCTGAGATAATTCATTGTGGAAACTGTTCCGCCGTGCATCACTCTTTCATGAGCCTGTCTAATCAGCAACTCTCCCAGGTAAGTATTGTTTGGTATTATTATTGGATGTTTCTGATCATGTGATATAGTAGCTGCTTGCAGTCTACCACCTACGCGTAACAGTCCATCTTTGTCTACATATGGTGTTAATGATATTAATTTACTTCTCTTTTTAACTTTTCCTTTTTCTTTCAGATCTTCGAGTTCTTCTTTGAAGCTGGTTTCCTGAATCTTCCTAATGCATGAGTCTAAAGTAGTTTTCATTTCATCTGCGGTAAGGTAAGTAGGGTATTTTGTTCTTATTTCTTTTTTGACTTTCAGGTTAAGGAATCTTCTGCAATAGGTAAGTACTCTAATCATTCTATTTAGTGTTGAAAATTCTTCTATAATTGTTTTTCTTCTTCTTTACTGTAGAATACTTTAGGATTTTTTGTTTTTTCTTCTAAATTTGTTTCTGGTATATGTCTCTTATTTGTTTTCAGGATTTTACTATTCATCCACTGCGGTCCCTTCCACCACAGCTGATTGTTTCTTAATTCAGAAGGTTCGATTCCACGAGACGCTATATCTGCAGGATTTTCCTCGGAAATTACATGATTCCATCTATCGTTGTCTAATCTTGTTTGTATTTCAGTAATTCTATTGGCTACAAATGTTTGCCAACGTATTGGTTGAGATTGTATCCAAGCTAACACGACTGTTGAATCTGTGTATGCATATACTTTGTTTTTGGGTATTTTCAAAATATTTGTTGCTTCAGCTAGAAGTTTTGCCAGCAGGACTGCAGCACACAGCTCTAATCGGGCGACCGAAATTTGTTTTTAGAGGTGCCACTTTTGTTTTGCTTTCCAGTATCGTAACATGCACTTCATCTCCTTGAATAACTCTAATGTATAAAACTGCAGCATAAGCTAATGTTGATGCATCTGCGAATCCGATAAGCTCAACTTGATCGTTGTCAGGTTGAGTATGAATCCATCTGTCTAGTTGTAAATTTTGTAACGTGAGTAATTGATTTCGAAACACAAGCCATTCTTCACAAAGATTGTCTGGTATCGGTGTATCCCATTCTACATTAGAAAGCCATAGCTTTTGTATTAGGACCTTGGCTCTGACGATAACTGGAGCAAGCCAGCCGAAGGGGTCAAATAAACGAGCTATATCAGATAGGATGTTTCTTTTGGTGATGATTGTATTTGGTTCAGGTAAATTAACAGAGATTTTAAACTTGTCATCGTTTCTATCCCATGATATGCCCAGTATTTTTATAATTTTGTCAAATTTAATTTCAAATGGTTGTAGTTCGTCTTTGGTTTGTTGTATGATCTTTAGTAAGTTTTCGGAATTACTGGACCATTTTTGTAATATGAATCCTGCACCTCGTAACATTTCATTTACTTGATTATATATTTCTGCAGCTTGGACTTCATCAGACGCGCCGGCCATTAAATCGTCCATGTAAAAACAGGATTTAACAATTTCAGCACCCATTGGATATTTATGACGCTCATCTTCAGCTACTTGGTGTAAAGTCCGAACTGCAAGAAAGGGAGCGCATGCAGTTCCGAATGTTACGGTAAGTAAGTTATATGATCTGCAGTTTTCGTTTGGATTGTCTCTCCATATGATCCGTTGATAATTTGTGTGTTTGTCAGTTACTAATATTTGTCGGTACATTTTTGTGATGTCACTTACTAAAGCTATCTTGTGTTGTCTCCATTCTGTAATTAATGTACGTAAATCTTTTTGTATTACCGGTCCGGTGAGCAGTGTATCATTTAGTGAATGTCCTGTAGTTCCTTTCATCGATGCATCGAATACGACTCTGACTTTACTTGTATCTCTTTCATTTTTTATAACTGCGTGATGAGGTAAATACATGACATCATTTTCTTCTCCATCAGCTAACTGCATATGACCTAATTCTTCATATTCTTTGATCACCTTAGTGTATTCTTCTTTCAATTTGCTATTTCTTTCAAATTTCCTTTCTAATTGTAAGAATCTTGTAGTTGCTAATTCTTTTGTCTTTCCACATTTATCCATAGGTGACTTTATATCCTCCTTAAAAGGTAAGTGTACTTTGTATCTTCCAGATTCTGTTCTAATTGTAGTTTCTTTGTAGATATCTTCACATCTTTTCTCTTCTTTTGTTAGTTTTCTTTCACAGGTAAGTATCTCATTTTCTACTTCCCAAAATTTTCTCAATAATTCATTTTCACATACACATACATGCATGTTAATAATTTGTTTTTGTTTTTCAGGTTTTGTGTTGCTAGTATCTCCAGAAAGAATCCAGCCCAGTTGTGTTTTTTGTGCTATAATCCCAGACGGACTCTTTACCAATCCAGCTTCTATGATTTTACTAAACACTTCAGCTCCTAGTAGCAAGTGAATTTTATTCGGTGTGTGAAATGTAGGATCTGCTAGTGTTATCTCTTCCAGCTCTGGCCAGTTAGAAACTGTGATTGATTGTGATGGTAAGTAGTTTGTAATTGACTTCAGAATGTAAGCTTTAACCAGGATAGTGGTGTTTGGTTTGTATCTTGACTGTAAATGTACTTCAACCATGTATTTAGTATGAAGTTGATTTCCTCCACTCAATCCTGAAACCACGCCGTTGATTTTTATCTTCTTCAAACCCATCGTTTGAACAAGGTCTTCTGATACGAACGAGGCTTGTGATCCCTGGTCAATGAGGGCACGGTAGACGTGTTTATGACCATGACGTGACGTCACATCTACGAGTGCTGTGGCTAGTAATATTTGACCGGGTGTGTTTACAAAATGTGACACTACTTTTTGGCTTGAGTCTTTATGTTTTTCTTCCATTACAGATTCTTCCTTCTTTTCTGGGTGCAATAAAGAATGGTGTTTTCTATGGCATATACGACATGACGTTTTCCTCATACATTTGTTCACTGAATGATTGGGTATCAAGCAGTTGTAGCAAAGATTATTGTTTTGTACGAAATCATGTTTTTCTTTATATTCTAATTTTGCAAATTGTTTACATTGAAAGATATAATGATCTTCTTTGCAGAATGAGCAGGTACCAGTTTCAACAGCAGTATGAAAGGTTTTGTATTTATTTTGTTTGTTGTTTGGTTCGATCATCTCAAAGGGATCTAAATCTGTTCTCCAGAAATTGTTTCAGATCGTCGAAAGATGGAAATTCTTCTTTTTCAGCCGATATACTCTGTTCCCACAAACGATGACTTTCAGAATCCAATTTAGAAACTGTCAAATAAATAATTATGGCATCCCATGTTTTTGTTGGTAAGCCTAGATTTTTAAAGGCACTTAAACACTCAACAGTAGTATCCAGTAATTGTTTAATATGTGATGCGGATTCTGATGTAATATTTCTGATGCTGAAAAGTTTCTTAAATATGCAATTTGATATAAATCTTTTGTTGTTGTATCGGTTCTTTAAGATTTCCCAAGCTTGACTATAATTTTCATTTGTTATAGGTATGGATCTTAGTAATTGCTCGGCTTCACCTGACAAACTGGATTTTAAATAATGGAATTTCTGTACATTTTCCAAAGATTTGTTCGTGTGTATGATTGAATTAAAAAGGTCATGAAATGATGTCCATTCCGTATATTTTCCAGAAAATTGAGGAAGTTTTATTTGAGGCAGCTTAATTTCGGTAGGTGTTGTTATTGTTTTCTTTGTTTCTGATAAGGTGGATGTATGTGCGGAAATATTTAACTCACTGAACTTTGTTTTTAAATCACTTTTATATGCTACATATAGTTCCTCACAATTTTCGTACATGTCCTGAGAGAAATAACTCAACTCGTTTCTTGTTTCCTTTGAAACATTCGCTATTAAATGTTCGTGTGAAGTTTTGTATAATTTCCATAATGCTTCTAAATTTTCCAACCGAGTATCCAAATAACTCAATGTTATTCTTGCCTTTGCAGTTTTACCGTAATTGATTTGAGCTTTTTAATCAAATCAAATCTTTCTTCTTGAAGACTAAGTAACTGATTTATTTTTTCCATTGTTGTAATTACTTATTTGTTTATACTACTAGTTTCAAAATGCAAAGTTTATGACGAAAATATTTTTTATGTTTATAGTTTTATGTTTAAGTAGTGTAATTTCTTTATTTATTCAATCACTTGTATTGTCCTTTTAACACTAAGAAAATGTTCAAAAGTTTTTACACTTATAAATTTTTGAAGTCAATAAGAACACTAGAATTTTTCTATGTCCAAAACACTTGTAATATTTTTCAAAGTTAATGATGAACAACACCAGAATTTTTCTATGTCCAAAACACTTGTGAAATTTTAAAGTTAATGACACCAGAATTTGCTAAGTCCTAAACACTTGTAAAATTTTTAAAGTTAATGTTAACACCAAATTGTCTATGTTCTAAACACTTATAAAATTTCTGTCCGTTTTTTACTCACGATTACAAGTCCCAAATCCACACTGAAATCCACTAAGTTCGAGCACAGTCACTTAACTTGTCACTTCACTGCACAGTTCACACCTTACACTTCCGACACGAAAGGACCAATATGGCTACCGAGTTACTGAGGTCCCAAAATAAAACGCGGAACGTAAAGAAAGTATCTGTATTAAAGACTAACAATGTCATAATTTCAATTTAATATATGAAATGGTTCGGGAGAAACCATAGTGAGTTTTAACTTGGTACAGCGCCATCTATTGGTAACTCTGTAAATTAATCCGCCAGGTGATATTAACCAGAACATATTAATCCTTATCAAATTAAACAAGTCCATCGTCACAAGTACTTAATATATTTAATATTTGCTTTTTTACTGCATGTAATTTGGATCAATAGTTTCAGAAATACTACGAGTTATCTAAATACCAGCAACGCGCCGCGAAACCACCTAGCGAAGACTCAAGGCGCAGTACAGGTACCTATCTCTGAGCGGGCGCGTTTTCGTATGTTTTTATCAGTATTTAT
>CM031584.1:189497-194497 GCA_018467065.1 Ephestia elutella
CCAAGTTTCGCTAACGACTAACCTAACGCTAACCACTTTGCGCACCGCGCCATCTAGTGGCCGCAACCGACAAATCGTCGCACTGCAGTTGAGTTGTGGGTCTAACTATAGCTACTCGTATATTTACAACTATATTCAGTTATTTTAGGAATTGTTATTAACTATTAGTATATTAACTATAAGTTTCCTCTTCCTTAACTTTTCCTTGACTTTTATACCGACTTTAATAGCGACTTAACACCGATTTTTATTTCGAAATTTGCCTTTACTTTGATAAAATGCCCATCGCTCGCTCGCCCACACGAAAGGGGCGTACCCCCCTGAAGCGACGGGACAGCTTACTGCCGCATTTTGGAATCCCCGCCTCCGCCTCCGGAGGATCGGGACTCACCAAGCCCTCCTCCTACACCCTCCCGAGGATTCATATCGGCACCAAGTACCCCACCTGATAGGCGAGCACAAGAGGAAGGCGTCCCTGCCTGTTAGAGTCTCTCTCCCCGGCTGGACCCTACCCCAGCACTAATATATTCCCCGGACGACACTCCCACTCCCACTCCCACTCCCACCCAAACTCAAACCCCAACCCTTTAAATCAGCAACAGCTCCAGCCGTTCCTAGCAGCCCGCTGGAGATGATCATGGACGCAACCGAGGGAATTATTGTCAAAATCAGCGAAGGTAAAAAGGTGTAACGAGTAAAAATAAAAAGCGCATAAAAGAGCTAGCCGATATCATAATGGGGGCGACCGAGGAAGGCGCAAGATACAACCCGCCCGAACTACCGAAACCGGTCTCAGAGGCGGTCCTTACCGAGATCCGAGAGACCATTCCCGGGGAGGAAATGAGGATACGATGCTCCTGAACTATCGTCATCGTCATCGCATCACCACCATCATCATTACCCTCTCTCCCAACCCCACCTGCACTCTCACGGGATCGATTTTGCTGAAATAACAGCTACCACTTCCCACACGAGACGACCCGTGGGTGTCGAGGGCTCCCGAACTGCTGCTACCTGCACTGTACATCAAGGCTAGAGATTCCGATAGAACATGCAGGTGGATGTATACGATTAACCCAGCGAAATAACATCTCTTTCAGAAAGAAAGTACGTTTGCGCCAACGGCAAAGTGCGCACGCTTGCTGGCAATAACACTGTTCAAGTACAGTTCGAGAACGAAAGGCAGCGACGACAGGAGACGCTAGCACGGAGTCAACCGGGTGCCGGAAAGCTTGAGTGGCCGAACTTTCAAACCAAACTCCAAGTAAACCACTTGTTATCCTAAAAGGGATCAGCAAAGAGGTGAAGAGAGGAATTGATAGAGATTATCAGCAGCCAAAATCAGGTGGCAGTTAATGATCTCCGTCTCTGCTTCTACTCAAAAACAGAAACGATCGGTTCTACAATGCGGTCTTGGAGGTGGCGCCCGCGATGGGCGAAGTGCTCGTGGACATGGGACGAGTCAATGTCGAACACCAGAGGGTACACATCGCGGACTTCAGCCGATTCGTACAGTGCCGCAAGTGCCTGCAGTTCGGGCATACGGGCAATAAATGCTCGGCTGAGTTCTACCCGTGTGGCCACTGCGGGTCCGCCGCCCACCACGTCACATCTTGCCCATATAGAACCGACCCATCCAAATTAGCTTGCTTTAATTGCATCAACTCTAATAGTAAGAACACAAAGCACTCAGCCTTAGACATGTTAAACTGCCCCAAAATTATTAATACAGTAAACGCCCTAAATGAAACGACAGATTATGGTTACTAGTACGATTAAGATTATACAATGCAATCTCAATCGATGCTACACCACACAGCGCGAGTTTCTGGACTATTTCCATAAAGAAAAATATGACATAGCACTTATCTCGGAGCCATACGTGGGCCCCGACTTGATGATGAAGCCAACACCAGGCATCAATGTGTACCAATTCTCGAAGGGGGAAAGGGTCAAAGCCTGTATCTTGACCAAGTCATCGGTGGCCGCACTGGGCATCACCCAACTGTCGAATGAGAATATTGCGGTCATTCGTATGAACTTAGGGCCTAGACAATTAGAGGTCGTATCGTTGTACATAGAGCCAAATGTGGACAGTAATGAGACTATCCAGAAATTGGATTACCTTCTTCGTTCTGGGGCTCCACCTCTTTACGTCTGGTTGGTGGGGATGTGAATGGGAGTCATCAGGAATGGGGCGAGGACACAGCCAACAACCGAGGTGAGGAGTTTTCGGTGCTGATGGCCTCTAATGACATGGCTGTATGTAATATCGGTAGAGAGCCGACATTTGAGGCCATCAGAATACGGCAAGCACTGCTCCTCAATGATCGACGTTACGTACGCATCAGGTAATCTTGTGGACGGTGTGAGGGACTGGAAAAGTGAATTACTCGGCCTGCCCCTCCTCCGACCACAACGCGATCGATTATAAACTGAATCTACACCAGCGACCCGACAAAGCCAAATCCAGGACCACATTCCGATATTCCACACAGAACGCCGACTGGCTCGACTTTCCGCTCCAAATTCCAAACAGCAATAGGAAACTTAGTAGCTCGAACAGAAACCACAACACTCTCGGAAAGAGACCTTGACCGGGTAGTTGACAAATTAACCTCAGCCATACAAAAAGTCTGTGACCAAATCCTCCGTCCTAAACACAAGCCGGCATACGCTAATCCCTGGTGGTCGGACACCTTAGAAAATCACAAAGAGAGTGCATCAAGTTTCACAGGCTACTACATAAATTAAAAAAGGCAAAGAGACCGCTGTCGGAAACTATAGCGAACTATAGAGAGGCCAAACAAAAATATGCCAAAGCCATCTCCGGAGCAGTCCACGGCGCATTTTAAGCAGTTCTGCGAGGCGCAGGGAAAAGAAGACGTGTGGACGGTCACGAATAGAATTATTAAAGAAGGGTCAATCAGGAGGCCCCCTCAAACACTAAAAATTAACGACTCATTTACAGACAACAGCACAAACACGGCCTCGGCGCTACTCGATCACTTTTATCCGGAAGATACACCAGACTCGACAGAGCAACATCGAGAGCTGCGAGCAAAAATGAAGGACCGGCCCAATGTGGGAGATGACCTCCCGTTCGCGGTGGAGGAGGTGCGGGAGTGCCTCTTGCACATTGGCCACAAAAAAGCCCCAGGTTGTGACCATCTTACATCGGATATCTGTAGCCAGGCATTTGATGTATATCCCGAGTTTTTCACTGGGATATACAACAGATGCCTGGCCTTGGATACTTCCCGAAGGCATGGAAAAAAGCGGTCGTCAGGATCCTCCCAAAGCCGGGGAAAACAGATATGGACCAACTCAGTTCATACAGGCCCATTGGGCTGATCCCCGTGCTGGGCAAGGTCCTAGAAAAGCTATTGGTAAAAAGAATAACATACAAGGCAGCGTGTGAAGGTAGTATGTCTGAGAAACAGTTTGGATTTAGGGAGCAGGTGTCCACTACGGACGCCCTCGAGACGGCTCTGGGCATGGTCAGGGACGCCAAAGCAAGGAAAAATCAAGTAGTCGCGGTGTCGCTGGACATCAAGGCGGCCTTCGACAACGCGTGGTGGCCAGCGCTCTTCCAGCGTCTGAGACACATAAAGTGCCCTAACAACATCTTCGGCGTCATACAGAGTTATGTTTCGGAGAGGACCGTCACCTTGGACCACGCAAACACCACCGCGTCGAAGGTGATGTCCAAGGGATGTGTCCAGGGGTCGGCTTGCGGCCCCGTTTTCTGGAATATAATTCTGGATGAGCTCCTCGCGTTGCCCCTACCTGACGGGGCACACATCCAAGCTTTTGCTGACGATGTGTTGCTCGTCGTTGAGGGCCCAACACGCGAGGAGGTAGAAGAATTACAGAGGGTTGCCTCAACCAAATCCACTCTTGGGGCGAACGAGTCAAGCTCCACTTTGGTCCAGAAAAGACTCATCTTATTTCTTTCACCCCTCAAACCAATAATGCCGAAATCTCAATTAACCAAACGAGAATCCCCCACTCAGACCAATTTAAACTCCCTAGGTATAATTATAGATAAGAGACTTAGCTTCATTCCGCACTCAAAATACATCATCCAAAAGGCAACAAAAATATACAAAAGTTTATGCCGATTTGTGAGACCGACGTGGGGCATTTGCCCCGAGAACATCGATACAATATATAGACGGGTCATTACCCCAATTATTACGTATGCTGCGGGGATCTGGGGCACTGCCACAAAATATCAGAGCGTGCGAAGGGCCCTTCGCTCGTTCCAGAGGAACTTCGCCATTAGGGCGATCAGGGGCTTCCGCACAATCTCGACTGTAGCGGCAGACGCCCTAGCGCAGTTCCCCCCTATGCACCTGGTGATTGACGAAGTACGCAGCCTTTATCTAACCAAAACTACCGGAAGGGTGGAGGAGCTCCCCCATGACATCGGTCTGTACAGAAGGGTTGGAGTTAGGGACCTGCTCCATCCGGCAGAGCGCATAACGGTGGAGTATAAAGAGGCCATCACGCAGGAGGAGACTGACTCGCTGTTCGACCCGGATGCGCCCAACATCTTTACCGATGGCAGCAAATTGGAGACGGGCGAGTCGGGGGCCTCCTGTGTGATCATGCAAGAGGGGCGGGCTGCGGTGGTTCGGAAGTTTAAGCTGTGCCGGACTGCCTCAGTCTTCATCTGCGAGCTGTATGCCATCAAAGCCACAGAATGGTTCTTAGGACACGACCACCCGTCGGCCACCATCTTCACCGACTCCCTTTCGGCTATAAAGGCATTAAAAGACAGGAGTAATACGGACCCATTAGTTAATAGTATCCACCATCATCTGCTCACCCTCCAGAGGTCCAACAGGACAGTAAAATTTGTGTGGACAAAGGCGCACGTGGGGATAGCGGGGAACGAGCTGGCGGACCTTCTAGCGAAGGAGGCGGCCAGGAAGAAGTCCGCGTCGGAGATAAATGTTTTCCCGCTGTCCTATGCCAAACGCGCGGCAAGAGCA